>SJYX01012382.1:66572-299410 GCA_006410675.1 Oreotragus oreotragus
AGAATGGAAAGACTAGAGATCTCTTCAAGAGAATTGGAGATACCAAGGGAACATTTCATGCAAAGATGGGCTCGATAAAGGATAGAAATGGTATGGATCTAACAGAAGCAGAAGATATTAAGAAGAGTTGGCAAGAATACACAGAAGAACTGTACAGAAAAGATCTTCACGACCCAGATAATCATGAGGATGTGATCACTCATCTAGAGCCAGACATCTTGGAATGTGAAGTCAAGTGGGCCTTAGAAAGCATCACTAAGAACAAACTCTCCTGAGGTTCCTGTAATTTACACTGGATTTTCAGCAGACTCCTAGAAATCACAGACATGGGTTCCATGGGCAACCAAGACCATCATCATTTTCCTTTAGATCTGATCATTCTTGATGTCAGGAACTCAGGCAGCAGCTTTCCCAACTCCTTCAATATTTGTATCAGCGTTTAATTTCCTATATTATGTATTGCCATTTGGAATACAACTTTTTTTTTTTCTTTATGAAACTGATATCTGAGGGATAGAGAACCAACAGAAGAATAAATTTGAAGATTCTTCAATGCTATATGTGCCTACATATTATAAGATTAAAAAATACCTTGGTAGTTTCTTGGCTTTCAGCAGAAATGGATAGCTGATATCTAGACGCTAGTGTTTATACTGTTAGACAGTAAGCAGAACAGGCCAAAAGAAGTACAGACCTAAGTGCAGTGATATGCACCTTTCTACCAGCAACTCTCACACAATGATCTTGAAGCCTGCCATTTAAATTCTCCTTGGATTGTCAGTTACCTGAGGAAGGTCTCACAGAGGAAAACAGGATGTTATGTCAACCTGCTAGACTTCCCTGATGGCTCAGACAGTAAAGAAGATGTCTGCAGTGAGGGAGAGCTGGGTTTGATCTCTGCATCGGGAAGATGCCCTGGAGAATTGAATGGCAACCCAGTCCAGCATTCTTGCCTGGAGAATTCCATGGACAGAAGAGCCTGGTGGACTAGCTAATCAAAGATATTGTCACTGGCATCACCTGGGTGCTTGTTAGAAGCACAGAAACTTGGGTTGGTTTTTTTAAAAATCAGAATCCTAAGGTGATTAGTATGTGCATTAATATTGAGAACCACTGCTAGGGAGGATTTGTTAAAATCTAGATTACTGGTCCCGCCCCCAGAGTTTCAGATTTAATTTGTTTAGGGTGTGGCCTAGGCTCCACGGGCAGGCCTGACCCTTCCAGAGTACTCTGGACTTCCCACTGCCAGGACTCTTTGACCACTGGCTCTCTCCCTGCTTGAACAGCCTCCACTCGTGATTGGCAGGAGTGGGTGTACAAATACCCCAGCTCCCTCTCCTCTCAGGAGGGACACAGAGGCATGATCTGCACTGACTGCCCTGATCTGTGACCCTGCAGGATTAAACTCTAGCTGCCCAGAATAGGAACTTGATGGCTATCTTCCCTCCCTGGCCTACCTACCCACCCTCTGCACGTGTGTTCTGGACTCATCTTCCCAATAAATAACTTGCTCTTCAATCCGGGTCTCAGGATCCACGCTGGGTGGAAGCTAAATGAAGACAAGGGACAGCTGGTGGGGAGAGGGCAGCACAGGAGGTGACTTGTGCGCTGTGGGTTGCAGGTCCAGATTCCCAGATCCAAGTGTTACAGATAAACTGGAAATCTGGATCCCTAAAATGAAATCCTTTAATGTTTATTTTTTGAGGGGTGGGTAGGAGAGGGATCACAAAATACACCCTCCTGGTCAAACCAAATGCATTAAGATTAGCCTGTGGTAGAGGGATTGGGGGCAGGAGGAGAAGGGGACGACAGAGGATGAGATGGCTGGATGGCATCACTGACTCGATGCATGTGCGTCTGAGTGAACTCCAGGAGTTGGTGATGGACAGGGAGGCCTGGCGTGCTGCGATTCATGGGGTCGCAAAGAGTCGGACACGACTGAGTGACTGAACTGAACTGAAGGTCATCTCTGGCCTAAGATTGGAAGGAGAAGAGGGAGGGGTGAGCTGGCATTTTTCAGGATAACTACATGCACACGATGGAACAGCACGGAGTGATTCAGGGCCAGGCTAATTTTTCATGGTAGGGCGCTGAGACCTCCAGTACAAAATGAAGGAACCCTGGCCAAGAAAGGCTGAAGTGACAGAGAGAACTCCCTTTGTCCTTTTCCTATGACACCCCTGGTGCCACCTTCTTCACCTGCATCATCAGGGCCTCCACACCCCTGATGCCCTCTAGTCCTCAGACAAATTGAGTTCAACTCCCCAAACTGGGTGGTAGAAAGAATTAAGAAGCTCAAGGAATCGGAGGTGAGTGTCCCCTCTTTAAAAGTACAGAGAACAGTCTTTAAAACACTGAAATGTCTAACCTATGAAAATATGGCTGTTTGTCCAGAGATCTGGAGTTTCCACATCATATATCTCAGTTTTTGAAGCACAAAGTCAAAACTGGAAATCACAGCAACCAATTGCTGCTATGATCAAAAGTAGTCTCTTGGCCTCTTACACTCCTCCAGCCATGGGAAGCTCACTACCTGAAACATCAATCCATTCTGGACTCTTTTGAAATGCCTTCCTTTATATGCTGAAATCTACCTTTCTGGAACTCATCCCCATTGGCCAGATTCTGCTTTGTGTAACTACACACTTAAAATAGCAAAATTCAGCAGACAGGGAAGGAAACCAACCCGAAGGGTGTATCAGAATCTCCAGAGTGGAGAGGGTGTCAGCAGTGAAAATGGTTTGAAAACACACAGGTGTTTGTTATGATATTTAAAGTCAAGAAATGAAAAACAACATTTTCCATGATACAAATAAGAGCCTGATAGACCCAGAATACATAAGATTTTTATATTCATCAAAAGGGAACACGGTGCTTGATAAGACTGAAGACCTTTGTTTCAGGTTCTCTTTCTGACATCTGAAGGCAGCTGTCATCCTTGACTCTCAGCCCCCTCCCCTTTGCGGCAATTACCCTCAGTTTCTGCAAATACGTCTTCTGACCCAGATCATGGCTCCCTCCCAACTTAAGCCACTTCTCAATTCAGCTCATCATGTTCTTTCCAACATTTCCAATATTTCCCAGGTGGGCATATGCACCTGGGAAGGTAATTGGAGATAAGATAGGGATTAGGTGAAGCATCAGAAAAAGTGTTATTTTAAACAACTATTTTTAATACTAAAACAAGGACTTTATTGTCAAGCAGATTACGATATCAGAATTCATCTTTTTCAGTAGTTCAAGAAACTTCAAAGATGTCCCTTGTGCCTTCTTCCTAGCTTTGTTTTCACATGGCCATCCTTCTGAGTACTAGAGACGCTCTGTGTCTCTTTTTATAAGAACACTAATCTTAAGGGATCAGAGTGCCCTTCTTATTTAAAATTTTATTATTGGAGTATAGTTGCTTTACAGTGTTTATTAATTTCTGCTGTGCAGCAACATGAATCAGCCATAAGTATACATATATACACTGTTGTTTTTTAGATTTCCTTCCCATTAGGTCACCATAGAGCACTGACTAGAGCTCTCTGTGCTACAGAGCAGGTTCTCTGTAGTGATCTATTTCATATATAGTAGTGTGTCTATGGGAAGTGGGCTTCCCTGGTGGCTCAGCTGGTAAAGAATCTGCCTGCAATGCAGAAGACCCTGGTTCAATCCCTGGGTTGGAAAGATCCCCTGGAGAAACGATAGGCTACCCACTCCAGTATTCTTGCCTGGAGAATCCCATGGACAGAGGAGCCTGGAGGGCTGCAGTCCAGGATCGCAGAGTCGGACGCAACTGAGCAACTAAGCAGAGCCCAGCACAGCGTGCAAATGTCAATCCCAATCTCCCAGTTCATCCCAGCCCTGTTGCCCCGCCTTGGTGACCATCAGTTTGTCTTCTGAATCTGTGATTCTGTTTCTGTTTTTTTCAGACTTATTTATTTATCTGCTTGGCTGCATCAGGTCTTAGTTGGGGCAGGCAGGATCTTCACTGCAGCACTGGGGCTTCACTAGGCACACCAGCTTCTCTCGAGTTGTGGCACAAAGGCTCAGTTGTCCCCTGGCACGTGGGGTCTTAGTTCCCTGACGGGATCAAACACACGTCCCCTGCAATGGCAGGCGGATTCTTAACCACTGGACCACTAGGAAAGTCCTTCTATCGCTGTTTGGCAAGTAAGTTCATCTGCACCATTTTTCTAAACTCCACATATAAGTGATGCTAAATGGTATTTGTTTTTCTCTTTCTGACTTACTTCATTCTGTATTCCCTGGAGAAGGAAGTGGCAACCCACTCCAGTACTCTTGCCTGGAGAATCCCATGGACGGAGGAGCTTGGTGGGCTACAGTCCACGGGTCGCAAAGAGTCGGACATGACTGAGCGACTTCACTTTCACTTTCATTTTGTATTACAACCTCTATGACCTCATTTAACCTTAATTGCCTCCTTATAGGCAGGCTTCCCAGGTGGCGCTAGTGGTAAAGAAACCTGCCTGCCAATGCTAGAGGTGCAGGTTCAATCCCTGGGTTGGGAAGATCCCCTGGAGGAGGGTATGGCAACCTACTCCACTATTCTTGCCTGGAGAATCCCAAGGACAGAGGCACCTGGTGGGCTACAGTCAATAGGATTGCAAAGAGTCAGATACAACTGAAGCTACTTAGCACACACACATCTCCTTATAGACTCGATCTCCAAATACAACCACACTGAGATTACAGATCTCACACAGGAATTGGGATGATGGTGGTGAAGGCACAATTCAGTTTCATTCATAGCAGCCCTGCTGGCACTGGTAGCTTCAAGGAAATGCCCTTATATCATGGAGATTATGAGTTTAAGTTCTATTGCCCTTATTGGTATTTCGGTTGGCGAGTCTGAGAGGCTCTGAGCCCTCAATGTGTCCATTGACAGGGTGATGCCCACAGGAGGAGCCCTCTGGAGGAGGCAGTTACCTCCCCCATACAGGACAAATGTGGGGTGCCCCACCCCACTCCCCTTTATTCAGTTCAGTTCAGTTCAGTTGCTCAGTCATGTCCGACTCTTTGAGACCCCATGAACCGCAGCACACCAGGCCTCCCTGTCCATCACCAACTCCCGGAGTTCAGAGTCAGTGATGCCATCCAGCCATCTCATCCTCTGTCGTCCCCTTCTCCTCCTGCCCCCATTCCCTCCCAGCATCAGAGTCTTTTCCAATGAGTCAACTCTTTGCATGAGGTGGCCAAAGTACTGGAGTTTCAGTTTCAACATCATTCCCTCCAAAGAAATCCCAGGGCTGATCTCCTTCAGAATGGACTGGGTGGATCTCCTTGCAGTCCAAGGGACTCTCAAGAGTCTTCTCCAACACCACAGTTCAAAAGCATCAATTCTTTGGCGCTCAGCTTTCTTCACAGTCCAACTCTCACATCCATACATGACCACAGGAAAAACCATAGCCTTGACTAGATGGATCTTTGTTGGTAAAGTAATGTCTCTGCTTTTCAATATGCTATCTAGGTTGACTAGCCAAAATTGAGCCAGGTTAGACCCAGCCTTGGAGTATGCAGAGGGGACAGGTTAGAATTTGGGAATCTTGAAAGCAAAGGCAATAGAAATTACTGCCCATCCCAAATATGGAGTTTCTGACCTATGACTGCTTCCCTCCATCCCCAGGCTACAGATGGAGGCAGATCAGCTCATTTTTGTTTGGACCTCAAAATATTACATTTTCTTTCAAAACCTTCTATAATCCAAACAGCATGTGGTGACTTCTACAGTGACAATATGTTCATTTATTCATTAATTCAACAAATATTTATTGAGTCTCTACCATATGCCAGGAACAGTGTTTGGCAAATAGTGATCCCCAAGGACCTACTTGAATGACTAACTCAAATCCAATGTATTATTAGCAAACTCACTGTTGGGGTGTGTGTGTGTGTGTGTGTGTGTGTGTGTGTGTGTGTGTGCCTGTGTGTATGTAGAGCTGATTCCCTTAAGTAGGCCAAAGGACGAACTGTCTTATTTACATTTTTCCTCTGTTGAATAAAGCTATTTCCTAAGAGTTTGAGAACACTCATAAATTCTCACCTGAATTCAAATTAATGAAGTATAATGAGTGATGAACTCCAGACAGTCCAAGCTAGTTTGACCTCCACAGTGACAGGAAACCTCTGAACTCAATAGCCCAGTCTACCCTATTCTTTTTCCTTTCTCCCAACCATCCCAAGCAAACTTCTCAGGGGGTTTACGTTCAGCTCTCAGCAATGAAGATCCAGCACTCATCAGCTCAGTTAATCACTCCTTTTTCCCAAAAGTAATTTACCCAGCTCAATAGTTCTTCCCTGGTGGTGCTGGTGGTAAAGAAACCACCTGCTAATGAAGGAGAGGTGAAAGACACGGGTTCAATCCCTGGGTTGGGAAGATCCTGTGGGGAGGGCATAGCAACCCACTCCAGCATTCTTGCCTGGAGAATCCCATGGACCGAAGAGCCTGGTGGGCTATAGTCCAAAGGGTTGCAAAGAGTTGGACACGACTGAAGCAACTTAGCACACAGCACACACAATAGTTCTTAACCCTCAGTTCAGTCACTCGGTTGTGTCTGACTCTTGGTGATCCGATAGACTACAGACACCAGGCTTCCCTGTCCATCACCAACTCCCAGGGCTTACTCAAACTCATGTCCATTGAGTCCGTGATGCCATCTAACCATCTCATCCTCTGTCATCCCCTTCTCCTCCCACCTTCAATCTTTCCCAGCATCAGGGTCTTTTCCAATGAGTCAGTTCTTCACATCAGGTGGCCAAAGTACTGGAGTTCCAGCTTCAGCATCAGTCCTTCCACTGAATCTTAAAATCCCGGGAATTTTTAAAAAACAATGCTAGGACTTCTCTGGCGGTCCGGTGGTTAAGAACCCACCTTGCAACACGGTTTCAATTTCTGTTCAAGGAACTAAGATCCCACATGCTGGGAGCAAGTAAGCCCACACACAGCAACTAGAGTTCGTGCACCACAGTGAAAGATCCTGCATGATGCAATGAAGATCCTGTACGCCACAACTAAGACCCAATGCAGCCAAATAAATAAAGAAAAACTTAAAATATATATAATGGCAAACCAAGAGACTATGTGTGATTCAGTTGGTCTGGAGTGTGGTGTAGGTATTAAACTTTTTTTTTTTTTTTTCCAAAAACCTTCCCAAGTAATTCTAAAGCACGGTCATGGTGGGGAAGCACTGATACTAGTTTCCCCAAGACAGCTGCAAGATTTCTCCAAGAACCAAGCTTGGGTAACAGGCCTCGCCTTGGTGCCTCACCTTGATGCCAACTTAGTGTTGTTATTGGTGGTGGTGGTGGTCACTTGCTAAGTCATATCTGACTCTTTGTGACCTCATGGACTGCAGCACACCAGGCTCCAGAGCTTTGCGAGATGCTGAAAAGAATCATCACTTAAGCACTGAGCTTCATTCATACCATTTGTACAACAGGCTCGCTCCCTCTCCAGGTAGCAACCTGTGTTGACCTACATAAAGTGGGATGACTCCAATGGTAGGACATAAGGCAGGAGGGCAAAGGCTGCTTTGGGTCAGGACAGTTTTGAGAGAGAGGAGCCATCCAATTGTACAACATCTTCACCCACTTCTTCCTTTATTGAAAGTGAAAGTGGCTCAGTCTCGTGGGACTCTGCCAACACGTGTCTGATCCCATGTACTATACAGTCCATGGAATTCTCCAGGTCAGAATAGTGGAGTGAGAGTAGCCTTTCCCTTCTCCAGGGGATCTTCCCAACCCAGGGATGGAACCCAGGTCTCCCGCATTGCAGACCGATTCTTTACCAACTGNGATCCCATGTACTATACAGTCCATGGAATTCTCCAGGTCAGAATAGTGGAGTGAGAGTAGCCTTTCCCTTCTCCAGGGGATCTTCCCAACCCAGGGATGGAACCCAGGTCTCCCGCATTGCAGACCGATTCTTTACCAACTGAGCTATGAATGGGAGAGTATTAAGAGGCATTGCCTAGAAGTCTCCTAAACTGAAGTGAGAAAGTACTGTCTACCAGTCTTAACTGCAGGCACCACGACATCTTAGGCCAAAACATAGCAACCGCCACTTTTTCATACTGTTGGTGTCTTGGTGGCAAAGAGCAGAAACCCACATTTGCACGAGCAATAAAAAGGTGTTGGATACACCTCTCAAAACGCAAGGAGAGACCATGAAACTGGGCCTCATAGAGGACAAGAACAAGGGCCCCATAACCAGAGTCTCTCTCAAGCCTCATTGCCTAGAACTGCTTCTCTCTGGATCTTCATCTTTCTTTCTCTGTAAACTGGCTTCTCTATGAAAGGCACACAGCCAGCACTCCTTAGCATTTATGCTTTGGCAATTCAAGCAACAAGAAGAAACTCACTAGCATCTACAAACGCTGGTTCCAAACGCTTGACAGTTGGGGGAGAATATGATTGGCTAAGATTAGTCAGATGACCACTTCTGGTCCAATCAGCTACATGCAGGGGTGGGATCTTGAGGTTTAAATATGGCTGTACGGTGAAAAGAGGATAGTCTCAGAGAAAGGAGAGATGAGCTGGAGATGCTTTGCAGCTGGTGTCTTTTGCAATCACAGACAAGGTGATTTCAGTGACAGTCTTATAAATGACCAGAGCTAATCGGAGAGTGTATTGGTCTCACTCCTAAAACCAGAAGCCTCCATCCAGCTCACTTCAGGGCTCGAAAGCCAGGTGGGGGTCTCTCCCTGGGTGCCCTGCCTTCTTTCCTCACCTTTCACGCAGCTCTAAGGAACGCTTGGCACAAACACTCTCCAACCTAATTACCAGCCGGAATTAATCAAAGGTATTCCCAACTGCATGAGTGATGCTAGCCAGGAATGTCTCCGAGTTGAAATTCTTAAAATACTTTTGTTTATGAGGAAGTTTTACATGTTAACTTTTTCCAAAAGCCAGTGAGAGGAGCAGTCCCCACAGACATCTGAGAGTATTTGGCTGTCTTAATTCGCTCATGATGTTTCATTAATATCAATTTTCTCCCTGCATCATAGCCTGGCAGGTTTTTTCACAAGTGTTTTATTCTCCCGTCCCTTCGTTTGTTGTAGTTGTTGCTGCTGGGTCTGTTTGTTTGTTTGCTAACGTCTCTGGAATTCTTTCTTCATCTTCTACGAAATCCTCTCACATCTTCTCCACAATGCACACATCTTCTGACTCCAACATCTCCACTTCAAATATGAAAGACATCACAGACCTCACAGAATTTTTTTTCCCCACTTGAAAGTGACAAGAGGAGTCTGAAGGGAAAATAATCTAGAGAAACATTTAATCCTGTTTCTTTTTAAAATATTTATTTTTATTTGACTGTGCTGGATCTTAGTTACGGCATGTGGGATCTTCGATCTTCATCACAGCAAGTGGGATCTTTTGTTGCAGCATGCAAACTCTTAGTTGCACCATGTGGGATTTAGTTCCCCGACCAGGGATCAAATACAGCACACCCCAGCGCCCCCACCCCCATGGGCATCCAGTCTTAGCCACTGGACCACCAGGGAAGTCCCTAATCCTTTTTCTTAATCCTGCTCTTGAGATTGGCAGTGCAGAAATTCCGTCTTCTTCCTTGTCCTTTTTCTGGAGTATCAACTGAGCACAGTCTTAATTGGTCTTAACAACTGGAGACAGAGAGCTAGTGAGAAAATTCTGAATCCACCACCACCAACTCCACCACTGTGGTCAGAAGTTGATTGGAAATCATTTCCGTCTGGCTAGTTTCCTGCCCTCTCACCCCCCTGTGACAGTCATTGGCTTGTTTGTTGTTAGTTCCAGTCACTGCCATTCCCTTGCTCTCTATCCCCAGGCTTCCTTGCCATCTGGCTTCTGGGTAGGTCCTAACCAGTGGAAGGTCCTGGCAGAATACCAGAGGATAGAAGGAGGATAAAAGTCAGGGTGTTTCTCCTTATCTGTCCTTTCTTCCAGTGGCATCTAAAACAGAACCTAAGTCTTGTCCGTGGCTCTAGCTCCCACTGGGGCGCCCTAACCATGGGTCTAACTCTCTCTGGACAACCCTGAACCTTGATTTTAGTTGTACCACATCCTCCTGATGTCCCTCCAGCCTTAGAGGTGGTCACAGATTCCTGCTATAGCTAATTTCTGGGTTGTATCATTGTCCCTTGTTTGGCTTCCCAGATCTTCCATGGCCTGTGTGATCAATCCCCTCTATTGAATTCTTTATATTTGAAACACCTAGAGCACTTGTTGTTTTCCCGGAGGACTCTAGCTGATATATCTGCTCACTCAGAATTAAAGCTCTCTACCTGCCTAGAAAACTGTTTCTCAATCGTTTGCAAAGGACCATTTTTAAATATTTCCAATCTATCATGGATTAACACTTGGTGCTACTATACATAACTGGTATGCAACTTGAGCCACATGCATTGTAGGAGGCAAATTCAACAAGGACTGAACTCATCTACATCCTGTTCAGTGAGACAAGACTATCAAACATGCATCTGGATGTCACATCATAAAAGCGTCTAAGCTTTTACTCTCAACCTCTCTATTGTCTCATCATAGATCTCTTACAAAGATATTCAGGGTTGGTCTGGGAACACAGACCATGCTTTGAATACACTGCTCTGAATCATTTTTATTCATGTGTAGATCCATCATAGTCTGGAGAGTCTTTGCATGCAGCCTAGATCTTATCCTTTGAGTTCTGTACAATTCTCTGTCAGAAACTGTATTTCTCACACAGGTAATGTTCCCCACAATGTTCCAGTGCAAAAGACACCCATATCAAGGGAGCAAAAATGGCCATAGCTTAGCAGGGGCTGACTTCTTTTTCAGGCATTTTTCATTTACTCCTCACAATGGCCCGTGATGAAGTGCCATTATCACCACCCCCCCCCCATTTTACAGAATGGAAAAGTAAATCTCAGAGAGGTTAAATCGCTTGATCAAGATCACACAGCTTGATGGCCACAGTGCTGGGCCTCTCACCCACGTATATCTGACTCAATGTCCATGGTATGAGCTCTGACATTGAATTGCTTCATTCACCTGTGTCCTTGGCATAAAACGCTGAGCCTGACTTGAGGCATCCTTAAAGATATAAATGACCAAGTGAAGCAAAGCTTGGTCCATTCTTTCTCCCACCTGGGATAGGGCTCCCCACAAAGCACCCTCCCATTGACTCCCACTGTTTCTCAGGCAAATCCTCCCATCAATGCCTTCCTTAGAGAAACCTTCCAAACTCTTTCAGGCCACCCTTCCCTGCTTCCTACAGGTCTGAAAGTCTCCGCCACACTCTGAATTCCTGTTGTCCCCAGACTGTACTTTAGAGGCACTTTTTGTCTCGCCATGAATTTAGACATTCTTCAAGAACAGAGGCTTTTACAATAACTGGCTCCTGGCACAGAGCTAATATTTATTAAGCACTTCTTGGCGCCAAGCGTTGCTTTAAGCACTTTCCCTACAATAACTTGTTTAATATTCACAACATTGTGAGTGAATTTTATTATACCCTTTTGACATGTGAGGAAACTGAGATGGAGAGACCTTAAGAAAGTTTCCCCAGGTTCAAAACAAGCAGGCGCTGAGCTGAGATTTTAAACCATCGAGTTGTTGGCCTCCAAAGTCCATACCCTTAGCCACTGTGCAGTTCTTGAATTTTCAAGATTCTTCCACATCTGTGATCTGACTGGGTCTTAGGAGTGCCACAGGGAAGGACATGCAATTATGGAGAGAGCTTTAGAGCTAGGAGAACACTTGGAGGGTTTTTAACTTCCCCAATTGTGCAGGTAAGGGCACAAAGGTGTAGGTGAAGTGACCTGTTCGGGGCCACACAGCAAACCCGTATAGACACATCAGGGGGTTCTGAGCACAGCCTGGAGCTCTCCCATCGGCACCAGGTACAACAGCAGGTGCATGGATATTCATTTGACTACTGAGCTCATCTGACCAGCATGCAGTGTTTGCTGGGACTCAGGACAGGCAAGCACTGATTCTGAAGAGATCATCAAGGCCACGTATATTGGGAACTGTCTCTGCAGGTGGAGGTTTCCAAGTAACAAACAACAATACAACTGTGGGGGTGGGTCCCAACACCTGTCCTCTGGTGGATGTCCCTGCTGGAGGATGCAGGGGCGAGGAAAGGGTGATTGTGGTGAACGCAAGGGGGCAGCTTCTACTCCGTGCCAACCCTAGTTGAATGGACATGTGAGCCTGGTTTGCCAAAGCTTGTAGTCTTTTGTGGGAAACTGGAAAGATGGTTATCTATAAGAAATCTTCTGATCTGTGAAAGTGAAAATGTTCATTGCTCAGTCATAGCCAACTCTTTGTGCTCAATAAGTATGTGATAGATAAAGGATGAATGAATGAATGGCTTTCAGTCTTGTGTGGGGTCCCCTGAAGTTGATGATTAAGGCTTAGGGCAGGGACATGAGAAACAAACTCAGGTGGCAGCCTTGTTTGGTGGAAATAAACTTTGGATTGTGAGAGCAGAGGGATTAGGTACAAGGATTATCTCCAGCATCTTCCCTGAGCCAGGGGAAGTTTCAGGGGACCAGGTCCCACCAGCGATCCTGTTTTGCACAGGTCTGGTGCTCCAGGGCACAGCAACCTCACCCTGAGCTGGACTTGACCTGGGGGAAATGTCTGCCCCAAACCACTGCGTCAGATGCCATGTAGAATACAGCAGCCTCATGTCTGTCAGTGAGACCTAGAATCCCACCTAGGAGAGAGACCTGGCCAGCTCCTGGGTCGCTCAGCATCCCCGGAGGGGTGTGGTCCTATCCCTTGAGTGGGGTGGGTTCCTGCCTGCATGGATGGGCAATGGACTGGCGTATGTTTGTCTTTCCTGTGGCTGTCTGCAGAACCCACAGAATCCAGGCGCATTCTCTGTTGGTCTCTATGGGTCTCCTGTTGCTCCACCCAGCCCCTCATCTCTCCCATCTCTCCCATCCCTGGTGACTCATCTGCTGCCTCTGGAACTTTGTATACTCTTTCCTCAGTCAGGATGTTCTCTCTGCTCTGCTTCCTCCTACTTTCATTTATCAAACCCTTGCCCTGACTGAGATCTACCTTAAGACTCACTCACCATACCCTCAGTGCCTCCTGAATTCCTCCTGAATTTCTAAGACCCCAAATAAGTTCTCCATGGACACCTATTCTGTATACACGGATCGAAGCAGTCGGATATCATGGTTAAAAGTTTCAGGTCTGGAGCCGGATAGCACAAGTTCATGTACTGACTCAATTCTCACCAGGAATGTATTAGTTTCTGATTGCTGCTATGAAGTGAAAGAGCTAGTCACTCAGTCATATCCAACCCCATGGACTGTAGCCTGGCAGCCTCCTCTGTCCGTGGAATTTTCCAGGCAAGAATACTGGAGTGGGTAGTTATTCCCTTCTCCAGGAGATCTTCCCAACCCAGGGATCTAACTCAGGTCTCCTGCACTGCAGGCAGATTCTTTACCATCTGAACCACCAGGGAAGCCAGATTGCTGCTATAAGTTACAATAAACTTAGTGACTAAACGCAGAATATTATCTTACAGAAGGTGAGTAAGCAAGAAAAGCTTGAGGTGTGAGCACCTGCATTGTCCCCAGAGAGCCAAGTATAGACCGTCGAGGAACTCATGATGTCCGAGCAATAATCGAACCCACCAACTGCTTAACCAACAATGGAGTCCTTAGCAGTACATGGGGGACCTAAGGTGTGGATTTCAGAGACTGAGGTGAGCACAGGCTCAGAGCGGCCAAGCGCTGACTCCCATAGTTCAAACAAGAACTGTGGATTGAATTTTTCCCATTTAATTGTGGACTTTTTCCGATTAAAAAAAAAAAATGTGACATACCATGGAATATTCTAAAAGTTCAGCAAAAACAAATACACACAGAAAACAAATACTGTGTCCACAATCCCAGCTTCTGAGCAAGTTGGGTAGTCTCTGAGCATGGTGACTATGGATGCAGTTTTAATTGTTCAACTACCTACAGCCAAACCTCAGTCCTAGCATATACAGCCATGTGATTTTTGATTTGAGGCCTGCCTCAATTTCCTCAAATTTAAATGGGGATATAATAGTACTTGCCTCATAAGGTAAATATGAGGAATAAGTCTACAGGACTTAGAACAGTATCTGGTGCACAGTAAACACTACAAAGTGTTTTTACCTAACATTATATTTAACGTCTGTTTTGACTTAAGTTAAAAAAATAAATAAATAAATGTTTTTTTGAGCTTCCAGAAAGTTCCATGAAGGGATGGATCAGTAATCACCAGGGGCGACTTCAGGAAACCAGGGAGGCAAAGGACAGGGCTTCTTGTTGGTGCCACAGGCTGGCACAGGCTACTCCCCAAAACCCTTCTTTCAGGATCCCCCCCCCTTTTTTTTTTTGGTGGCACCGTGCCACTTGCAGGATCTTGGTTCCTGGACCAGTGACTGAACTCGGGTCCCAGCAGTGGTAGCGCAGAGTCCTAACCACTGGACCGCCAGAGGATTCCTGGGGATCCATTTTTCTTCGCCACCTCCTGCAAAACCCACCCCTCGCTCTCCTATGGATGCCACCACCACTCTGCCCACACCCAGGGGCCTCCCCTCCAGCTCTGGAGCGCCTTCTCCTCCCTCTGCCTGCTTTGCCGCTGACAGCTAGAAGATTCCAAGCCAACCATTTTGTAGAAAGTCCCTCGTCTGGGTTTGTTTGATGTTTCCCTTTGATTAAATTCAGGTTATACATTTTTGAGAGGAAATCACAGTTTCATTTCTTCACATGAAAATATTGAATCCATTTGGAATTAATTTGGGTATAAATGATATATTTTCCCTCACTTATATGAAACACCTCCTTTATCATATAGCAAATATTTAATTGCATATCTTTTATCTTTCTGCTCTTCAAAGCCAGTGTCACACTGTTTTAATTACCCTGGCTTCATAATATGCACCCCCCAAACATGGTAATGAGCAGAGTCCACCTAATCATGCTCCTTTTCTCAGAAACTTCCTGGCTCTTCTCGCTCATTAAATCTTCCAGATGCACCTTCAAATCGTGTTATCAAGTTCCTTAAAAAGTACCTTTGTGACTTAGGTTGTCGACCTTTGAGATCACTGTGGGAAAAATGGGCAACTTTAATACTAAGCCTTTCCACAGAGGAGCGGTGTCTGTGTATCAACTTCCTGTGACTCGGTAAAGCTTTGTACGCTTTTCCATGACGTTCCTGCCCTTTTCCTTGGGGGCTGGTGACTACTTTTGAGTCTCTTGTGAACAGGCTCTTAGATCTGTTTTCCATTGCCTTCTCTGACTGATGAGTCGCTGACAGGAGAACACAGAGGTTAAGGTCAGAGTCTCTTCAGATGACTACTTGGGTTTGCATCCTGGGTCGCTCACTCGTACACCTTGTTGTATGAGGCAACTCATGTGACCACCCTGTGCCTCAGTTTCCACGTCTGTGAAATGGGGAGATTGATGTCATCTGCCTCCCAGGGCTGTTCTGAGAAGGGACCACAGAAGGATACCTGGCCCATGTTTAGTGATAACCACTGCAGTTTCCTCACAGGCTCCTTACTGACCCCGAGGGCCTTCCTAGGAGATGCGGCAGTGAGTGAGAGTCAGTTCTTACTTCACACCCCCTTGCAGGCAGACCCTGGGCAGAGACCTTTACCAGGGTCACTGAGAGCAGTCCTGTTGCCATGGGAACAGCTGGTGTAGTCTTCCTCTGAGGCATTCCCATGCACTTCTGCCCCATTTCCCCCTCTCTCCTACCACGGTCCTCCATGTCTCAGTCTGTGCCCACCCCTGACGGTGACTCCGGCCCTTCCCTCGTTCACAGCTTCTTAACTCGGTATCCACAGGAAGTGTTCTGGCCCTCCCGCCCCATGGTTATTTCAGTGTGCAGGGACCTGATTGGCTTCGTCCGTTTCCCCAAGCTAGCCCCTGGCCAAGCTGTCCTCAGGACTGAGGCCAATCAACCTGGGGAGCTGGGGGGAATCTGATTTTACAAAGTTGTCTGGTGGGGGCGATTCCTCAAAGAAGGGGATGTTAGCCACCAAGGGGAGTACCCAGTACCCATAGGAGTGGGCATTTCAGATGTGCTCCGTGCTTGGCACAACCCAACAGTCCACAAGCAAGGATTAAATACACATCCAGGAACCACCAGCAAGGGTCCTTTGGCGTAGACCTCGTTAGTCCCCTTTCGTGATGGGGAAAATGTGGCTCTGAGGGTGTAAAGGATTTGCACAGGGCCACCAAGCCAGCCTTTCATGGTGGTGGTGGTGGTGGTTTAGTCCCTAAGCTGTGTCTGACTCTTGCGACCCCATGGACTGTAGCCCGCCAGGCTCCTCTGTCCATGGAATTTTCCAGGCAAGAGTACTGGAGCGTGTTGCCATTTCCTCCTCCGAGGAATCTTCCCTACCCACGGATCGAACTGACATCTCTTGCATCTTCTGCGTTGGCAGCCAAACTCCTTACCGCTGTGCCTCCTGGGCATCTGATTACACTCTTGATGTGTGCTAGTCGCTCAGTCGTGTCCGACTCTTTGTGACCCCATGGACTGTAGCCCGCCAGGCTCCTCTCTCCATGGAATTCTCCAGGCAAGAATACTGGAGTGGGTTGCCATTTCCTTCTCCAGGGGATTTTTCCAACCCAGGGATTGAATCTGGGTGTCCCACATTGCAGGCAGATTCTGAGCCACCAGGGAGGCCCCATACACTCTCGATACTGTGTATAAAACAGATAACTAATGAGAACCTACTGTGTCGCACACGGAACTCTATTCAGTGCTCTGCAGTGACCTAAATGGGAAGGACATTCAGAAAAGAGGGGATATATGTATACATATGACTGATCTACTTTACTGTATAGCATAAAATAACACAACACTGTAAAGCAACTATAATAAAAATTTAATTGATTAAAAAACAACACAAATTCCCTTCTCCCCATCCTCTTGGCTGAATTAACTCCTACTTTTGCCTAAGCGACTTCCCTGGTGGCTCAGACGGTAAAGTGTCTGCTTACAATGCAGGAGACCTGGGTTCGATCCGAGGGTTGGGAAGATCCCCTGGAGAAGGAAATGGCAACCCACTCCAGAATTCTTGCCTGGAAAATCCCTTGGACGGAGGAGCCTGGTTGGCTACTGTCCATGGGGTCGCAAAGAGTCGGACACAACTGGGCGACTTCACTTTACTTTGCCCTTCAGGTTTTCCCTAAAGCCCCAACACAAAGAAGTCTTTCCTTTTCATTATCTAAAAATAATTGTACTTGTCTTTTGCATATATCATCACCAGTTTATGAAAATATGTTTATTTTTAAGAGACAAGTTGTTTATTGTCTATCTTCTTTATCAGATCTGACTGGCTAAGTCAAATTCCGTCTCCATCAGTTTCTAAATGAGTAGCCTTGGAATGTTCCCTAACATTTCTGTGCCCCAGTGTCTGTAAGAAAGGGCTAATAAAAGCCCCTGCCTCTGGGGCTTATTGCAAAGGCACAGTGAAATGATCAATGAAGAAGCAAAGAACGGGGTGGATTCTTAATAGAATTTAAATATTATACTCATCATCATGACCTTCATCACCACCTCGTTCATCATCACCACTCCCGCCATCTCCATCAGCAGCAACAGTATCATTATCTTCATCTTTAGAACCGGACTGTGTCTTTCTTGTTCACCATTGTATCCTAACTGTCTTGGCATATAATAGGACTCAGAAAATGCTTACTAAATGAACAAATGCTTCTCTGTAAACACAACTGTTCTCCTTCTAAGGAGGCATTTCCTTTGAGCCAGTAAGTTGATCCTCCTTATTTTTCAAGTGGAAAAAACAAAACTTTTCCCCAGGTGAAAACACTTAAAGGGAGCCTGTGATGGAATCCCAACATGTCACGTGTGCCTAGAGACATTTTGCCGGTATATTTTATGGGAAACATTTCGAGGCTGTGAGGAAGTGTAATTTTCCTTGTGAAATGTCTAGGTTTCTTTTCTCGGTCATTTTTCATGTGCTTGTCACTTTCCCAGACTAATTGGTGGGCTCCTTTCCCCCAGCTGTCTATGCAGGCTCTCGCTCACCCAGCCTGCCCACCACTCAGTGCAGCCCACTTGGGGTGTCAGGAGAAATCACCCAGGACATGTGAGCTCTGTGGGGCTTCTAAAAGGTCTCTGTCTTTCCCTGGGCCTCAGTTTTCGTATCCAAAATATGAAGTTTTGACTAGCTGTTTGCTAATAGAGTTGCAATTTCTAAAGGAAGCCAGTGGCTCAAAGTTGGGCAATTTCCAATTCTGGGAAGGTCTTTGCCTTTGTGCTGTTGAACCTTATGTACTCCCATCATCGCTGGGGCTCAGGGGCCCCCAATATTTCAAATCCTCAGAGTGCGGTTAACTGGTAAGACAGCTCTGCTTTTAGAGTGAATGTAAAGCTCCCGGCTATAAATCTGTGCACAGACAGTTTTAATTGTGGATCTTGGTCCCAGCACTGCAAAGGGGAACAGAGGCCTGTAATTCACTTCTTCTGCACTGAAGGGTTGACAATCAACCACTCAGCACTGGGAGGAAGGGCAGCCTTCAATAGGGGACCCAGGCTCCAACTTTTCCAGATAACCTCTGGAAGACTACCATGCAAGGGTTTTGTGGGTTCCACGGACCTCCTGGAGGAACCCAGGCTAACTGCTGGAAGGGCTGGCAGCCCACGAATGATGACCTTGAGGTCACTAGGAGAGGACAGGGAGATTTCCTAGTAGTCCAGCTCAATCTGCAAAGGTGGGCCATTTTTTTGGCAGAGAGGGACAACCTTAGGTATGACATCAAGGATGCCACTCATAACAGCCTCTTACCCAGTCTTCATGGGATTTTCCTCTAAGTTTCTTAAGGGAATGGACCACAACAACAACAACAAAAAAGGCAAAACAACAATAGCAAGGATTAAGTCAAATAGGAGTGCTCACGGCGGAAAGGGTGCAGGCCAGGCAGTGGAGAGGCCTGGGTATGAATTCCAGCTCCGTCATTTCTTGAGTCAGGTACCATCTGGAGCCACAGGGAACAGAAAAATAGGTGGCCATTCTATCCTTGAAGAGTGGTTTTAAATGATCAAAATAAATCCTACATGTAAAAATACCCAGCACATAAAAGAAACTCTGGACAGTTTAGAACCTTAACAAAACACGTCTACCCTGAATTGTTGTTATTATAGTTTAGTCGCTAAGTCTTGCCTGGCTCTTTTGTGACCCCATGGACTATAGCTCACCAGGCTCTTCCTTTCATGGGATTTTCCAGTCAAGAATACTTGAGTGGGTTGCCATTTCCTTCTCTAGGATATCTTCTTGACCCAAGGATTGAACCCACATCTTCTGCATTGGCAGGTGGATTCTTTACCAATAATCCACCAGGGAAGCCCCTACCCTGAATGGAAAACTCATTTTAAAAAATTTAGGAAAAAGGAAGAGTGCCCTCTACCCTTTGGCAACATGGGAGAGGCAGACACATCACAAGAAAGAATAATGTTGGTGTAGATAAAACCAGTGGACAAAAAGTTGATCCCCCCAAAAAATCATGTCCACATCCTAATCTCCCAAACCAGTGAATGTGACTTTATTTGGAAAAAGGATCTTTGTAGGGGCAACTAAGCTAAGAATATTGAGATGAAGTCATCCTCTTGGATAATCCACATGAGCCCTAAGTCCAATGACAAGTGACTTGAGAAGAGAAAGACTTGGGTGTCCCACATTGCAGGCAGATTCTGAGCCACCAGGGAGGCCCCATACACTCTCGATACTATGTATAAAACAGATAACTAATGAGAACCTACTGTGTCGCACACGGAACTCTATTCAGTGCTCTGCAGTGACCTAAATGGGAAGGACATTCAGAAAAGAGGGGATATATGTATACATATGACTGATCTACTTTACTGTATAGCATAAAATAACACAACACTGTAAAGCAACTATAATAAAAATTTAATTGATTAAAAAACAACACAAATTCCCTTCTCCCCATCCTCTTGGCTGAATTAACTCCTACTTTTGCCTAAGCGACTTCCCTGGTGGCTCAGACGGTAAAGTGTCTGCTTACAATGCAGGAGACCTGGGTTCTATCCGAGGGTTGGGAAGATCCCCTGGAGAAGGAAATGGCAACCCACTCCAGAATTCTTGCCTGGAAAATCCCTTGGACGGAGGAGCCTGGTTGGCTACTGTCCATGGGGTCGCAAAGAGTCGGACACAACTGGGCGACTTCACTTTACTTTGCCCTTCAGGTTTTCCCTAAAGCCCCAACACAAAGAAGTCTTTCCTTTTCATTATCTAAAAATAATTGTACTTGTCTTTTGCATATATCATCACCAGTTTATGAAAATATGTTTATTTTTAAGAGACAAGTTGTTTATTGTCTATCTTCTTTATCAGATCTGACTGGCTAAGTCAAATTCCGTCTCCATCAGTTTCTAAATGAGTAGCCTTGGAATGTTCCCTAACATTTCTGTGCCCCAGTGTCTGTAAGAAAGGGCTAATAAAAGCCCCTGCCTCTGGGGCTTATTGCAAAGGCACAGTGAAATGATCAATGAAGAAGCAAAGAACGGGGTGGATTCTTAATAGAATTTAAATATTATACTCATCATCATGACCTTCATCACCACCTCGTTCATCATCACCACTCCCGCCATCTCCATCAGCAGCAACAGTATCATTATCTTCATCTTTAGAACCGGACTGTGTCTTTCTTGTTCACCATTGTATCCTAACTGTCTTGGCATATAATAGGACTCAGAAAATGCTTACTAAATGAACAAATGCTTCTCTGTAAACACAACTGTTCTCCTTCTAAGGAGGCATTTCCTTTGAGCCAGTAAGTTGATCCTCCTTATTTTTCAAGTGGAAAAAACAAAACTTTTCCCCAGGTGAAAACACTTAAAGGGAGCCTGTGATGGAATCCCAACATGTCACGTGTGCCTAGAGACATTTTGCCGGTATATTTTATGGGAAACATTTCGAGGCTGTGAGGAAGTGTAATTTTCCTTGTGAAATGTCTAGGTTTCTTTTCTCGGTCATTTTTCATGTGCTTGTCACTTTCCCAGACTAATTGGTGGGCTCCTTTCCCCCAGCTGTCTATGCAGGCTCTCGCTCACCCAGCCTGCCCACCACTCAGTGCAGCCCACTTGGGGTGTCAGGAGAAATCACCCAGGACATGTGAGCTCTGTGGGGCTTCCAAAAGGTCTCTGTCTTTCCCTGGGCCTCAGTTTTCGTATCCAAAATATGAAGTTTTGACTAGCTGTTTGCTAATAGAGTTGCAATTTCTAAAGGAAGCCAGTGGCTCAAAGTTGGGCAATTTCCAATTCTGGGAAGGTCTTTGCCTTTGTGCTGTTGAACCTTATGTACTCCCATCATCGCTGGGGCTCAGGGGCCCCCAATATTTCAAATCCTCAGAGTGCGGTTAACTGGTAAGACAGCTCTGCTTTTAGAGTGAATGTAAAGCTCCCGGCTATAAATCTGTGCACAGACAGTTTTAATTGTGGATCTTGGTCCCAGCACTGCAAAGGGGAACAGAGGCCTGTAATTCACTTCTTCTGCACTGAAGGGTTGACAATCAACCACTCAGCACTGGGAGGAAGGGCAGCCTTCAATAGGGGACCCAGGCTCCAACTTTTCCAGATAACCTCTGGAAGACTACCATGCAAGGGTTTTGTGGGTTCCACGGACCTCCTGGAGGAACCCAGGCTAACTGCTGGAAGGGCTGGCAGCCCACGAATGATGACCTTGAGGTCACTAGGAGAGGACAGGGAGATTTCCTAGTAGTCCAGCTCAATCTGCAAAGGTGGGCCATTTTTTTGGCAGAGAGGGACAACCTTAGGTATGACATCAAGGATGCCACTCATAACAGCCTCTTACCCAGTCTTCATGGGATTTTCCTCTAAGTTTCTTAAGGGAATGGACCACAACAACAACAACAAAAAAGGCAAAACAACAATAGCAAGGATTAAGTCAAATAGGAGTGCTCACGGCGGAAAGGGTGCAGGCCAGGCAGTGGAGAGGCCTGGGTATGAATTCCAGCTCCGTCATTTCTTGAGTCAGGTACCATCTGGAGCCACAGGGAACAGAAAAATAGGTGGCCATTCTATCCTTGAAGAGTGGTTTTAAATGATCAAAATAAATCCTACATGTAAAAATACCCAGCACATAAAAGAAACTCTGGACAGTTTAGAACCTTAACAAAACACGTCTACCCTGAATTGTTGTTATTATAGTTTAGTCGCTAAGTCTTGCCTGGCTCTTTTGTGACCCCATGGACTATAGCTCACCAGGCTCTTCCTTTCATGGGATTTTCCAGTCAAGAATACTTGAGTGGGTTGCCATTTCCTTCTCTAGGATATCTTCTTGACCCAAGGATTGAACCCACATCTTCTGCATTGTCAGGTGGATTCTTTACCAATAATCCACCAGGGAAGCCCCTACCCTGAATGGAAAACTCATTTTAAAAAATTTAGGAAAAAGGAAGAGTGCCCTCTACCCTTTGGCAACATGGGAGAGGCAGACACATCACAAGAAAGAATAATGTTGGTGTAGATAAAACCAGTGGACAAAAAGTTGATCCCCCCAAAAAATCATGTCCACATCCTAATCTCCCAAACCAGTGAATGTGACTTTATTTGGAAAAAGGATCTTTGTAGGGGCAACTAAGCTAAGAATATTGAGATGAAGTCATCCTCTTGGATAATCCACATGAGCCCTAAGTCCAATGACAAGTGACTTGAGAAGAGAAAGACTGGATGAGCTTTGAGACAGACAGAGGAAGAAAAGGCACTGTGACCATGGAGTGATGCAGCCACGGGCCAAGGAATGTTAGCAGTCACCAGGACATGGAGGTGGCAAAGAACGACCCTCCCACAGAGCCTTCAGAAGGAATGCTTCCCTATCAACAGCTTAATTCTAGATTTCTGGCCTCCAGAACTGCTCTGCTATCAGAAAATGGAACCAGCAGCCTAAGCTGACCCTTGATTAGGCTTAGAAGAGGCTTATATTGACTGACAAGGCAGCATCGCAGAGCTAGTCCTCCAGGTACGTCCTGATTCTGACCTCCCAACATCCTTCTCCCCTTCTCCTGTGTTTGTACCATGTCTTCTTCAGGGTATTCTCTTTACTCCATTATATTGGCCTATAAATCAAGTCTGCTTGTAGTCCCCTACCAAGAAGAGAGCATGTTGCCCAAGGTTAGTCAACTGACCTCTCTCCCAAAACAAGACTTTCTTTTTTAATTATGGAAGTATGATAACACATTTATGAGAGACTTGGAAAATATAGGGCAAAGTTACCAATAGTTACTCTATATATTACAACTATCTTTTTAAGTAGATAAATTAAGATTTTTAGTTGGAGTTTCAGTATTAAATTCTCAAAAATTAACAGAATGAATAGACAGAAAAGTAGAAGGACCTGGTAGACCTGAAAGGCACTATGAACCATATGCAACCATATGCGCATGTGTACGTGCTAATTTACTTCAGTCATGTCTGACTGTTTGCAACCCTATGGACTGTAGCCTGCCAGGCTCCACAGTCCATGGAATTTTCCAGGCAAGAATACTGGAATGGGTTGCCATTTCCTTCTCCAGGCTATCTCCCTGACCCAGGGATTGAACCATTGTCTCTTACGTCTCCTGCCTAGGCAGGCAGGCTCTTTACCACTAGCACCACCTGGGAAGCCCAAGGTTTATACAATTTTCACACAACAGCAGAATACAATTCTATTCGAGTTCCTATAGACTATAAACCTGGAAATAGTGGAACATATCCAGGTGCAAAAAGGTGCAAAGTTTTTCAAAACAGTGCAACAAAGTCATGGTCTAAAGGTATTGAAATCATACAGTCTGTTCTCTTATCATGGTAGAATTGTGTTAGAAATCAATATCAAAAGATATCTGAAAAGCACTCATATTTTCAAGTGCGGTGTGACATTTACCAAGAAAGATCTTTGCCATAGCCATGGAAAGCTGCAATAAAGTTAAAAGACTGAAAAAACACAGAGGGTGATAGCAGGGAAGAAAGCACTTAAATGAGCAAACTCGATGTATTTGGAAATTGTGCCCACTTTTAAAGGACGGGTATATCTAAGAAGCCATAACAAGGAAGATCAGAAACTATTTCCAAGACATAGCATCTTGAGTGGAAAACATTTCAAGGGCGGTGTCCCACGTGCCTGGTCAACTCCAGCAGCCCGAACTCCAAGTGCTGGCTCTTTTTGGAGGCACTTCTCCAGGCTTCCATCGACTCAGTGAGCTCTTCCCTACAGCCTTCTAATTTCTTTGTTGCCTGAGTCAGTCACTATTGCTTGCAACCTAACAGTGCAACTGCTAAAGGGAAGGTGACAACTCACCAAGAGGAAAGAGAGACTCAGGAGTTGAGGGCGGTGACCCACGCTCTTGACTAGTCTTCCCAAGTAGAGATGGAAAATTCAGGGAGACTTGGGCCATCTTACAGCTTTAGGTTACTTGTCAGTCCTTCTTTAAATTACATGCCCTTCTCCACAGCCTCATAAAAGGCTGTAGTCATGGCTTATGGACCTTTAGATCTGCAGTACCTGGTGCATAGTAAGCATCATTGAAATGTAGCAACTGACTTATTGCACAGAGTTTGGAATCTATTATTCCCGGTGAGTTCCCAGTCCAGCCAAAGCTGGCCATAGGGCAGGGAGAGAGACCATCCACGGAGGGCCTGAGAAGATCCTACAAGTCACAGAGGAGATTACCTATTCAGACTAATAGACCTTTATTCAACCTGTTAGAACAGAAGGGATCTTAGAATCCATTTAGTACAAGGATCACAAACACCTGGATTGCAGGATGCCTTGCCCATGCTCATGGAAGACATGACTAATCAATTGCTGCACTCCCTCCCTCTGAACTCAGTCATAGCTTGACAATCCTCCCCCATGGAAGGCTCCATGCAGTGATGACTAATTGAGTTAAATTAGTCCAAAACCCATTTACCTTCACTGACCTTGTCCAAACTCCTCATTTGACAAATGGAGCAACTAGGAAG
This sequence comes from Oreotragus oreotragus, assembly GCA_006410675.1. Taxonomy (NCBI): domain Eukaryota; kingdom Metazoa; phylum Chordata; class Mammalia; order Artiodactyla; family Bovidae; genus Oreotragus; species Oreotragus oreotragus. The sequence goes on from SJYX01012382.1 coordinate 91,545, forward strand.
AGAAAGGACATATTCTAAAGTCATTCAACACATTGTGAGTGGGAGATGCAAGACTCAAGTTCCCTGGATCCGAGTCCCATCACCCCACAAGGGCTCTGGAATGGCTGCTTCCTTGCGAATCATTCTTTGCCCTTATAATCCCTCCCTCTCCATCTAACCAAGTCCTAAAGATTGTAGTATTTATTTTAGCGAACACACAAATCTGGTCTCTAAAGGATGAACATTAATAAAATATGTTCTCTAACTCTACGTAACAAGGAAAATATAGAATACATTTTCTATTCCCATTGATCCTCAGGCCACTGGCAATCCACCAACAATTGATTTAGCCATTTGATTAGTTTGGGGGAGAAACATTATATTTTAATGGGGTATATATAATTCTAAGTTACTGCTTTGAAGTTGAACCAAATATTAAAATTACCTCTTTTTATGGATGCTGCACAGCTATGAAGCTTTATAATTGCAGCCTGAGCTTTTGTAAGTGATTTGAACTGAAAAGGCAGTTTCTGCAAAGCTTATTGCATGGACCTGGTGGTTGCCAGGCTAGCCAGCCCCATTGATGAGCAAAAAGGAGTACAGATGCCAATGGTGATGATCACACCTTGTAATTCACAGTAACAGACCTCCCTTCTGGGCTGTTTGCCTTCAAAACAGCTCCCCAGTCCATCCCATCTCTTCAGTTCCTCTGCTATTTCCTGAGTCCATCTGCACTTACCTGGGTTACTGGAGTAAATTTTTTTTTTTTTTTTTTTGCAGCTTATCTCTCTTGACACACTGCCATCCATTATCCACATAATGTAACAATCAGAGAGGTTACTTTAACAATATAAATTTTGTGTCATACCACGGTCAAGCCATTGCTTAAAATCTAGCTATGAAAGGGTGTGAGAGCTGGACCTTAAAGATAGCTGAGTGCTGAAGAATGGATGCTTTTGAACTGTGATATTGGAGAAGACTCTTGAGAGTCCCTTGGACTGCAAGGAGATCAAACCAGTCAATCCTAGAGGAAATCAGTCCTGAATATTCATCGAAAGGACTAATGGTGAAGCTGAAGCTCCAATACTTTGGCCACCTGATGCGAAGAACTGACACATTGGAAAAGACCCTGATGCTAGAAAAGATGGAAGGCAGGAGGAGAAGGGGATGACAGAGGATGAGATGGTTGGATGGCATCACCTACTGGATGGATGTGAGTTTGAGCAAGCTCCAGGAGTTGGTGATGGACAGGGAAGCCTGGTGTGCTGTAGTCTATAAGTCACAAAGAGTCAGACACAACTGAGTGACTGAACCGATGATCTCCTAGGGTTGGCATATTACAGCCTGGGGTCAAATCACCTGCTCCTTGTTCTTATGAATGAAGTTTTATTGGAACACAACCCCACCCACCTGTTTGCATATTGAAGCTGGCAACTTGTATGTAACAACAGCAGAGTTGACTAGGCCAGTAGGGGAACAGAGAATGTATGGCCTTGAGGTTTAAAATCTTTATTCTATGACCTCTTATAGAAAAAACATGTGTCCAACCTAAAGAACACAATTTAACTTCCTTTCCCAAAGCCCACCAGGCCCTCTGTGGCCAGGCCCTGCCCCCTCCCCAGGCCCTCTTTCTGGCTCCACTCTCTCCTCTGCTCCATGACACTGTAGTCCTCCTGTTCTCCAAAGTTCAGCACTGCCTCAGGGCCTTTGCCTCTGCTGTTTCCTCAATGCTCATTGACCTAACTGTTACATGATTGACTCCTTCCTTTTACTCAGGTCTGATGAAAACGTTGTATCTTCTGAGTGATTTTTTTTTTAAGATTTCTTTGAAAGTCTTTATTGAATTTGTTACAATATTCATTCTGTTTTATGTTTTGGATTTTTAGCGGCAAGGCAGGTGGGATCTCAGCTCCCAACCAGGGATCGAACCTGCAACGCTTGCACTGGAAGATGAAGTCTTAACCACTGGACCACCAGGGAAGTCCCTGAGTGGCCTTTCTAACTCATCTAAACACACTCTTCTATTTTTTACTGTTTCACTTATCATTCTTTTTCATTTTCTCCATAGTGAGGAAGAGGATAGCATTTATCTTCCAAACTAGACTTGAATGTGAAAGGGACATGTGTGCGTGCTCAGTTGCTCAGTTGTGTTCGACTCTTGGCAGCCCTGTGGACTGTAGCCCGCCAGGCTCTTCTGTCCATGGAATTTTCCAGGCAAGAATACTGGAGTGGGTTGCTATTTCCTCCTCCAGGGAATCTTCCTNTGTGTGCGTGCTCAGTTGCTCAGTTGTGTTCGACTCTTGGCAGCCCTGTGGACTGTAGCCCGCCAGGCTCTTCTGTCCATGGAATTTTCCAGGCAAGAATACTGGAGTGGGTTGCTATTTCCTCCTCCAGGGAATCTTCCTGACCCAGGGATCAAACCTGGGGCTCTTGCAACTCCTGCATTACAGGTGGATTCTTTCCCACGGAGCCACCAGGGAAGCCCCATGAAGGGGGTGCTCTCAGTGATTGTGCAGACATTAGATCTAACCAGGAGATGCTGGGTCACTCTGTCTACAGCACCCCTTAGATACTTGTTTGTTATATTCCTCCCCCACACAATGGAGGTTCCTGAGAACAGAGGTGGACGCTGGTGCCTGGAATGGCCCTGGGCACCTCATGCATAGGCGCTCCTTGAATCCGTGGCAGCTCTGTTGGGAAGGTTCTGTTGTCATCCCATACTACCGACCAGTAACTGAAGCCAAAGGTTTGCTAGCAGGTGTCAGCACTCTCAGCCACTCCACTGACCTCCTACACACACATTACCTCAACTGACCCTCGTGAGTCAAGAGTAGGGGCCCGTGGGTAACTGGAGCTCCATTTCACAGATGAGACAACTGAGGCTCAGTATGGTGCAGAGGCTTCCTGAAGGGGCTTGAGTTGAGTCTTCAGACAATGTCTTCTAGCTTTTGTTACCTCAAAGGCTTACCTCAATGAGAGAGTGGGCCATGACTGCCCATTTCTACCCAGGGATGGCTGCATGCCAGGCATCACACTTAGGAGGCAAGAGCCCTGTTTGAGAAGCATCATTGTTATGTCTGTTTTACAGGTGAAAGAACTGAGGTTCAGAGATGGTATATGGCTTTCCCAAGGCCACACAGCCAGTGACTAGAAAAGTTAGTACACCTTCCCGTGCCTTTGTTGTGAGCCATTTCATGCATGTGTGTGCTAAGTCACTACAGTTGTGTCCGCCTCTCTGCATCCCTGTGGACTGTAGCCCTCCAGCTCTTCTGTCCATGAGATTCTCCAGGCAAGAATACTGAAGTGGGTTCCACGCCCTCCTCCAGAGGAGCTTCCTGACCCAGGGGTTGGAACTGCAAATCTGTGTGTCCTGGGGCTTCTGCACTGCAGGCAGTTTCTTAACCACTGAGTCGCCCGGGGAGCCCTGCAGGCATTCCATGGAATTATCCAAAACGAGAAGGAGAACCGGCTGGGGAGGGGCAGAGGCAGGCTGGTGGGACAGAAATGGGGGGCTTTCCTTCTCATGGCATCCTTGTGAGATCTTTGAAGATGTGGGGGTGGGTGTAGTTTACCTCGGGAGCTGATTTTTTTTAAAGGTTCTGAGGTCAGAGTATTCCCTAAAGATGGGATATGGCAAACACGGGGTCATAAGGTAGAGGAGAGCTCGCCACTTGCCTTCCTGCCCAGGTCACTTGTTCCAGGCCCCCATCAATGGTCTGCACTTGTCTCACTGCTGAGGGTGAGGGCCTGCTGCTGGCTCCTCTGAGGCTCTGTCCACCCTGCCCTGTGGCCCGGCTCCAGGGACCACCCAGATTTTGAATGGAACCTTGGATACTCACGTCTCATCACAGAGGCCTTGCCCCAACTAGACTGTCACCTCCATATGGACAAAGACGGGGAGCGGCCCATCAGTTCATCACCCCAAGTGCCTCCCACAGCGCTGGCATCATCCATGTTCAGGACCAACGGTAGCTTTTGAGGACAAAAATGACTCCATCCCACCAGAGGCACATTCGAATCACAAGCACATGCCCATACATGGTCCCCTGTGATGCACACAAAAAGCCTGGAGAGAAAGTGTTTCTTGGCCTACCCCTGACCATCCTGCATCCAAGACACCATGAGCTGAGCCTTGGTCCAGGAACTGGGTTTCCATACTCTCCTCTGACACCCCACATCATCTCCTTGCTCCTGGACATCATGAGTTACTGTGTTGGGGCTACCCTAGAGCACATTACCGCTCTGACCCTGCGAGGCCTCTCGGGGGCAGGGATGGCAAGGAGACCACAGAAAGCCAGTTCCCCCCTCAGAGCCCAGCCCACTTCCTGCCTTGCTGAGTCTCTTGCAGAGGACCCCCTCCCCACACCCCCTCCCCAGCTCCCCTCCATCATGCCCCTCCACAGCCCGGCCCTAACAGGATGGCTTTCATCCTCATTCAGATACATATTGTATTGGCTGAGAAACATCAAAGGGGCCATGTCGTTACATATTCTATTTCTGAGAGGAGAAAAGCAGCCCCTTGCTTTATTAACGTGGCAAATGTTGACTCTTGTAATGAAAAATGCACAAACGCCGGGCAATTTTTGATGAATAGGTAATAGAGAGGAAGGCCCCTGAATGGAGAGAATTAATTTCTTTTCGATGCCTCCATCACAAGGATATGAAGTCCCTGTGTCAAGCCACCCTGACCTCCAGACAGGCCCATGTGGGTCTTGAGACCTGGGACCCCAGACGTGGGCCCAGTCAGGAAGACTAGGCCTGACTGTTAAGAGGGTTCCAGAAAAAGCCTCTTGACACCAGGGCAGTAATATTTATTAATAACCGCAATAGTCAAATCATTAACTTCTCAAGAACTCACTGAAGTATGCTCAGCTTTTTACTGCCATNCCTGTCTCTTATACACATCTCCCCTCCACAGCCCGGCCCTAACAGGATGGCTTTCATCCTCATTCAGATACATATTGTATTGGCTGAGAAACATCAAAGGGGCCATGTCGTTACATATTCTATTTCTGAGAGGAGAAAAGCAGCCCCTTGCTTTATTAACGTGGCAAATGTTGACTCTTGTAATGAAAAATGCACAAACGCCGGGCAATTTTTGATGAATAGGTAATAGAGAGGAAGGCCCCTGAATGGAGAGAATTAATTTCTTTTCGATGCCTCCATCACAAGGATATGAAGTCCCTGTGTCAAGCCACCCTGACCTCCAGACAGGCCCATGTGGGTCTTGAGACCTGGGACCCCAGACGTGGGCCCAGTCAGGAAGACTAGGCCTGACTGTTAAGAGGGTTCCAGAAAAAGCCTCTTGACACCAGGGCAGTAATATTTATTAATAACCGCAATAGTCAAATCATTAACTTCTCAAGAACTCACTGAAGTATGCTCAGCTTTTTACTGCCATCATCCCAGGAGAACCTTAGGAGCTAGGGATAACTGACCTCATTTTCCATGAATGGAAACTCAGATCAAAATCATTTTAATGAGTTGCCCCAGGATGAACCACCAGATTTCAAGTCTGGAACCCAGTCCTAGGAAGACCAGCTGAATCAAAGTTTGCAAGCTTAAAATGTTGTTTAGCCACATAGATATTATGATGGCAGGGAGTTATTGTGGTAGTTTTTCTTTCTTCCTTATCTCTGGACCTAACATAATACTCAGCACTTAGCAATATGTGCTTGTTGGCCCTAGAAGACTGATCTTGCCCCTGAATGAACCCATCTCCTATAACCTATGTTTACCCAGTGGTAATGTTTGGCAACTCAAGGATGAAAGGGATCTTGGTCAGCATCTATAGGATTCTCTTGGTCTTTTCCTCATTGTTGCAAATTGGCTGCAACAGCTCCAGCTATCACATCTTCTCACTATAGTGTACAAGATGGGAGGGGGGTAAAGAATACAAAAGAGATAACTACTGGGATACCTTTTTTGCTTGGGAAGGTGAGAAAACACTTTTCCCCAAACCCTCAACATTTTCAGATTTGATAATGAAAATTTGAAGAAAGGTAAAGGGCAGTACAGAAGAGCAAGCACCCACAGGGTCTGCTCAAAGCCTCCACAGGGACCTCTGTGGACCACTGAGTCCACCAGTTCAGTGACTTCAGACCCAGTGAGACAGACCTGGCCACCGGAAGTCAGAGAGGGCAGGATTCCAAAGTGATGAGCTTAAGTCCCCTAACCTGTACAGTGGTGCTTAAAACAGAAATGAATGTGATCGATGACAAATAGAGAAAGGTACTTTCTCTGTGTACCCAGCAATTCCTTATACTTTTGAGAGGCAAGGAAAAGTTTCTGCTGGATATGTGATAACCAGGAAGTGAGAAAGCGAGAGACAGGATGATCAGAATCACAGATTTAGGAGGGGATGGAGCAAGTTCAAGGCTGAGGCAGTTGATAATGATGGTGATAATATTAATAATTACCATTTACTGGCTCTCTACCCACCAGGGTCCGGTTTGGGTACTTTATGTACATTTTCTCATTATAACAGCGTGAATGGTATTATTCCATTTTATAGATAAGGAACCTGAGTCACAGAGGTCCTAAGTCGCCCAAGTTCACCCAGCTGGCGAGAGACAAAGCCATGGTAAACCCCCTGATGGGTCAGTTTCAAAAGCCTGTTGTGACTGAGTGGGGTCAGGAGGGGTCTGCTGGTCTTCAGGTACAGGACATGCCATGGCAGCTGACCCCATAGCCAGCCTCTCCTCTGAAGCCCCTCCCCAGCACCTCTCCTTCTCCAGCTGCCCTGCTGCCTCCAGGATACAAGCCCCCAGGTTTCCCAGGCATCCTAGCAGCAGTCATCTCTCTTGTCCATGTTTGGAGGCAAAAACCAATTCTGACTCAGGATTCAGGGTGGGACTTGGTTTCCCAGACAAGGTGAGCCTGGAGCAGTTCCTGGACCTCAACTCCAGGGCCCAGAGCCTCAGACAAACTCACCAGCATGCTGCCTTTCCAGAAGCCTGTGGAAACCAATCTGGGAAAAAGCATTCCATGGCCAGAGAAGTTTGGAAACATCATGACTGGCTCTCTTGGGGTCACATCAGTGTGTGCCAAGCAAACCATCTTGACAAGGTTTATGCCAAGCTCATTGGGGCCCAGAATCATTTATGACAGGGGTACTCAGCCTCTGGGATCTCATGCCTGAAACTGATGTAATAATAATAGAAATAAAGTGTACAATAAATGGAATGGACTTGAATCATCCACAAACCATCCCCCGCCCCATTCGTGGGAAAATTGCCTTCCACGAAACCATTCCCTGATGCCAAAAAGGTTGGGACTGCTGCTTTATCATACAGAATAGGAGCTGTGAGTAGAACTGACATCCCAGGGAGCACCCTGGGGATCTGCTACAGCAGGAGGGCCCAAGCTAAGTATTTATCTGCCTTTGCCTTTATCCAGATATGTGACCCTGGCGAACCTCACTGCCTCTCTGTGCCTCGGTTTTCCTCTGAAAAATAAGAGCCTTAGACTAACGAGGTCAGCGTTTCCCATAGTTAGTACTGCCCTGGTAGCATGAGCCTCGTGATTTAGGAGGTCCGTGGTCAAACAATTTTCGTTTGAATAGTCAGATTTATTTTAATGTATATTTGGAAAATTTACAGCAGCACATTAGATCCATGATTTCACAGATACAATAAAATTTTGCTTAAAAATAAAGGTATTCAGGGGACTTCCCTGCTGGTCCAGTGGTTAAGACTTCACTTTCCAATGCATGAGTTGTGGGTTCGATGCCTAGTCAGGGAGCTAAGATCCCCACACGTCTCATGGTCAAAAAGAATCTAAACATAAAACAGGAGCCATACTGTGACAAGTTCAATAACGACTTTAAAAATGGTCTGCATCCAAAAAAAAACTTTAAAAAGGAATAAATACATGAGGCTCTATCTAGGGAAAATGGGTCAAAGTAAGGCAAAAGGGCATGTGGACGTTACAGAAACCCTCAGAAGGTGAAAGTGTCAGTCACTCAGTCATGTCCAACTCTTTTGTGACCCCATGGACTGTAGCCCACCAGGCTTCTCTGCCCATGGGAATTCCCAGGCAAGAACACTGGAGTGGGTTGTCATTTCCTTCTCCAGGGAATATTCCCGACCCAGGGATCCAACCTGCATCTCCTGCATTGCAGGCGGATTTTTTTTACCATCTGAACCACCAGGAAACACTCAGGGTCTTGTGCAAATGACTCAATGTGGGGACAAGGTTGCCCTCAGCAATCTCTGAAACTCTTCCTGCTCGTCACACCTATGAGTGTTCACTAACAGATGTGCCTGCAAACCTTGGCAGGTTTTGACTTTGCTAAGCATGATAACCTCTCTTGGTCTCACCCTGAGAACGCTTCCCAGCAGCCTCTTCGGCAAGGGCAGGTGGTGGGTGGGAGAGCCTCTGTCAGTGGAGGATCACGTGCGTCAGCTCGGCCACTTTCTTGCCCTCACTTTTGCATCCGCAAAGTGTAAGTGGCCATAACCTTCTCTCCTGGGGCCCCTGCAAGGTACCTGGATGATCATGAGCATCAGTGTTTGTAAACTGAAAGGTGGTACACAGACAAGGGCTAAACCTGGGCCAGCACTGTAGCCCTTAGGCGGGAGAGCCAGGTGCATTTCTCCATTGATGGGACAGGCCTCTTCCTATGCATCACACCAACTCCATGGACATGAATTTGAGCAAACTCCGGGAGACGGTAAAGGACAGAGGAGCCCAGTGTGCTCCAGTCCATAGGGTTGCAAAGAGTCAGACATAGTTTAGCAACTGAACAATGACAACAACAGAAAAGTGCACCATTAGGCCCCTCACACCTCCTTTTGGAGTCTGATACTTCACAAGGAAATATTCTGTGTGTTCAGTTTTATTGTGACCAGTAGTTAATAAGATGGGCCATGAGCTGGCAACTCATTCTCCCCAGTGCATTCCCAACTTACAGGGATCGTGATGCCTGAGGTGAGGAGGAAGCATGGGAAGGAAGCAAGAAAAGGGCAAAGGAAGTAGGAATTGATTTAAAATCACAATCACAACCATATTTAATGTTTATTGACTATATACTATATATGTGGAGTACCTTATGCTATTATTTCACTTAATTCTTACAATAGCACTATATTTGCCCATTTTACTGATGAAGATATGAGAGCCTTGGTAGATAAAGAAGTTTCAAACACTGCACAGCAAGTAGTTGTCTGAGTCAGCTATTGCTGCATAACAAACAACCACAGTGATCTGAGGCTTGGCTCCAGTTTGGCTGATCTAGCCCGGGCTCAGCTAGGCTTGGATCTGGGTTTGGTCTGCTCTATGTGTTTCTGCTAGTGGGACAGTATATGTTCCCATGGCAATGACAGGAGGATGAGAAGACAAGTTTGCAAGCATGTTTCAAGCCTCTGCTTGTATCACAATTTTTTTTTTTCACTTGGGAGTCTGAAGTGAATTTATTCACACTGATTGTGCCCTCTGTTTTCGTAAATGGTTCTGACTCACAAAAAAGCCCTCTTCCCACCCTCTAATGCTTGAGTTTAAAAAACAAAGAGGATAGAGAAGGCTGGAATGGGGTGGCATGAGCTGCCTGTATGGCCCACATTAATGAATTTTACTCACTTATGGTAAAGAAGAAGGCGGCTCTGTTCTTTTCGGGTGGTTTGCTCCTTTGTCCTCTTTCAGCTAAATTCTTTCCACAGATTTGCCTCAGATGGGAAAAAGACCATTTTGGGCGGTCGAGGGGGGGGTTTCTTTTTCTTTCAATTTTTGCTATCAATCTAAACACTGTTGATGTGGATGAAGACTTCTGCCTCAAAATGCAATCACTACAGTCCATTCCAGACCAGCCCTACAGCAAGCAAGTAGAGAGCACTCCTGCAAAGCCACTGACAGCAGCCTTACNGGGGGTTTTTTTTTTTTTTTTTTCAAATTTTGCTATCAATCTAAATACTGTTGATGTGGATGAAGACTTTGCCTCAAAATGCAATCACTACAGTCCATTCCAGACCAGCCCTACCGCAAGTAGAGAACACTCCTGCAAAGCTACTGACAGCAGCCTCACCAGAGTCATGGAAAACACCCGAGAGCTTGTAAAGAAACCCTGACCTTAACAGAAGGCTACATCTGATAATGGAAATAATACATTTCTCCACTGATACACAATACTTTTGCAATGCACTGAAAAGATGGGATTTCGGAGTAAGAGCGCAATTTGTACCATAACGTTTTTGGATCACATCTTCCCACTGGCGCCCTTGCTCCACTCTGAGACCCTCTGCCACCCTTAGTGTATCTGGATAATACACTGCCACACACCGATGATGAAACAAGACAAGGAAAGCACGTCGCAAAGCCAGTCGCGTGCAGTTTAGCCCAGCTTTACCCTTACTTTCCTCCAATACAGACTCCAATTTTGAACCATCTGCAAAGAATGCAGACACACAAAACTAAAACAAGTGTCTCCCTATGATTAGAATATTTAGTCTTCAGAAAGTTCCCAGATGTGCCTTTGATGGAACCCACCCCCACCCCCACTAGGACCCACACAAGACATCCTTTGCTCCTGTGAGTCCTGCCAGGATGAGTGCTCAGCATCTTTCTCCTCACTCCTCCTCCTCCTCATCTTCGTCATGGCAGTGTGTGGTTTCCTGGGGGCCAGTGGGAAGAGGTTGGGGGCTTAATCTCACTGATTGACCATGTCAGTTGGTGCCGCTTGTAGTCGGTATCTTTGAAATCCACTGATGCGCGGTTCTGGGTGGCGAGAGGGGACTCCATCTCATTGATATCTATGTCTGTGTGCTCCGCTGTTCACTCATGAGGCATCAAGATGTGGGCAGCTCTGAAGAGGTAGCTGAACGGAAAATACAGCAGGCTGATGAAAGAGGCTGCATAGAGATCAACATAGCGCATCACCTGACTGGCAAAGAGGGTCTGCCGGGAGCCACTGCGGAACAGCAGGGGCCAACATCTTATTGGCTAAAACCAGTTACATGGCTCAGCCCATCATCAAGAGGATGTATTAACACCTTCTGACCACCAAGGTAGGGGAATAAGTAAATATTTACTGATCAGAGACCTCATCTACCACTGTGATAGAGCCAGGGTTCAAATCAAGATTTTAGTCATGACTTTACCTGGTATCCTAGCCTCCAGGCAGATCTCTTGGCTCCAGAGATCTCTTGGCTTCCAGCCCCACCTGCTTCCTTTAAGTGGCTGGGCTACCCCACAGCGTGTGCTGACCACAGGTACACTCTGCTTTGTACATCCTCAGTCCTGAACCCCTTGTCTAGATCTGTTCCTCCAGTGCAGCCTGAGAACAACCTCCAGGGTCGGGTCCTGCTAATTTGTAATCTCTCTCCCTTCCTGCTTCAGAGCTTGGATTTGGCACAAGCTGCCGTCTTCCTAGATACAGCCTAGGTTTAGCCTTAAACATTCTGGTAAGCATTCCCCACGTCCCACAGGAAGTGACCTTTCCTGGATTATCATGGCAAGATGTCATGTACAGTTGGGCAGGAAGTACACTGCACAAAGACTTCCAGCTGGAGGTATGAGCCAGGCTAAAACCAGCTTGGGCCTCCCATGTGGCACTAGTGGTAAAGAACCCACCTGCCAATGCAGGAGGATGCAAGAGACAAGGGTTCGATCCCTAGGTCAGGAAGATCCCATGGAGAAGGGTATGGCAACTCACTCCAGTATTCTTGCCTGGAGAATTCCACAGACAGAGGAGCCTGGTCCACTGGGTCGCAAAGAGTCGGACACGACTGAAGCAACTTAGCAACCACGCATGCACAAAACCAGCCTACACTGCAAGCCAGACCATGTGTCCTAGCAAGGGGTTTCATCTGCCCAGAGGAAGGGGGAACCTTCTCTTCACACACGGCACCATCAGCCTTCCAAACCATATCCTAGTTACAAGTTAGGAGTGATGGGTCAGTTTTTCACGCTACTCACAAAGGTACTATGTAGGCTATATTAGCAAGTCACAGCAGGGTTTTAGAAGAGTTGAATTCAAGTCCTGGTTGGTATAAGCTCTGAGACCTAGAAGAAGAGGCATCACCGTTCTGAGTTGCCTCAGTTTCCCTGAAATTTATTCTAATCATCACAAGGAAAGTGGGGCTACAGAGTGGGGACTCTGACCCTCACCAGGCAGAGAAAACAGCACAACCTCTATGATTTCAAAGGTAAAAGCCGACACTGTGGCCTAATTATTTTCCTGACCTGAGAATGGCATTTGATATAGCCCCACTTTCAGAGAACTCAGACTCTAAAGCAAAGAGAGAGAATGAGACATATTTCCAAGGAAGGCTTGGAAGTTTCTGCAGCTTCCCCGATGCTATTGCTGATTGAGATAATTCAAGAGCATTATTTATTCATTCTCTGGGGTTTTTTGGACTCTGAATTCAAAGGTTTCATTTCCCTCCTTCACTCTCTCACTCATTTTTCCTCTCTCTTATCCTCTCCCGAATATTTGTTACAGTTGCATTTTTCAAACCATTTACTGTCTAGAGGGTAAGTGGAGTGACACAGCTCATAATGTGCAAATAAATGGGAACTAAGCTCGTCAGCTCGAGTGGAATGAATTACTGTCGCCAGTGAAACGCAGTGACGGGGAGCAGCCGCCCAGGGGACGGGGGAGGGCGTGGGCAGGTACCGCTCTGGAGTGGCCAGAATAACACTTACTATGATTTATCAAAGAGCACTTGAAAGCCCCTTAGAGGCTTTAAATAGGCATGAAAAGAGGCTTCATGGCACTTGGGCACTGGCAGAATAGGGTGATTATCGGGCTCCAATGCCTGACCCTGTGTGCGGCTTCCGGACTAGAAAAGCTGGATATCTTCAAAGGCGCTGGAGAAGGATGGCCAAGTGCAGGCAGTCCCAGGGGAGGGGACTTCATGGGGTGAGGTGAGCAAGCAGGAGGCTTCAGAAATGGGGAAGTGGGGCCACAGAGAGGGGCTGCAGGACTTTGGAGGGGCATAACAATTCTCAAAACGGGACAGCCCATGAGTGTAAGATGTCTTGGTCAAGGTCACACTGCAGAGAGTGGTGGCCTGCCTGCTGATACTTCTTGAAGCCATCCAGAAAATTCTCTGCACCCCAAGTTTTCTCCCGTTTGCCTACAGGTTTCCATTAGAGATGATCCCTTTGAGATAAGCAGCACCCTATCGCACCAGGTTTTTTCAAGTAAAAATTCCTTTGAGAGGCAGAGCATAGTCACTGATGTGAAATGTAAATGAATTCTGGGCAGCGTCAGGAAACTGCAGAGCCTGTTTATCCACAGCTTGACGTCTATCCCACTAGTGAAGGATTCCTCAACCGTGGCTCTGTTGACGTTTTGGACTGGATAATTTTTGGTTGGGGAGGGGAGAAGCTGTCCTGTGCATCCTAGGATGTTTACAGCATCTGATCTCTGCCAATTGGATATCAGCAGCACCCCATTCACAAGTCAGAACAATCAAAAAGGACTCCAGACATTGCCAAATGCCCCCTACTCCCTCCTCAGGTTGGAGAATCACTAGTTAAGAACCACTACTCTGAGAAAAACCAGTATCATATATTAACGCATATATGTGGAATCTATAAAAAATGGTATAGATGAACTTGCAAAGCAGAAAACGAGACCCAGACTTGGAAACAAACATATGGATACCAAAGTGGGAAGGGTGGGGGTTGGGATGGATTGGGAGATTGGGATTGACATTTATACACAGGTATAAAGTGGGCTTCCCAGGTGATAAAGCGGGCTCAGTGGTGAAGAATCTGCCTGCCAATGCAGGAGACACAGCAGATGTGGGTTTGATCCCTGGGTCAGGAAGGTATTTAATCTGAGTTTAGGTACTGAAATGGGGTAAATCACAGTCTCCCACCCCAGCCCTTTCTATTAGTTCTTACCCCAGAATTTGCTTTTTTTTTTGGCTATGCAGCATGTGGGCCTCAGCATGTGGTATCTTAGTTCCCCAACCAGGGATCAGAATTCTTTACTCTGTTTAATTCATTTCTAGGTTGGCTAGATTTCATTAAGCACGTCTTTCTTTCTTTTTAAAAAATTTCCAAGAAGGGTCCATAGGTTCTCTGTAAATGACATCTCACATGCTTGAAAGTATGTGTTGTTTCCATATGTGAGTGATAATTTGGTGGGGCATAAATTGAGGGTCTTATTTTTTCACATCAGAGCATAAACACTGCTCTGTTATCTTACGCATTGCAAACTGCTCTGGAGAAGTTTGATACCTACCCAGTTCTTACCCCTTGTACATGACTTTCTTCCCCCAGTACCTTCTGCCCTAGATGCTAATAACTCTCTTTTATGTTGGTTTGTTTTTTGGAGGACACACGAACTTTAGGAATCTCACCAATTTTTTTTACATAATTTTTGTTGTTCTCATTCCACATACATTAAAGCCTTTATTTCACAAGGATCTGTTTAACTATGTTTTTGAGTATTTATTTATGTACCATTCTGTTCTCATCTGCAAGTCCACCATGCTCTTGGCACAGAACTCGTTCACGTATGGGGGACTTGCTGTATGAGCAAAAGCGTTTATACATACGTTTGATCTCCTTTTTCTTCCCTGTCTATAAGCTTCTATCATTTTTACATTGTCCATTCTTTTCCATTCCACACCCACAATGTTCTCTGACCTGCTCTCCATCTCCCTAGCTGAATTTTTCATCATGCTTATTTGGGGAGGTTGTTGTTGCTTTCAGTGTGGTATTCGACTCTGTCAAGCTTCTATTTTCTATTTCTTTCCTGAGCTTTGCTAACTGGCCTTTCACCAACTCTCTGAGTTCCTTTTGTAGAAGGATNCCATCTCCCTAGCTGAATTTTTCATCATGCTTATTTGGGGAGGTTGTTGTTGCTTTCAGTGTGGTATTCGACTCTGTCAAGCTTCTATTTTCTATTTCTTTCCTGAGCTTTGCTAACTGGCCTTTCACCAACTCTCTGAGTTCCTTTTGTAGAAGGATCACACTGCGTTTATTTCTTTGAGTCCATGGATAACCACGTATCCAACTCTCCCTCTATTACGCTGAGTAATTCTTCTTGGGATGTATGATCTTCAGCAGCTTTCGCTCATACAGCAAGTCCCCCACACATGAACAAGTTCTGTGCCAAGAGCATGTTCCTAAGTCCAATTTGTTAGTAAGTCCAACAAAGTTTGCCTAGGTACACAGCTAATAAGATCCACTATATAGTAGTGTGAGTTTCCTTGGCGGCTCAGATGGTAAAGAATCCACCTGCAGTGCAGGAGACCCAGGTTCAATCCCTGGGTTGGGATGATCCCCTGGAGAAGGGAATGGCAACCCACTCCAATATTCTTTCCTGGAGAATCCCATGGACAGAGGAGCCTGGTGGGCTACAGTCCATGGGTCACAAAGAGTCAGACACGACTGAGTGACTAACACTTTCACACTTTCATATAGTAGTCATAGGTTTATAATACTTTTCGTTCAGATAATACATAAAAGAGCAAACACAATAAAGAAAACAATTTCAGTCTTATAGTACAGCACCTTGAAAAGTACAGTATGGTCACAAAGAGTCAGACACGACTGAGTGACTAACACTTTCACACTTTCATATAGTAGTCATAGGTTTATAATACTTTTCGTTCAGATAATACATAAAAGAGCAAACACAATAAAGAAAACAATTTCAGTCTTATAGTACAGCACCTTGAAAAGTACAGTAGTACCAGCTACATCACCACCTCTTTTATACTTGCTGCCAGACACCCTGGGATTGAAATAAAGATACTGTACTACCGTACTCTATAAATCCTGTAAAGTACACAAAAGCTCAGCCACGCACAGAGGTGCGTGCATGTGACAATGTATCCCAGACACATGAGCATGATTGAGCACGCAAACCCACACTGCATCTTTGAAAGTCTGAAACTTGAAGGTTCATATGTAGGGGACTTACTGTATTTCTTTCTTCCCTTCTGATTTTTCTCGCACTTTAAAAAATATTTTGGCGTGTATGCATAGGACATGTGTTGACTCCTCTATGACGATTCCTCTTCTTGAGATGCTGTATGTGGAAGGCATGGGGAAGGGTGTCAGAAACTGGGCTGGGGAAGCCTACACTTTGGCTCAGAGTTGGAGTCCCAGGCATGATCTATTTCCTGTGCTCCGGGGCAGAAGGCACCTCAGTCTTCCACATTGGAGAGGAGGGAGCATCCATCTCAGGCTTTCTGCACTGAGTTCAGGGATCACTGCTTACTTACCCTTCACCCCACCTCACCGCCCATGGTCTCCCTTGCTGGCAGATCAGTTCCCAGACAAGAGAAACTGCTTGTCCCCACGGTTTTTACACCATGCCCACCTCCCCATCCATTCAAGTTCAATTGGACCTGCACAGCAAAGCCTCCACATGTCTCCAGACACTGTATCCTCACTTCTGGTCTCTCTAACCACCTTCCTCTGAGTCAAGACAGCAAACCTTAAGTTCAGATCCTGTCTGAAGTATGAGGAGGGATCTGGAAGCTCTCTCCACCTGCCAAGCCTTGTTCCAGACACAATAGCAATAGTCTGGGGATATAGACTTGTCCCAGCTCCACTGAAATTCAAATTGATCTCTATTTTTGACTTGTGGCTTTTTTCATGTAGAGTTCAAGGGAGATGAGTAGAGAAAAATGATTTCATTATCTTTAACCAGAAATCTGTGTTCTTTTAAAATATTATTATAACTGTTGTCCATGATTATAAAAGAATTATGTCCATTTCTCAAAGCCTGTAAAACAGAAAAAAAAAAAAAAGGTAGAAAAAGGAAATCTATACTCCCATCACCCAGAGAGAGCCCTGATGACATCTGGGTCATATAGTTCCAGGCTGGATAGGACCCTAGGACAGGGTAGTGGGGGGCCTGGGTGCTCAAATGTGTCCTGCTATGCTTTTTCTGTATAGTAAATAAGGATAATTTAAATAAGAACAAGAACATGCCGGGTACTATGCTAATCTCTCTACATACATTAAATAAGTTAATCCTCCCAAGGATGCTATGAAATGGGCCCATTATTGTCGTTTCCATATTACAGATGAGGGGACTGAGGCTCAGAGCAATGAAGTGATGAGCACAGCTGGGAAGTGGCAGCAGGGAGATTTGCAGGCAGAGCCCACGCTCTTAATCACTCCCCTGCCCCGCCTCCAAAGCCTTTGGCTGAGCTCTTTGCTCACAGAAGGCACGTTAGTATTTATTATTTGCTGACTTTCACTGAAAATTAAATTCCTTCATCACGAGCATTGGTGGCGCTCGTGGTAAATAACCTGCCTGCCAATGCAAAAGACATAGGAGATGTGGGTTGGATCCCTGGGTGGGGACGATCCCCTGGAGGAGGGCATGGCAACTCACTCCAGTATTCTTGCCTGGGGACCTCTATGGAAAGAGGAACGGGCTACAGTCCATAGGGTTGCAAAGAGCTGGACACAACTGAAGAGACTTAGCACGCAGCAAGCATCGCAAGAAGAACCGGAGGTGGGGCTTTG
The DNA here is from genome assembly GCA_006410675.1 of Oreotragus oreotragus. Classification (NCBI taxonomy): domain Eukaryota; kingdom Metazoa; phylum Chordata; class Mammalia; order Artiodactyla; family Bovidae; genus Oreotragus; species Oreotragus oreotragus. Next base: position 108,966 of record SJYX01012382.1, read on the forward strand.
GATTCAAGAATGAAAATATGCCTCACATTCAGTGAAGTGAAGTGAAGTCGCTCAGTCTTGTCTGACTCTTTGCGACCCCATGGACTGTAGCCTACTAGGCTCTTCTGTCCGTGGGATTTTCCAGGCAATAGTCCTGGAGTGGATTGCCATTTCCTTCTCCAGGGGATCTTCCCAACCCAGGGATCGAACCCGGGTTTCCTGCATTGTGGACAGACGCTTTACGATCTGAGCCACCAGGGAAGTCCTCACATTCAGTAGGCTACTATCAAAAGAAAAAGAAACAGAAATAACAAGCACTGGCAAGGACGCCAACAGTAGAAATGCTAGAACTCTCGCACATTGTCGATGGGAGTGTCAAACGGCACAATCGCTATGAAAAGCAGTACCGCCGTTCCGCAAACAATTATACACAGAATTTTCAGAAGACCCAACAGTTCACCTTCTGGGTATATACACATAAGAACTGAAAGCACAGTGTTAAAGAGGTATTTGTACACTCAGGTTCATAGTGTCATTGTTTGCAATAGCCAAAACATAGAAGTAACCCAAATGTCTATCAGTGGGTGAATGGATAAACAAAATATGATATGGCTATATGGTGGAATATTATTTAGTCTTAAAAGAGAGGAAATTCTGACACATGCTACCACATGGACGGACTTTATGTTAAATAAGCCAGCATAAAAAGTTAAATACTATATAATTCCACTTACATGAGGCAAATTCAGAGAGAGACAGCAAATAGAATGGTGACTCCCATGGGCTGGTGGGGAGCAGGGAATGGGGAGTTATAATTTAACAGGGACAGAGTTTCAACTTTGCAAGCTGAAAAATGTTTTGTAGGTAGGTGATGGTGATGGCTGCACAACAATGAAAGAGTAAGTAATGCCACTGAACTGTACCCTTAAAACTGATTAAGATGGTACATTTTAGATGACGTATCTGTCCATGGGATTCTCCAGGCAAGAATACTGGAGTGGGTTGCCATTTCCTTCTCCAGGGGATCTTCCCAACCCAGGGATCGAACCCAGGTCTCCCACATTGCAGGCAGACGCTTTAACCTCTGAGCCACCAGGGAAGCCCTATATTTTAACATAATTTTTAAAAATTCTTCAAGAAAAAAAGCCAAATCAGCAATTGGAGAGGGACCTCCCTGGTGGTCCAGTGGTTAACAATCTGCCTTCCAATGCAGGGATGCGGGTTCGATTCCTGGTCGGGGAACTAAGATCCTATCTGCAGTGGAGGTACTAAGCCAGAGTGCTGCAACTACTGAGCGCATGCACCACAAGTACAGAAAGCCCATGCGCTGCAACCAAGACCCAGCGCAGCCAACATAAATAAACTAATAAAAGTGAAAAACAACTGGATAGAAAACTGAAGTCAAGGGAGAAAATATGGACCAATCCTGGAAGGCTGTCTCCCTGCCTTTGATGCTGGTGTGTGTATACAGCTTCTAGGTAGAAGAAGAGCCCAACCCTCCCCATCCTCTTAGGGGCTCCCAGGGTACCTGCAGAGTCCAGATGAGTGATTCTGGAGTCATCAGCAGATAAAATCAAGCAGAATATGACCATAGGGCCTCAAGGCAAAGGGCTATAGTAAGGGAGGCAGCTTTTCAGAGACAAAATACTCTATCATTGGAATTTATAGGCAATATTTAGCAGAAAGTAGAGGGATAATTCAAACCAATGCCATTTATTAATAGTATAATTTTTCCAAGGACTCAGTAGGTGTTCTGTGGTCTGTTTTAGGTGTCATGTATAATGTTCACAGTCACCTAGGCCTCATAAGAGGGCAACTCTCAGCAGGTTGCTTCCTGCTATACATAGAACTGCCTCTTACATGTATCACTCATGCTCTAAGTTACTCATTCATCTACAAATGATCCATTCATACATTCATCATGTATATATATGATGATAGAGGGTGAGAGAGAGAGAGAGCACTTATTTACACGCAGATAATATTTGTGTCTGGGAAACCAAGCTGACACAGTCCTTGTCCTGTGGAGCTAACACTCTACTATGAGATACAGACATTTGAAGATATGATGTAAGAAACATCAATTGCAACTGTGTTGAGAGCTGTGCAGGCAAGTCACACAGCCTAGGGAGATCTGTAAGTGGAAAGGGGTGATCTGTGCAGGCTATAGGAAAACCTTCCCTAAGAAGATGCTGCTTGAGCCAAAACCTGCAGGATGAACAGGGAAAGAAAGATGTCCTGGTAGTAAGGTAAACATGTGCAAAGGTCCTGTGGTGAGAGGGAAAATACAAAAACAAGGAAATGAAAAACAAGCACAGGGCAACTGGGCACTGAAAGTGACAGACAGTGGAATGCAAACTGAAAAACCTCTCAAGGAAGCTAGATTTTAATATAGGGAAAGGCTTCAAGCCAAGTTACTCCCTAAGAGTGGTATAAAGCATCATGGCAGTACTTGGAGAGAAAAAGAAGTAATACGAAGGGCATCCAGGTGGGAAAAACAAGCAAGACCAAGTAGGGGGAATGAGCATGGAGTAGCCAGGACATCTACCTGCCTGGAGGGGAAACTTTAGCCAAGGTTTCTTTTCTTTTTTTTTTTTGGCTGTTGGACATGCAGGATTTTAGTTCCCAACCAGGGATCGAACCGTCACTCACTGCAGTGCAAGTTCCGAGTCCTAACCGCAAGACTGCCAGGGAATTCCCAGCCAAGCTTTTTTGATAGTACCTACTCTCATGCCCCATTTGTCTCACTTGCCCTGAATGATACAAGCTCATCAATATCAGCTTCCTCCTTATTTCTTCTGGTGTTGCCAGAACTAGCCAGAGTCATTCAAGGGCATGAGCCACCTCCCTCATCCCAGAAGCGTGACTCTGAGCTTCTGGAACTCAGCCCTACTGCCCTCGGCCTCAGCTACACAGTTGAGCTCCCCTCCTACTAGCCTGACCTACATGTTTTCCTTCCCACTCACCACAGCCTGAACCAGGGTCTCTCTGTCTTCACTCCACCTGCCCTGGTTGGGAAAAAGCTATCCTTTTGTCCAAAACCTGATACTTATTATATTTCATCAATTTTGAGGTGAGCGTTTTTTTGTTTCACATTTGAGCATCATTGAGATTAGGATAGGTATTGGCCAGGACAAACTCTAACATCACTGGCATGACCTGCACATGGGCACCAAAATTTGCACAAAGATGTCATCGCTTAGAAGAACTTTCTGAATCATGCAGCCTTCTTCTAAGGAAACACAAAGACATTGAGCTCAGAAAATCTGGCCTGTGAATATAAAAATGGTTCAAGAATATCTTTGTCAATTTACTCCACTTATATTTTCTCTTTATGTGTACAAATGAGTGATCTGTGGGAAAAAAATCTATGTTTATATAAGTATGAAAGAGCCTTTCATTAAGTATGAAATAAAAATTCTAAGTGATTAAAGAAGCACTATACATACCTCCTTTGGCAATAACTTTTTACTTTCTTAGTACATAAAATAATGATGCATTTTACAAAGGATGGAATCAAAGAAATTCAATAAAATTCAGTGAGTAATAAATGTTAATACTGTTTATCACTGCCTTGCTCATATACATAGGATATTCTCTGCTCAGTCTAAGCATCTAGCTAGAGCATAATAAAAACTTCTAGAATTGAATTGGATGGAACAAACAGACACCTCCAAGGGATAATCACACCATCCAATATCGGAGGGAAAATGTGTTTGGGGCACTCAGAAAATAAATCATCCAGTGAACACACAGGAGGAGGTCTGAGTCAATACGGGAGGATAATTTATTGAAATATTAATTAGGGTTTCTTCTTCCTCTATTTTCTCCTTCAAGCAGGTAGGCAGGCTTTGTAATTCTCAGCCTCAGGAGTTTCAGCAGGCCTGCACACAGAAGATGCCTGAAGTTAAAGGCTCTTCTGATCCTTTGAAAAAGGTAAAGTTATTGAAGGGATGTGATGGGGTCACTGGGGTGAGCTGGTGGCCCCTCAGAGGAGGCTGAACTTGGGAAACAGTGAACTGTCCTGAGGCCTGGGCAGGGAAACCCCTCTAAAGTCAGGACCTGGCTCCTGGTCCCCACAGTCAGGACCTGCCTGCTTAACTAACCCAGCTCCAGAGGATCGACCTGAGGCCCACGGTTCCCAGCCTCCCCAAAGGTTTTTGTGTCTCCCGCCTGGAATTGGGGCCTTGGAGTCTCAGAACCTGAAGGGTCCATGCAGGCTGAGACAGAAGGGTCCTCTGCACGGTGCACCAACCTAGATGTGAGTCTTTCTCAGGAGGGAGGGTGAAGAACTCAATTTATCTGTAAGTTACAGCCGCCACCAACCGGGGAGCATGAATCTCCAAGTTAGAATTTGGTAAATTTTTTAAAAGTGGAAAGAGAGGCAATAGCTTGCACACTTGAGTCTATAACCAGGATCTAGAACGCATGACATCAACAAAATGATGTCCCAGCTTGGGCAGCAAGGGAGCCTGCATTCCATTCCTTGAGAATAGAGTCAGTGCCCTGGCAGCCTACAGCGCTATGATGCTCTATCTTCTCAGACCCTGCCGGAAGGGGCGCACATTTGCAAGCCGGAAGGCTGGGCCTCCCCGCATCTTGTCAGTCACGCAGAAGACAGCTTTAATGGCCTGGCATCACGCACCCCTCGAAGGCCAGCCCCCCTGGACGGCTGTTTGCAAACTCCTCTCCAAAAGCGGCTTCCCTTGAAGAGAGTTGCTACACAATCATTACAAATTGATTGCAAAAGAGCTAACAATCATGATTAAATCATTAAATTCTTGTCTACGCTTCAGAGAGCGGTGAGAAAATTAACTTCCCACCAACCTAATTTTTTCCTGAACATGAAATAATGATTTTCTGCCCGTCTAATTACAAAGCCAACATCTGATCAAGCCAGCATCCAGAGGGGATTATCGCATGCACGAGTATTAGACCTCATTACCAGCTTGAGTGCAAAATTATTACATCTTGTAATTGGATGGTGAGATTTATATACAGATCGGCCCGGTTTCTGTAAGATTGTAATTACAAGCTTCGTTGGTTAGCTACTTATCACTCAGCACAGAAGAGAGGAAAATAAGCAACAGAAAAGGCATTTCATTAACCCATAACCCTATCAAGGGAAAGCCACTGTAACACCCATGTCTGCATTAGGGAGAACAGCTAAATTCACAGATGAAACAATTTATTATACTCTTTGCAAATGGGATTGCATTTTGTTTAACCCCTAATGAACTCTTTGGGTAAAGTGTCTGAACAAACCATTCATTTTATAGACAACTAGGTTCAATACAGTAATTATAAGGGGTAACTGACTGAGATAAATGCTCACCTGCTTAGAGGCAGTTGATTAGAGACACAATTGCTAGGCGCTGGGCGCCCGCACAAAGGGCCGGGGGCTGGGACCGTGCTGGCTTCCCCGGAGCATCAGGGAGGGAGCGGAATTCCGCCCGCCCCCAGCAAATCTACTCCACTTGGAAGAAACGCTGCTCGTTCGCTCGTCAAGCTTGGCTGCAACGGACGAGGTTTAATAAAGCTGCAAGGGCGACGCATTTTAACAATTTTAGAGGCACTGGTGTGGAACGCAGAAATTTAAATACCGCCTGATGAAGGCGCCTCGCCCTCTCCAGATGCGCGACCTAAATTAAATGTTACCTTTTCACGTGTTGACGGCACAACGATGGGCCTCACACAGAGTCCGCTCCGCCAAGCTGTGAAACTTTGCAGGAGGATGTGACATCCGTGGTGGGTTCTTTTTCCGTCTGCTGCCCTGAGCTTCTCATTCCGGAGGCAGCAAGCCGAAGCTTACCCGGTCTCTTCGTGAGCCTGGTCTGTTTCCAGACCCTCACGCACGTGAAAACGACGTGAAATTCACAAGTCAGTGTGCGTAAATAAAGTTTTATTAGAACACAGCCACAGCCCTCCCTGTATGTTGTCTGTGGCTGTTCTCTGCTACAACCGGCATACCCCCCAAAGCTGGCCCTTGGTAGAAAACGCTGGCCAACTCCTAGTCCATTCGGCTGCACAGGCATCTACTTATTGGACAGATACTGACTCAACCCTGTAGAGTCTAAGTACGTGCTTCGCTTTGGGCCGGGTACTGAAAGGAAGAAGGAAGAGCCGCAGTTTCTGCCCTCTGGGGTCGCACCGTTCCTGAGGACACAGGCCTGGACACAGTGAGGCTTCAGCACCACCGAGCACCTGTTTCTGCCGATTCTCGTTCCACATCCCTGGATTTCCTCAGGGAAACTAGCCTCACCTTGACTCACGCCAAGTCAACTGACCTCCAAAGATGGTCACGTGGTTTACTTAGAGCATGAGCCAGTACCCTCTGTGCATGGAAAGGGGCCCTCCTTCCTTTGGTTGGAGATATATTTCATTGGCTTTGGTCTGAGACCACCAGAAGCGCCTTGCTGCCCTGGGCACCTATGACGAAGGGCTTGAAGGACTTCCCTGGTGGTTCAGTGGTCAAGCATCTGCCTGCCGGTGCAGGGGACGTGGGTCTGATCCCTTGTCCGGGAAGATTCCACATGGCACAGGGCAACTAAGCCCATGCACCACAACTCCTGAGCCCAAGACAACTCCGGTGCTCTGCAACAAGAGAAGCTGCAGTAATGAGAAGCTCGTGCATCGCAACTAGAGAGTTGCCCCTGTGCAGCAACAAAGGCCCAGCACCGTCAAAAATAGATATATAACTAAGGGAAAAAAAAAAGTTTTTTTTTTTTTTTTTTTAAAGGGCCTGAAGAGGACAGTGGAGCAGAATGATGGAAGAGACTGGGTCCTAATAGCGCTGTCTGAGCCCTTGAATCCAACTGTGCCCAGAGCCAGTCTACCCATGGACTTTTCCATTTCATGAGCCAGTAAAGCACATTTTTGCTTGACCAGGTCTACTGTTACAAGAGAAAGAATGTAACTCATTCATACACAAATAATTTAAAAAGAAGACAGAATGAAATGTGTCATGCACTGGGTATGATCAGCATATTGTAGAAACTCAGGAGAGCTTGAGTCTGCCAGGGGCTCAGGGGATCCTTCCTGGAAGAGGTGGTCTTTGAGCCTAGGCTCTGAACGAGTGTCAGGTTTTTGATACGCAGAGAAAGTGGATGATCTGATTCCAGGCCGAAGGCTCAGGAAGGGGCAACGGCAGGAGAGCATGGAGCGTGCACAAGGAATAACATAAAAGGACTGGGAGAGATGAGATGGGGAGGGAGGTTATAATCAGGTCACACACATAGGCTAGCTCCCCCAACTCATCTCTTCTTCTGAACCATTCAAAGAGCTTGTCCTCAGAGCATTGGAGGCAGGGAACAGCACAGCCCTCTTAGCCAAGAAGGTATGCGGGTCATTATCACCCAGATGTGGGCAAACTCTAACTTGGCCCATGATCTCTATCTCTTGATATTCATGCCCTGATATAATCTCCTCCCCTGGAGTGTGGGAGGGACTCTTGCTTTGCTTCCAAAGAATAGAATACAGTGAAGGTGAAGATCTGTATGTCGAAAACTAAAACACTGATGAAAAAAAACGAAGACCAAATAAACCATGTTTAACGATTAGAAGATCCGGTATTCTGAATGTGTCAGTTCCTACCAAATGGATTTATAAGTTAAAAGCAATTCAAATAAAAATCCCAACAGCATGCTTTGTCAGAATCTACAAGCTGATTCTAAAATGTATATGAAAAAATCAAAGGAACTAGAATGGAGATACATAGGTCCAGCCTCCTTCCTTAATTTGGGACGACTCTGAAAAACCATCTAGTTTCAGAGCTTCCTGTAAGGTGAGCTGAGGCCTCAGTTGCAGCCATACCTTGGGGCAGCTTCTCCTGCCCAGTGCTGCCTTCCTCACTCCCTTACAGGACTGTCTACTGGGACCAAAACCCAGTGGAGCAACTATACACAAGCCTCCACGTCAGAGTCAGTTTCCAGGGAATCCGATCTAATTCAGTCAGTTGGAATGAGTTTTTGTAAATGAAACTGTTGATTATTTAAGGAGTGATTTGATCCTTAAAAAAAAAATCAGACCTATATGCCAAATTAATATGACACAATAAATATGTTGCTGTGTCAACTTAAGAATATTATCTATGAGTTTAGCTATGATTCCTAAGGAAGGGTGTTTTAAATAGAGGAGAAAAAATAAAAATAAAAAATAAATTTTTAAAAAAGGAAGGTTTTTTAATGTGTGTGTATATATATATATACTCTATATACTTATATAGAATTCATAAAGTGACCCAAGTATAGAAATAGAGAACAGATTAATGGTTGCAAGTAGTTATGGACAGAGTGTGGATGGGAGAGAAACAGATGCAGTTACTGAAGCAACATGAGGGATTCTAGTGATGATGGAAATGCTTCATATCTTGACTGCATGTCAATATCTTACTTGTGATATTGTGAGATGTCAAGTTTGGGGGATACTGGGTAACGGGTACATGGGATCTCTCTGTATTATTTCTTACAACTGCATATGAACCTACAATTATTTCAAAAGTTAAAGTTTAATTAAAGAAAGAAACAAAGAAGAATGTGGCCAAGGTGGCGGAATGTCACTTCTGTGATTAGTTACATAGGAATACAAATCCATCTTGCTAGCATACTTCCTCTATGATTTTCTACGCTTGCCTGTGTTGCTAAAGCAAGCCACCATGTTGGAGAGGCCCATGTGGCAAAGAACTTAGGGGGATCCCAGGTCAACAGTCAAAAACTGAGACTCCGTCAATTCAGTTTAGTTCAGTCGCTCAGTCGTGTCCAACTCTTTGCGACCCTATGAATCGCAGCACGCCAGGCCTCCCTGTCCATCACCAACTCGTGGAGTCTACTCAAACTCATGTCCGTTGAGTCGGTGATGCCATCCAGCCATCTCATCCTCGGTCGTCCCCTTCTCCTCCTGCCCCCAATCCCTCCCAGCATCAGAGTCTTTTCCAATGAGTCAATTCTTCGCATGAGGTGGCCAAAGTATTGGAGTTTCAGCTTTAGCATCATTCCTTCCAAAGAATACCCAGGACTGATCTCCTTTAGAATGGACTGGTTGGATCTCGTTGCAGTCCAAGGGACTCTCAAGAGTCTTCTCCAACACCACAGTTCAAAAGCATCAGTTCTTTGGCACTCAGCTTTCTTCACAGTCCAAGTCTCACATCCATACATGAACACTGGAAAAACCATAGCTTTGACTAGACAGACCCTAGGGTGATCCCAGGTCAACAGTCAAAAACCAAGACCCTTCGTCAGTCCCCAAGAAAGTGTATTGTGCCAAGAAGCATGTGAGCTTGGAAGTAGATCCTTCCCCAGTCAAGCTTTCCGATGAAATTCCAGCCTGGCCAAACCCTCGACTGTAGCCTTTGTTGACAGCCTCCCTAAGCCATGCCTGGATTTCGGACCCACAGAAACTGGAAATAAAATTGCTGCTGCTGCTGCTGCTAAGTCGCTTCAGTCATGTCCGACTCTGTGCGACCCCATAGATGGCAGCGCCCTAGGCGCTTCTGTCCCTGGGATTCTCCAGGCAAGAATACTGGAATGGGTTTCCATTTCCTTCTCCAATGGAAATAAAACTAGTAGGTGTTAAATTCCGGAGAAGGCAATGGCATCCCACTCCAGTACTCTTGCCTGGAAACTCCCATGGATGGAGGAGCCTTGTAGGCTGCAGTCCATGGGGTCGCTGAGTCAGACACGACTGAGCGACTTCACTTTCACTTTTCACTTTCATGCATTGGAGAAGGAAATAGCAACCCACTCCAGTGTTCTTGCCTGGAGAATCCCAGGGATGGCGGAGCCCAATGGGCTGCCGTCTGTGGGGTCGCACAGAGTCGGACATGACTGAAGCGACTTAGCAGCAGCAGCAGCAGCAGTTTTATTTCCAGTTTCTGTGGGTCCGAAATCCAGGCATGGCTTAGGGAGGCTGTCAACAAAGGCTACAGTCGAGGGTTTGGCCAGGCTGGAATTTCATCGGAAAGCTTGACTGGGGAAGGATCTACTTCCAAGCTCACATGCTTCTTGGCACAATACACTTTCTTGGGGACTGACGAAGGGTCTTGGTTTTTGACTGTTGACCTGGGATCACCCTAGGGTCTGTCTAGTCAAAGCTATGGTTTTTCCAGTGTTCATGTATGGATGTGAGACTTGGACTGTGAAGAAAGCTGAGTGCCAAAGAACTGATGCTTTTGAACTGTGGTGTTGGAGAAGACTCTTGAGAGTCCCTTGGACTGCAACGAGATCCAACCAGTCCATTCTAAAGGAGATCAGTCCTGGGTATTCTTTGGAAGGAATGATGCTAAAGCTGAAACTCCAATACTTTGGCCACCTCATGCGAAGAATTGACTCATTGGAAAAGACTCTGATGCTGGGAGGGATTGGGGGCAGGAGGAGAAGGGGACGACCGAGGATGAGATGGCTGGATGGCATCACCGACTCAACGGACATGAGTTTGAGTAGACTCCACGAGTTGGTGATGGACAGGGAGGCCTGGCGTGCTGCGATTCATAGGGTCGCAAAGAGTTGGACACGACTGAGCGACTGAACTAAACTGAATTGACGGAGTCTCAGTTTTTGACTGTTGACCTGGGATCCCCCTAAGTTCTTTGCCACATGGGCCTCTCCAACATGGTGGCTTGCTTTAGCAACACAGGCAAGCGTAGAAAATCATAGAGGAAGTATGCTAGCAAGATGGATTTGTATTCCTATGTAACTAATCACAGAAGTGACATTCCGCCACCTTGGCCACATTCTTCTTTGTTTCTTTCTTTAATTAAACTTTAACTTTTGAAATAATTGTAGGTTCATATGCAGTTGTAAGAAATAATACAGAGAGATCCCATGTACCCGTTACCCAGTATCCCCCAAACTTGACATCTCACAATATCACAAGTAAGATATTGACATGCAGTCAAGATATGAAGCATTTCCATCATCACTAGAATCCCTCATGTTGCTTCAGTAACTGCATCTGTTTCTCTCCCATCCACACTCTGTCCATAACTACTTGCAACCATTAATCTGTTCTCTATTTCTATACTTGGGTCACTTTATGAATTCTATATAAGTATATAGAGTATATATATATATACACACACATTAAAAAACCTTCCTTTTTTAAAAATTTATTTTTTATTTTTATTTTTTCTCCTCTATTTAAAACACCCTTCCTTAGGAATCATAGCTAAACTCATAGATAATATTCTTAAGTTGACACAGCAACATATTTATTGTGTCATATTAATTTGGCATATAGGTCTGATTTTTTTTTTAAGGATCAAATCACTCCTTAAATAATCAACAGTTTCATTTACAAAAACTCATTCCAACTGACTGAATTAGATCGGATTCCCTGGAAACTGACTCTGACGTGGAGGCTTGTGTATAGTTGCTCCACTGGGTTTTGGTCCCAGTAGACAGTCCTGTAAGGGAGTGAGGAAGGCAGCACTGGGCAGGAGAAGCTGCCCCAAGGTATGGCTGCAACTGAGGCCTCAGCTCACCTTACAGGAAGCTCTGAAACTAGATGGTTTTTCAGAGTCGTCCCAAATTAAGGAAGGAGGCTGGACCTATGTATCTCCATTCTAGTTCCTTTGATTTTTTCATATACATTTTAGAATCAGCTTGTAGATTCTGACAAAGCATGCTGTTGGGATTTTTATTTGAATTGCTTTTAACTTATAAATCCATTTGGTAGGAACTGACACATTCAGAATACCGGATCTTCTAATCGTTAAACATGGTTTATTTGGTCTTCGTTTTTTTTCATCAGTGTTTTAGTTTTCGACATACAGATCTTCACCTTCACTGTATTCTATTCTTTGGAAGCAAAGCAAGAGTCCCTCCCACACTCCAGGGGAGGAGATTATATCAGGGCATGAATATCAAGAGATAGAGATCATGGGCCAAGTTAGAGTTTGCCCACATCTGGGTGATAATGACCCGCATACCTTCTTGGCTAAGAGGGCTGTGCTGTTCCCTGCCTCCAATGCTCTGAGGACAAGCTCTTTGAATGGTTCAGAAGAAGAGATGAGTTGGGGGAGCTAGCCTATGTGTGTGACCTGATTATAACCTCCCTCCCCATCTCATCTCTCCCAGTCCTTTTATGTTATTCCTTGTGCACGCTCCATGCTCTCCTGCCGTTGCCCCTTCCTGAGCCTTCGGCCTGGAATCAGATCATCCACTTTCTCTGCGTATCAAAAACCTGACACTCGTTCAGAGCCTAGGCTCAAAGACCACCTCTTCCAGGAAGGATCCCCTGAGCCCCTGGCAGACTCAAGCTCTCCTGAGTTTCTACAATATGCTGATCATACCCAGTGCATGACACATTTCATTCTGTCTTCTTTTTAAATTATTTGTGTATGAATGAGTTACATTCTTTCTCTTGTAACAGTAGACCTGGTCAAGCAAAAATGTGCTTTACTGGCTCATGAAATGGAAAAGTCCATGGGTAGACTGGCTCTGGGCACAGTTGGATTCAAGGGCTCAGACAGCGCTATTAGGACCCAGTCTCTTCCATCATTCTGCTCCACTGTCCTCTTCAGGCCCTTTAAAAAAAAAAAAAAAAAAACTTTTTTTTTTCCCTTAGTTATATATCTATTTTTGACGGTGCTGGGCCTTTGTTGCTGCACAGGGGCAACTCTCTAGTTGCGATGCACGAGCTTCTCATTACTGCAGCTTCTCTTGTTGCAGAGCACCGGAGTTGTCTTGGGCTCAGGAGTTGTGGTGCATGGGCTTAGTTGCCCTGTGCCATGTGGAATCTTCCCGGACAAGGGATCAGACCCACGTCCCCTGCACCGGCAGGCAGATGCTTGACCACTGAACCACCAGGGAAGTCCTTCAAGCCCTTCGTCATAGGTGCCCAGGGCAGCAAGGCGCTTCTGGTGGTCTCAGACCAAAGCCAATGAAATATATCTCCAACCAAAGGAAGGAGGGCCCCTTTCCATGCACAGAGGGTACTGGCTCATGCTCTAAGTAAACCACGTGACCATCTTTGGAGGTCAGTTGACTTGGCGTGAGTCAAGGTGAGGCTAGTTTCCCTGAGGAAATCCAGGGATGTGGAACGAGAATCGGCAGAAACAGGTGCTCGGTGGTGCTGAAGCCTCACTGTGTCCAGGCCTGTGTCCTCAGGAACGGTGCGACCCCAGAGGGCAGAAACTGCGGCTCTTCCTTCTTCCTTTCAGTACCCGGCCCAAAGCGAAGCACGTACTTAGACTCTACAGGGTTGAGTCAGTATCTGTCCAATAAGTAGATGCCTGTGCAGCCGAATGGACTAGGAGTTGGCCAGCGTTTTCTACCAAGGGCCAGCTTTGGGGGGTATGCCGGTTGTAGCAGAGAACAGCCACAGACAACATACAGGGAGGGCTGTGGCTGTGTTCTAATAAAACTTTATTTACGCACACTGACTTGTGAATTNGTGTTGGAGAAGACTCTTGAGAGTCCCTTGGACTGCAAGGAGATCCAACCAGTCCATTCTGAAGGAGATCAGCCCTGGGATTTCTTTGGAAGGAATGATGCTAAAGCTGAAACTCCAGTACTTTGGCCACCTCATGGGAAGAGTTGATTCATTGGGAAAGACTCTGATGCTGGGAGGGATTGGGGGCAGGAGGAGAAGGGGACGACCGAGGATGAGATGGCTGGATGGCATCACGGACTCGATGGACGTGAGTCTGAGTGAACTCCGGGAGATGTTGATGAACAGGGAGGCCTGGCGTGCTGTGATTCATGGGGTCACAAAGAGTTGGATACGACTGAGCGACTGAACTGAACTGAACTGAACTGAACTGAAGTGTTAAGCTGTCACTATTTTGGGGTTAGGTTTAATCTTAGCACCTCTCACACTTTTCCTTCAAAATATTATTCATGAAAAAGGAGTATGTTTAAATATGTAGGCATGTGGTTACCAAAATTTTTAAATCTATAATGGACACTATATTCTCTATGCTTTTTCTTTATTGTTGGCCTCTTCCCGTGAGAATATCAGCTCTGTGACAGCCACCCAGTTGCTTTCTTTATTACTATATCCCCAGGGTCTTCAGATGAATGCTTTGTTGAGTGAAGGAATGAATGCATGTACGTTATAAAGCATGCCCATCCACAAAACACATTTTTGAAATGATGAAATTAAGATGAAATGAGCAGTATTTTCTAATGTTTTTCTTTTCTTATTGTTTTTTTAATTTGGCTGAGCCAGGTCTTGGTTGCCGCACGCAGGATCTTCGATCTTTGTTGTGGCGTGCAGTCTTTTCATTGCAGCATTCAAACTCTTAGTTGCAGCACGTGTATCTAGTTCCAGACCAGGGATCAAACCCAGGCCCCCTGAATTGGGAGCACTAAGTCTTAGCCACTGGACCATCAGGGAAGTCCCCAAAACAGTCTTCTAATTGTGAGGGCTTCATATTCTCATTAGCTAGTATCTCACAGCACAATATCCCCTTAGGGATAGGTTGGTATCAACAATAGAGATGTAAATCTTTTTGATAATCTCAGTTGTTTTTACCCAAACAATTTGATCTTATTTCAGATCTTATTAGATAACCATTGTTTCCGTCTCCTAAGGTGGTTGGTCAAAAGCCTGTGCGAGGAGAGGACGTGACAGAACAACCCTGTTCTTCTTCACTTCTACTGCCATTACCAGTGTTACCTTTAACTGTGGCTTCTTGGCAGAAATCTTCTTCAGTCACTTGTCCTCTTTGGGAAGCCTGATTTCTCTGAAATAAGAGCATCTGCACATCCAATTAACAGGGTGCATGTAAGACACGACTCCTCGAAATGAACATGGAAAACACAGCTCCTCAAAAAGAAACCAAAATGAAACCAAAAAAATGAAAACTGTCCACCCCTCCTTGTGGTGACCTCCAGTTTTCCATTCAGAATGCCTTGTAGAATTTATGGTATATACATAGCTTTCATGACATAGGACAGAATGAAACAAAAAAAGAAAACAGTGGCAGTCTACAGATTCAAAAACTGTTAAACTCTTGTTTATTTCCCAAGTTTTATATTAAAAATAGATTTACTAATAGACCTCAATTCCATTCTGTCGGTCTCCACGTCTCTCTTTCTGCCAGGGCCACGCTGTCCTGTTTCCTTGCTCTGTAGTAAGCCTTGAAATCTGAAAGCATGCATCTTCCTGCTCCGCTCTTCCTTTTCAAGACTGCTTTGCCTCTTTGAGGTCTCTTACCATCCCTTATGAATGTTTAAGTCAGCTTGTCAATTTCTACAGAGGAGTCAGCTGGGATTGTAATAGGGATTATAATGAATCTATAGGTCAGTTTTAGGAGCAGAGACATTTTAACACTGTTAAGTCTTCCAGTCTATGAACATGGGATCTTTCCCCAGCTATTTACATTTTCTTTCATTTCCTTCAACAATATTTACAGTCTTCATACTATATGTTTTCCACTTATTTTATTTTTTACCAAATTAATTTATTTTAATATATTAACTTCACTACTTAATTATTCCACTTAATCTGTGCCTAAATGTTTTATCCTTTTAGTTGCTATTATAAATTGAATTGTTTTCTTAATTTCATTTTCATCTTGTTCATTGTAAGTGCATCAGTGCAATTGATTTTGGCATATTGACCTTGTATATTGCAACCTTGCTGGTTTTTAACATGGATACCAAGACCATCCAATGGGGAGATAATAGTTTTTTCTTAATGGGGCCAGGACAACTGGATAGCCACATGCATACACTGGATCCCTACCTCACAAAATGAATCAAAGACCTGAATGTGAAGGCTAAAACTTATAAAATTCACAGAAGAAAACATAGGAGTAAATCTTCATGGATTCTTAGATAGGCTACCACAAGTATGAGCAATGAAAGAAAAATAAGTTGACTTCAGCAAAATTAAAAAGTCTTGTTCTTCAATGAATGTCATCAAGAAAGTGCAAAGACAACCCACAGAATAAGGAGAAAACATTTGCAAATTATCTATCTAAGGGACTTGAATCTGTAATATATAAAGACTTCTTACAAAGACAAATAGCCTAATGTAAGAAATGGACAAAGAAAAAGAATAGACATTTCTCCACAAAAGATGTACAAATAACCAAGAAGTACATGAAAAGCTGCAAAACACTATCAGTTATGAAGGAAATGCAAAGCAAAATTACAGTGAGATACCATTTCACACCCACTAGGAGATACAATCACAAAGTCAATCAAGTACTGGTGAAGATGTGAGAAAATTGGAACCTTCATACCTTGCTGGTAGGAATGTAAAATGATGCAGCTGCTTTGGAACACCACCTGACATTTCCTCAAATAATTAAACATAGACTTACTGTGGGACTGAGCAATTCTACTCATAGATATATACCCTAGAGGAATAAAAAAACATACATTCACACAGGAACTTGTACATGAATATTTACAGTTGCATTATTTGTAACAACCAAAATGTGGAAATAACCCAAATGCCTACAGACTGATCAATGAATAAAGAAAGTAATGTGCTATACCCATACAATGGAATCTTTTGGGCCAAGAAAAGAAATGAAGTACTGATACATGCTACACCATGTGTGGACCTTGAAAACATTATGCTAAATGGAAGAACTGATCACAAAAGACCATATAAGTCTTGGATTACATGAGTCCATTCATATGAACTGTCCAGAACAGGAAAATCTAGAGAAACAGAAAGCAGATTTGTGGTTACTTAGGGCTGGAGGAAGTTGAGGTAGACAGGGTGACAGCTAAAGCTTTCAGAGACAGCAAAAATGTCAGAAAATCAATGGACTGTGATAGAGGTCTGGAGAAGGAGATGACAATCCACTCCAGTGTTCTTGCCTGGAAAATTCCATGGACAGAGGAGCCTGATGGGCTGCACTCCATGGGGTCACAAAGAGTTGGACACGACCGAGCGTGTATGCACACAAAGTATTAAATATCTTCAAACATGGACGTCTGAGGCTGGCATACCTAGGTTTCAAAGCCAGTTTCCTCAACAGCTGTGTGCAACATGCTTCACCTACTTGCTCACTAGCAAATGGAAATATCTCCACATGGCGAGCATCGTTGAGATGACCATATAGTATTCTTCCCATGGCCCGTACACAGAGTAGGTCTAATCAAGTGATGCCCATTACAGTAATAATGTTACTTAAATAAAGGGCTGCTGGCTGGTTTCTGTAAGGGAACCCTGGCTAAGTGTTTAGAACAGAGACTGGGGACTTCCCTGGCAGTCCAATGGTTAACATTTCACCTTCCAATGCAGGGAGTGCAAGTCTGATCCCTGATCGGGGAGCTAAGATCCTATCTGCCTTGTGGCCAAAACACCAAAAGGTAAAACAGAAACAATATTGTAACAAATTCAATAAAAGGACTTTAAAAATGGCCCATATCAAAAAAAAAAAAAGAAAGAAAGAAAGAAAGAAAGAACAGAGATTGGCATATAGTAAGCCCACAGAGTAAGTGTTGGTATTATTTTTACTGACATCATCACTGTTAGAACAAAAAGTCCCAAACTGCATGGCTAATGGAGAAGTCATTCCTGGACTTCCTTGGTGGTCTAGGAGTTAAGAATCCACCTGCCAATGCAGGGGACGTGAATTCAGTCCCTGGTCCGGGAAAATTCCTTATGCCAGGGGGAGGCTAAGTCCATGCACCACAACTACTGAGCCCGAACTCTGGAGCCCTTGAGCTGCAAGTGCTGAGTCCACGTGCCCTGGAGCCTGAGCTCCACAGCAAGAGAAACAGCAACAGTGAGAAGTCCACGCACTGCAGCTAGAGAGAGCCCGCAGGCAGCAACAAAGACCCAGCGTAGCCAACAGTAAGTAAAGAAATGTCATTTCTGAGTGAATTTACTGTTCTTCCTAGTTTCTGAGCGACTTCACTTTCACTCTTCTCTTGCATGCATTGGAGAAAGAAATGGCAACCCACTCCAGTATTCTTGCCTGGAGAATCCCAGGGACGGGGGAGCCTGGTGGGCTGCCGTCTATGGGGTCACACAGAGTCGGACACGACTGAAGCGACTTGGCAGCAGCAGCAGCTAGTTGTAGAAGGACTCTTCTACTTCACATCTAGGTAAAGGCAAAAATCTGTGGCTACCATACTAAATGGCTCTTGTTTTCCATGAGCATACACCACGAACCCAGACCTGGGTCCTAGGAGTAGGACACGACAATAGGAGATGACAGCCTTGAATGTCACCCTTTCCTGGGCACACACTGCTCACTGCTGTTTGATGTACAGGCCTTGGGAAATGGTCCCAAATGCAACAAACATGAGCCTTCTCCTGGTGGCGGGTGGCTTCACTGACCACATCCACTGAGGCTGTGAGATGATGGGACTGTAATTAACACTTCAAGGGGTGAAGGTGGGGGTCGGGTGGGGCTGGTGAGCTGATGTGATCTGCAACGCAAGTCCCTTCTTTCCGTGAGCAGCAAAGTCATCTCTCCAGTTTGGAAACGTGTCAGAATAATCCTGCCCATCACAACACATATGATTTCTGACCACACATGAAAGATGGTCAGAGACATTTAGAACTGGACTTTCTCCCACCAGACCTTAAAGTCTCTTCTCACCCACCCAACAGAAAACCATGTGTGTGTCTTAATTTCACATATTACCTTGATGCGTTTCTATTACTGACATAAATTAA
Organism: Oreotragus oreotragus; assembly: GCA_006410675.1. NCBI lineage: Eukaryota > Metazoa > Chordata > Mammalia > Artiodactyla > Bovidae > Oreotragus > Oreotragus oreotragus. The sequence goes on from SJYX01012382.1 coordinate 127,536, forward strand.
AACAAGCACAAGAACACTAATGGCCATTCCTGTTTATAGGTGCCTTTGCCTGCCTGCGTGCCTGGCATTGTACCTGAGTTAGCTCCTCTGATCTTCTTCAATAACCTCTAAGGTAGTTACTGCTACTAAACCCCATAAACAGAAGAGTCGGGTACCAGGTCCAAGGTCACAAGGCTAGCATTTGACAGAGCTAGGATTTGAAACCAGATTTGTGTAAGTCCAGAGCCCCAAGTGTTCTGACAGGCATAAACATCCTTGACTTGGAGAGGTGGAGACTCAGGGCATGAAACCGGGGCTCAGAGATCCCCTCTCCATAACTATTCGACCAAAGATGCAGCCTCAGGTTTGATGCCCCAACATCTAAAGCTTGGGGGGACCATGACGAGAGGGGGAGGGGAAGAGCATCCCCACGCCCCGGTGCTCCCACCCTTCTCCAAGCCCCCCTCTGTAGCCACAACAGCCAATCAATACTGGCTTACATTTTATGAGACAAGGAGTTAACTTGTTCAATTACGGGGGAGACAGCTCTATTCTTTCGTAACAAGTAATCTGAGTAGGGAAATCGATCCTAAGAGGCCCCATGCACGCTGGCTAATTTTATATTATCCTTGGCCAATGGGCGAGCACAGAGTAATGGAGTTGTTGTTACAGTTCATTACGGGAGGGGGGATCAATAGCGGGACCATCCGAGGCTCAGCATCACAGCTGTGGCAGTCGGGGGAGGTGGGGTGGGGGATACCACTTCCTTTTTATGTTCCCAGTCCAGACACTGCTGATTCCTGCCTCAACCTCTAGGAAAGAAATGTGCCTCAGAATGGAAACCCAGAGACTCCTCACTCCCCAGGCCTCAACGTCTTCCAATGCCAGACTCCAAAGACTGGGATTATAATGAATCTATAGGTCAGTTTTAGGAGCAGAGACATTTTAACACTGTTAAGTCTTCCAGTCTATGAACATGGGATCTTTCCCCAGCTATTTACATTTTCTTTCATTTCCTTCAACAATATTTACAGTCTTCATACTATATGTTTTCCACTTATTTTATTTTTTACCAAATTAATTTATTTTAATATATTAACTTCACTACTTAATTATTCCACTTAATCTGTGCCTAAATGTTTTATCCTTTTAGTTGCTATTATAAATTGAATTGTTTTCTTAATTTCATTTTCATCTTGTTCATTGTAAGTGCATCAGTGCAATTGATTTTGGCATATTGACCTTGTATATTGCAACCTTGCTGGTTTTTAACATGGATACCAAGACCATCCAATGGGGAGATAATAGTTTTTTCTTAATGGGGCCAGGACAACTGGATAGCCACATGCATACACTGGATCCCTACCTCACAAAATGAATCAAAGACCTGAATGTGAAGGCTAAAACTTATAAAATTCACAGAAGAAAACATAGGAGTAAATCTTCATGGATTCTTAGATAGGCTACCACAAGTATGAGCAATGAAAGAAAAATAAGTTGACTTCAGCAAAATTAAAAAGTCTTGTTCTTCAATGAATGTCATCAAGAAAGTGCAAAGACAACCCACAGAATAAGGAGAAAACATTTGCAAATTATCTATCTAAGGGACTTGAATCTGTAATATATAAAGACTTCTTACAAAGACAAATAGCCTAATGTAAGAAATGGACAAAGAAAAAGAATAGACATTTCTCCACAAAAGATGTACAAATAACCAAGAAGTACATGAAAAGCTGCAAAACACTATCAGTTATGAAGGAAATGCAAAGCAAAATTACAGTGAGATACCATTTCACACCCACTAGGAGATACAATCACAAAGTCAATCAAGTACTGGTGAAGATGTGAGAAAATTGGAACCTTCATACCTTGCTGGTAGGAATGTAAAATGATGCAGCTGCTTTGGAACACCACCTGACATTTCCTCAAATAATTAAACATAGACTTACTGTGGGACTGAGCAATTCTACTCATAGATATATACCCTAGAGGAATAAAAAACATACATTCACACAGGAACTTGTACATGAATATTTACAGTTGCATTATTTGTAACAACCAAAATGTGGAAATAACCCAAATGCCTACAGACTGATCAATGAATAAAGAAAGTAATGTGCTATACCCATACAATGGAATCTTTTGGGCCAAGAAAAGAAATGAAGTACTGATACATGCTACACCATGTGTGGACCTTGAAAACATTATGCCAAATGGAAGAACTGATCACAAAAGACCATATAAGTCTTGGATTACATGAGTCCATTCATATGAACTGTCCAGAACAGGAAAATCTAGAGAAACAGAAAGCAGATTTGTGGTTACTTAGGGCTGGAGGAAGTTGAGGTAGACAGGGTGACAGCTAAAGCTTTCAGAGACAGCAAAAATGTCAGAAAATCAATGGACTGTGATAGAGGTCTGGAGAAGGAGATGACAATCCACTCCAGTGTTCTTGCCTGGAAAATTCCATGGACAGAGGAGCCTGATGGGCTGCACTCCATGGGGTCACAAAGAGTTGGACACGACCGAGCGTGTATGCACACAAAGTATTAAATATCTTCAAACATGGACGTCTGAGGCTGGCATACCTAGGTTTCAAAGCCAGTTTCCTCAACAGCTGTGTGCAACATGCTTCACCTACTTGCTCACTAGCAAATGGAAATATCTCCACATGGCGAGCATCGTTGAGATGACCATATAGTATTCTTCCCATGGCCCGTACACAGAGTAGGTCTAATCAAGTGATGCCCATTACAGTAATAATGTTACTTAAATAAAGGGCTGCTGGCTGGTTTCTGTAAGGGAACCCTGGCTAAGTGTTTAGAACAGAGACTGGGGACTTCCCTGGCAGTCCAATGGTTAACATTTCACCTTCCAATGCAGGGAGTGCAAGTCTGATCCCTGATCGGGGAGCTAAGATCCTATCTGCCTTGTGGCCAAAACACCAAAAGGTAAAACAGAAACAATATTGTAACAAATTCAATAAAAGGACTTTAAAAATGGCCCATATCAAAAAAAAAAAAGAAAGAAAGAAAGAAAGAAAGAACAGAGATTGGCATATAGTAAGCCCACAGAGTAAGTGTTGGTATTATTTTTACTGACATCATCACTGTTAGAACAAAAAGTCCCAAACTGCATGGCTAATGGAGAAGTCATTCCTGGACTTCCTTGGTGGTCTAGGAGTTAAGAATCCACCTGCCAATGCAGGGGACGTGAATTCAGTCCCTGGTCCGGGAAAATTCCTTATGCCAGGGGGAGGCTAAGTCCATGCACCACAACTACTGAGCCCGAACTCTGGAGCCCTTGAGCTGCAAGTGCTGAGTCCACGTGCCCTGGAGCCTGAGCTCCACAGCAAGAGAAACAGCAACAGTGAGAAGTCCACGCACTGCAGCTAGAGAGAGCCCGCAGGCAGCAACAAAGACCCAGCGTAGCCAACAGTAAGTAAAGAAATGTCATTTCTGAGTGAATTTACTGTTCTTCCTAGTTTCTGAGCGACTTCACTTTCACTCTTCTCTTGCATGCATTGGAGAAAGAAATGGCAACCCACTCCAGTGTTCTTGCCTGGAGAATCCCAGGGACGGGGGAGCCTGGTGGGCTGCCGTCTATGGGGTCACACAGAGTCGGACACGACTGAAGCGACTTGGCAGCAGCAGCAGCTAGTTGTAGAAGGACTCTTCTACTTCACATCTAGGTAAAGGCAAAAATCTGTGGCTACCATACTAAATGGCTCTTGTTTTCCATGAGCATACACCACGAACCCAGACCTGGGTCCTAGGAGTAGGACACGACAATAGGAGATGACAGCCTTGAATGTCACCCTTTCCTGGGCACACACTGCTCACTGCTGTTTGATGTACAGGCCTTGGGAAATGGTCCCAAATGCAACAAACATGAGCCTTCTCCTGGTGGCGGGTGGCTTCACTGACCACATCCACTGAGGCTGTGAGATGATGGGACTGTAATTAACACTTCAAGGGGTGAAGGTGGGGGTCGGGTGGGGCTGGTGAGCTGATGTGATCTGCAACGCAAGTCCCTTCTTTCCGTGAGCAGCAAAGTCATCTCTCCAGTTTGGAAACGTGTCAGAATAATCCTGCCCATCACAACACATATGATTTCTGACCACACATGAAAGATGGTCAGAGACATTTAGAACTGGACTTTCTCCCACCAGACCTTAAAGTCTCTTCTCACCCACCCAACAGAAAACCATGTGTGTGTCTTAATTTCACATATTACCTTGATGCGTTTCTATTACTGACATAAATTAAAACAAGCACAAGAACACTAATGGCCATTCCTGTTTATAGGTGCCTTTGCCTGCCTGCGTGCCTGGCATTGTACCTGAGTTAGCTCCTCTGATCTTCTTCAATAACCTCTAAGGTAGTTACTGCTACTAAACCCCATAAACAGAAGAGTCGGGTACCAGGTCCAAGGTCACAAGGCTAGCATTTGACAGAGCTAGGATTTGAAACCAGATTTGTGTAAGTCCAGAGCCCCAAGTGTTCTGACAGGCATAAACATCCTTGACTTGGAGAGGTGGAGACTCAGGGCATGAAACCGGGGCTCAGAGATCCCCTCTCCATAACTATTCGACCAAAGATGCAGCCTCAGGTTTGATGCCCCAACATCTAAAGCTTGGGGGGACCATGACGAGAGGGGGAGGGGAAGAGCATCCCCACGCCCCGGTGCTCCCACCCTTCTCCAAGCCCCCCTCTGTAGCCACAACAGCCAATCAATACTGGCTTACATTTTATGAGACAAGGAGTTAACTTGTTCAATTACGGGGGAGACAGCTCTATTCTTTCGTAACAAGTAATCTGAGTAGGGAAATCGATCCTAAGAGGCCCCATGCACGCTGGCTAATTTTATATTATCCTTGGCCAATGGGCGAGCACAGAGTAATGGAGTTGTTGTTACAGTTCATTACGGGAGGGGGGATCAATAGCGGGACCATCCGAGGCTCAGCATCACAGCTGTGGCAGTCGGGGGAGGTGGGGTGGGGGATACCACTTCCTTTTTATGTTCCCAGTCCAGACACTGCTGATTCCTGCCTCAACCTCTAGGAAAGAAATGTGCCTCAGAATGGAAACCCAGAGACTCCTCACTCCCCAGGCCTCAACGTCTTCCAATGCCAGACTCCAAAGACCACCGCAGATATCCCAGGTTAATGGTAAAGGAAGAAGGCAAACCCCCATCATCACAAGGCCTGGCTGGTGACCACCATATCTTCCCTGTTGTCTTTGCAAGTGGCTTTTGGACAGAACCCAGGTTTGGCCTGGCAATGAATTCTCCTTGGCATCTTGATGGCCCCAAACATTGATTCCTGTTTTTTTCATCCTAAATGCACAGCCGACAGACAGACTGCTCTGTCCTCTGTGTGCTCAAAAATCGAGATGCTGTCCCAACTCCCTTGGTTCCCTGGAGTGGGAGCGGTGGGGTGCAGCTTAATTTCCCTGGGGGCAGCGACTTCAGTTCCAGGCTTCCATCTGACATTTGGGTTGTTCCAGTTTCCTCCCCTGCAACAGAAGTGGCTCGTACCAATTCAGCATTTCATGAGCCTCGTCTTGTGTATGCACCCACAAGCATTTCAGAAGCTGTGTGCACAGCAGGCACTGTAGCAGCCTCTTCAGCTACACGATCAGGTGTATCATTAGAACTTTGGACTTAACTACAGTATTATTTAATACCTATTCTGCTTGAACACATTTTATATATACTGTCTTATGCCTCTGGCATTATCCTAATATATAGATAAGTAAACTGAGGCTCAGAGAGGAAAAGCAGTGTGCTCAGGACACATAGATAGTGAAGGTCGGAGCCTGGATCTGAGCTTGGTCTCTCTGATATGCCTGCAGCACTGAAAAATGCTCTACATAGTGTTCTATGAGGGAGAAACCATGTCCTTTTGTTCAAAGTCTCTATCTTCTTATATGACTAGTCTAGTGCCTGACATACTCATATAATGAGGCTGATTTTTTTTAGATATTAAATCAACATGTTTTTATATGCTTCCCCACCACAACCACTAAACATGCTCCACCACACCATTATGGCCCCAAGGGAGTGGGGAAAACCAATGGGAAAAGACAGATATGAGAGACGAGGAATCCCTGACACACAGGAAAGGGAATAGCAGTAGCCCTTCTGGCCCTAGGCAAGGTGAGCAGGAGCAGAGGACAGAAGTCGGGATGCCAATGGTGACATATATTTAGGGCTATTTGTGCACTAGACCGGAGAAGGCGATGGCACCCCACTCCAGTACTCTTGTCTGGAAAATCCCATGGACGGAGGAGCCTGGTGGGCTGCCATCCATGGGGTCGCTAAGAGTCGGGCACTACTGAGCGACTTCACTTTCACTTTTCACTTTCATGCATTGGAGAAGGAAATGGCAACCCACTCCAGTGTTCTTGCCTGGAGAACCCCAGGGACAGCAGAGCCTGGTGGGGTCGCACAGAGTCGGACACGACTGAAGCGACTTAGCAGCAGCAGCAGCAGTGCACTAGACACTTTACAGGTATCATAAGTGTTCATGTGTGTGGGTGGGTGTTAGTGGCTCAGTCATGTCTGACTCTTTGTGACCCCATGGATTGTAGCCTACCAGGCTGCTCTGTCCGTGGGATTCTCTAGGCAAGAACACTGAACCCTCTCCAGGGGATCTTCCCCACCCAGGGATTGAACTCGGGTCTCCTGCTTTGCAGGCAGATTCTTTACTGTGAACCACCTAAGAAGCCCCATATAAGTGTATGCATGTGTATTAATTAAGATATGTTAAAGTTCTATGCACTTTATAGCTGTTAACTAATTTAATCCTCACAACAAACTTTGAGATAATTACAGTTGTTATCCCATTTTACAGATGAGGAAACTAAAGTACTAAAAGGTTAAAGATCTTGTGGGATTAGGAGCCAGGCCCACTACTTCCAAATACTGTTATCCACAATGTTATTCTGAAATTAAGAAAATAAAACAATAGAGTATGCCCAGATTCCTCCCTCTAGGCTCAGATTCCAGAGATGAGGGTGTTGGGCTGAGGAGAAAGGTGAAACTGGGAGGGTTGGTGTTCCAATTCCCACTTGGAAATCAGATCACTAAACAGGGGTGGCCCTGTTCCAATGCAAAGTAATGCAGTAGAATTATAATGAAAGCACGATATTGTTAGAAAGAGACCTGAGTTAAATGCTGAGTCCACTTATTTCCATGGGGCAGCATAGGGATCCAGAATTTTCAGTGGGGGATGTGGAAATTGGCCAACACACCTTGCTACGGACTGAGTTGTATCCCCCAAAATTTATATGTTGAAGTCCTAACCCCTGTACCTCAGAATGTGACTATATCTGAAGATAGGGTCTCTAAAGAAGTGATTCAATTAAAATGAGGTCATATGGTGGGTCCTTATCCAACATGACTGATGTCCTTACAAGTGGAGGAAATTTGAACACACCCAGAGACGCCAGGGAGTCCCACACAGACAGAAAGACCACGTGGGGACAGAGTGAGAAGGCGGCCAAGGAGAGTGGTCTCTGAAGAAACCACCCCTCAGCATTTTGCTAAGACTTCCAGCCTCCATAACTGTGAGAAAAGAAATCTCAATCGTTTAAGCTGCCCAGCTTGTGGTGTTTGTTATGCAGCCTGAGCTGACTAACACAAATCCACAGGGAGGGGGCCAGGTTAGGAGCAAGGCAATCTGACTGGGGTGGCCTCCAAATGAATAACACAGGGACAGGGTAAGACGGACGGTGCGACGTGAGGCTCCACAGAGCAACGCAGCCAAGACAGGGCTGACTGGGGCCTCAAGAGTGGACCCAGGCCCTGACCAAGGTCAGGAAACAGGCCGTGAGAACAGCTGCAGAAACCAACAGGGCAGCCAGTCACCAGATATGGGGAGAGGGAAGAGTCAAGGACCTAAGGCCCTGAGGTGATCTGCTCTCACTCTTCAGACGAGTCCCATGGACATGGAGCCTGGGGGAAGCTGAGGCTCCTGAGTGGGGTGGAGGTAGCTTCTCAAAAGGAAGACAAGTGTTCCCCACAAGAACCGAACATAATACTTTTAAATAACACCCCACATGGGACAGTTAACATCTTTGTCCTAGACTAGAGATCAGCAAGTGCTTCCCAGGTGGCTCAGAGGCAAAGAATCCACCTGCCAATGCAGGAGATGCAAGTTCGATCCCTGGGTCAGGAAGATCCTCTGGATCAGGAAATGGCAACCCACTCCAGTATTCTTTCCTGGAGAATCCCATGGACAGAGGAGCCTGGCAGGCTACAGCCAATGGGGTCACAAAGAGTCAGACACAACTGAACACACACTCAGAGATCAGCAAACTGCAGCCCTCAGGCCTAATCAACCTATCTGTTTTTGTAAATAAAGTTTTATTGGACCACAGGCATGTCCATTTGTTAACACATTGCCTATGACTGCTTTCATGCCATGACAGCAATACTGAGAAGTTACAACAGCAACCGAAAATGTATGGCACCAAGGCCTGAAATATTTATTATCTGGTCCTTTGTAGAAAACCTCTGCCAGCCTTGACATAGAAACAATGTTTCTGTAACAAAGGTGGCTAGATTGTCTAGGACAGCTGGCATATGGGGTGAAAGATTCCGTCTGTTCATTCATTTGCTTATTCAGTCAGTCAACAAACATTTCACAAGGGACAGCCATGTGCCAAGACCCGTGCTCAGTATTTATGATTCAAGAATAAGCAGAGTCTAGGTTCCCTCACCAAAGTCCTTACAGCCTTGTGGGGACACAGATGTTAAAGAAATCGTCACACAAACGAGCCATATTAAACTGAGCTGCATCCTGTACTGGAGAACTAGAAAAGCTATTAAACTGTACCTCCTGAATCCCCCAGAAGCAGACCCTGAGATAAAGTTCAAATGGAAAACGTTTATTTGAGGAATGTCCCAGAAAGTACCAGCAGGAGAGTGGGGAAGTGAGGCAAAGGAGGGAATGTTAGTCGCTCTGTCGTGTATGACTCTTTGTGACCCCATGGACTGCAGCCTCTGTCCATGGGATTCTCCGGGCAAGAATACTGGGATGGGTAGCTAATTCCCTTCTCCGGGGGATCTTCCCAGCCCAGGGATCAAACCCAGGTCTCCCATATCACAAGCAGACTCTTTACTGTCTGAGACATCAGGGAAGCCTCAGAAAGGGAGGGACCCCACAAAAGTGTGTAATTGAGTAGGTGACCCTGAGGTTCCTAGAGGGTCTCAGGGTCACTATTGGGGCTGCTCCTCAGAGTTATCCCATCCCAGGGGGAAAGGGCGGAGGGGTCAGCTCCCCAATCTGTCATTGGTGGAGGGCTGCTCCCTGGAGTACTGAGTCTCCTGTCCTTCCCACTCGCCCTCATCTGGTGGACTTGGAATCACAGTGATACTTAAGCAGCTTGCCCTGTGCAGAGGTGAGTGCAGAGAGGATGAAGGTTTCCAGAGTTGAAGGGGATGTGGGGCAGTCCTGAAGTTAAAAGGGGCCTTGGGGAAGAATATTTCTGCGGAGAGAGCTTCTGTCCCTCCCAGGCACAACAAGCCCCTCCCTCCTTGGAGTCCCCAGCAACCTTGTTGAATTGCACACCTAACTGGGGAGGTGTGATCAGCTTGGAGTAGATGGACCCATGCCACATCCATTTTTCTGTCACCGGAGCCAGTTCTGTGCCCAGAACACAATAGGACCTCAATGAATAAAGAACAAGCTTCCCCCCAGCATTAATGAGATACCAAGTGATCAGGAAAATCCCCCTCTTGTCCAGTGCTTTCTACAGACAACTCCTCAGGATGTCAGGGTGACATACTATGAAAGCCATGCCCACATTTAGGGCAGAGAGAGGGGGAGGAGTTCAGCCTCAGGAAGGTCATATTGCAGGGGACATGACCTAAGGATTGACTTTTCTCTGATCACTGGAGTTGCCCTGTGTATTAAGGCAGTGGTTCTCAAACTGAGGTCAGGGAACCCCTGGGGAGGGGGTTCCTGAAACCCAGCCACTGTTTCCACTGTAATACTAACGCATTTTAAAATTATTTTCTCATAGGTATACAAGGGAAGTTTCCCACAGATTACACAAGGTTGGGATGTTACAACACATTGAAGCAAAAGCAAATGAGAGTCTGGTTAGTCAGATAGTTAGGAGGTGCAAAAATGTAAAATAACATGACATGTCTCACTAAATTTGCTTATCTATATAAGTATACAGTGAGTTCATTATTGTTACATTTAAATAAATCAATGAATAAATATCTTATTTTTAATTTCTTCATTGTAAAAATCAATAGATATATTTTACCTAAACAAAAGATCTTTGAGCTCCTCGATAATAATAATGTTTTCAAATGCAAAGGGGTCCCGAAATCAAAAGGTTTGAGAACAGCCATGTTCAGGAATTCTTCACCCTGAGCACGGGGCAGAGCCCACTTCACACTGTAGAAGCTGGACACTCACATTTCTAGCCAAACACAAATGTCTAGCCATATCCCTGGAGGGGTGCTCCTGATCCCAAATAGGGCACAGAGTAGACAGCTCTTCTGGTAGTGGAAGATCGAAGGTCATCCTGATCGAAGGTCAGCAGAGGCCATGGGGCTGCTATGGTGACCAGGACTGAGGCTGTGGCAAGATTCAGCTATGTCCTGACTGCCACCTGACCTCCTTGCTCTGAGCCATCATCCCAGCCTGTGTCTCCAGGCTGCCTGGCAATGCTGTGTGAGCTTGAGCAACTTGTCTGTACTTCCTGTGCCTCGGCGGACATAACTAAGATCAGGTAATAAAGGTAACTGTTGCAAGGAGTGTAAAGGTTAAGTGTCAGGTGCTCAGTGTCCCGGCACAGGGTAACCATTCAGTATGTGCTGGTCGCTATAAAGACAATGGTGATGAAGATGACTGTTATCGCTGTGATGATTCGCTGCCTCTAGCTTTTCTGCTCATTGTAGAGTTATCTAATGACGATTCCTAGGAGCCCTGACCTTGGTACTCAGTGCAAAGGTGCAGATGGCCCTAGCCAGGAATATCTGTCCAATAATTCCTCTACTCCTTAAATAAGGTAGAGTTGGTTTCTGTTGATGCAAGTGAGAGAACAGAGATTGATCCAGTGGAAGAAGTCAGTCTGTATGGCACCCACAGGTCCCCACTGAAGAGTCAGATTTGCCCATATATTATATAGAATATATATTTACTTAATGCTCTTCCTTATTTTGACTCAATTTTTTCTTTTTTCAATAGTACTTTATTTCTTATATTTTAAACTTTAAATTTTAAAACAGCTTTAGATCTACAGAAAAATTGTAACTTTGCAAATACTGTACAGATGGTACATTCAGTTCTCCTATTTTCATCTTACATCAGCATGGACAGTTGTTAAAATTAAAATGTAAGTTTGTTAAAATTGTATGGACCAATATTATTACATTATTATTAACTAAAGACCATACATTCTAAAGATTTCCTTCGTTTTGACCTTTTGACTCAGTTTTTACCTAGATGAATTTGCACGGAAAGGGTTTGATGTGCTAAGGCCCGTTTTCTTCCTAATGCCCACTGAAGTCACCCACAACTATTCTGTAAAATCTCCTTGGCGGGCGCCCAGTGAAGTCCTTTCCTGGTACATGAGGCCCACAGTCTGGGGAAATGCCCCCCAGCGTTCCTGGCTCCTCGGGGAGGCAGGCAGGGCAGGTGGGCATCATGGTTTCAGTCCGTGAGCCAAGATCTCCTCACCAGTAAAGCAAGGACGCCGAGTTTTCCCAAAGTGACGGAGACAATTCAGTGGAACAGTAAAAGCAGAGCGTCTGACCTGAATCCCGGTACCAGGTAGGGTCTGGAGATGAGTTTCTTTCCTCACAGGCGCCATGTTTCCAAGCAAGAGCAACTCTGGCTAAGCCCTGTCTCTCTCAACACAATCCTAGCCTCAGGTCTCTGACACTCTTAAGATCCCAGACTCACTTGGAAAGAAAAGGGAGATCCAAAGGGCAGCAAGAGGAGGAGCTGAGGAAACTGAGTAGGGGAAGGAGAGAAACAGAGGAAGGAGGGAAAAGGAGAAAGGGGAGGAAGTAAGGGGAGGGGGGGAGGCGGAGGACCAGGATCCTCAGCCAGCTGCCATCACTCCTCCCCGTCCCTCTCCACCCAACATCCCCTCAGACCTTGGCTCCCTCTCCAGAAAAGTCCCACAGTTCACATTTAATTACTTCATAAAAAACTGGAAAGTAGAAGAGGAAGAGTTAAATGTTCTCCTAAAAGGAGGAAGCTGCAGCTAATCCCAATTAGGAGGAAGTCCCGGGCTATTGAAACGCTACAATCCAATTACATCAGGTAAAATGAATTACTCCGTTAATGCTGACTTATTATGAAGACACTTTCTTATTGCTCTCATTAATAATCTTTAGACATCATTTTAGCACATATTGGCTGCAATAACATTTCTATTAGCATCATGGTGGAGCAGGACTGACAATTAAAATAAAAAATAAATCAACCCAAGGAGCGAACAAACGTAATTATAGTTCAGAAAGAGCTTTTATGTGTATTTGATTACTCGATGGAACAGCGCCTCCCTTCTTGCCTTGAATGTGTGTTAACCCCATCTATGCAGACTCCTGGGGTGGGGGGACAGGATAAGGGTGTGTGTGTGTGTGTGTGTGTGTGTGTGTGTAAAAGGGAGACAGAGACAGGTACACAGAGGAGATAGGGGAGATTATCAACCAAGCAAAGGTTCACATCCCAACCCTGATTCTCTGTCCCCCTGTGTAAGCTCCTTCCCCTCTCTGGGTCTCTGTTTCTCCATTCCTGAAATGGGTATTTTTGAAATCACGTGATGTGGGGGTACTATCTGCTGTAGTTTAAAGTTCAACAAAAATTTCCTGCTTGAAAGAACTGAAGGTTCCTAAACACTAAGAGCCAGATGTTGCTGTTACTTAGTCACTCAGTTGTATCTGATTTATTGCAACCACATGGACTGTGGCCAGCCAGGCTCCTCTGTCCATGGAATTTTCCAGGCAAGAATATCAGAGTGGATTGCCATTTCCTTCTCCAGAGGATCTTCCCAACCCAGGGACTGAACCTGCGTCTCCTGCATTGGCAGGCAGAGGCGAGCAGGGAAGCCCAAGAGCCAGGTGACAGAGGAAGAAAAGGAGAAATTGTTTTTTCTAGAACAGTTGCTATAAGCTGGAAGCTTGGTTTCTTCTAAAGTTCTCATCTTGGGGTGGGTTTGATGATCATGACTAGGAAGTGGGGCAGGGTGGGGTGGGTAGTGCTACTGGAATCTTTTGGGTGGAGATCAGGGAGGCTGCCAAACATCCTACAATGCACAGGGCAGCCCCTTAGGACAAAGGATTATCTCACTCCAAGTGTCAATAATCCTGAGGTTGAAAGACCCTGTTCTAGACTCCTTCTCAGACTGTGTATCTTTGCACACCCAGAATCAGATTTCCAGGGAAGCTGTAACAAATCAAATCTCTTTGGCCTGCCTGATGAGATGACCTTCTTCACCAAATATAAAATGAAAATTCAGCTGAGGATTAAAGTTTAACTTGAATATATTAACAATTAAATTCTCACAGACACATGTTAACCTGTGTTCCTCAGTGCCCTTAGCTCCACCTCCTATTCAGACCTTTTCTCTCCTTCTAGAATGGACACACACTTGTAATACCATATATATATGACATATACATACCTTTGAGAGTCCCTTGAGAGTCCCTTGGACTGCAAGATCAAACCAGTCAGTTCTAAAGAAAATCAACCCTGAATGTTTTCAGAAGGAATGATGCTGAAGCTGAAGGTCCAATACTTTGGCCATCTGTTTCAAAGAGCTGACTCACTGGAAAAGACCCTGATGCTAGGAAAGACTGAGGCCAAAAGGAGAAGACGTGGCAGAGGATGAGATGGTTGGATGGCAGCACTGACTCAATGGACATGAGTTTGAGCAAACACCAGGAGACCGTGAAGGACAGGGGAGCCTGGCGGGCTGCCAACCATGGGGTCACAAAGAGTCAGATACAATTTAGTTACTGAACAGCAACAATGCATACATATGTATACACACGTGTAATGCCTTGTATATTTACGTGTGTGTGTGTGTGTGTTAGTTGCTCAGTCATGTCCAATTTTGTGAGCCCTTGGACTGTAGTCCCCAGGCTCCTTTGTTCATGGAATTCTCCAGGCAACAATACTGGAGTGGGTAGCCATTCCCTTCTCCAGGGGAAGGACCCAACCCTGGGATCAAACCCAGGTTCTCCTGCATTGCAGGTGGATTCTTTACCATCTGAGCCACCAGAGAAGCCCATATTTACATGTACACATATGTACCATATGTATGCGTGTGTGTGTTTACATGTACACATATGTACCATATGTGTGTGTTTACATGTACACATATGAACCATATGTGTGTTTACATGTACACATATGAACCGTGTGTGTTTACATGTACACACATGAACCATATGTATGTGTGTGTGTATAAATGTGTGTGTATAAATACTTATAACCCAGTGACTTTCTAAGGTAGTGTGAAAAAAGGGCTGCTGCTGCTACTGCTAGGTTGCTTCAGTCGTGTCCGACTCTGTGCAACCCCATAGACAGCAGCCCACCAGGCTCCGCCGTCCCTGGGATTCTCCAGGCAGGAACACTGGAGTGGGTTGCCACTTCCTTCTCCAATGCGTGAAAGTGAAGTCGCTCAGTCGTGTCCAACTCTTAGCGACCCCATGGACTGCAGCCCACCAGGCTCCTCCATCCATGGGATTTTCCAGGCAAGAGTACTGGAGTGGGTTGCCATTGCCTTTTTGGAAAAAAGGGCTAAAGCACTCTAAAATAATTTCAGAGCAATTAAAAATGTTCAGCTGGAAGGTCCTTGGGTAATTTGCCAATTTGGGATTCTGCCTGTGTCTTCTGGAGCCCTGGATTTGACAGAAGTCCTTCAAGATTTCCTAAACATTTCTGTTAAAATTCTTTTTAAAGCATAGTTTTAACTGTTTTTAAGACTATAATTTTTAGACATCCCTACAACTCTCAAGATATTGGACCAAATTTAATAGATCCAGGACCACCAAATCATTAACCAGTGCTGCCAGGCAAAAATCACTCTGGGATAAACCCTGAAATTCAGCTTCTCTTTCCAGCTCTGTACAATTGAAAAACACCAAGAATTTGCTAATTGACCTATTAATGACTATTTTATCTGAGGGAATCTGGATATTCTAGAGACTCAAGAATTGTGATTTTCAGCCATCATCCCTGATTTCAAATGGGGAAAGGAATTCATCAAAAGAAACGTATTATATTATTTGACTGATTTCTAAACATCAAGTGGCACGTTTTAACTTTGTATTAAGGCTTAGTTGTTATATAGCACTAACCACAAACAATGGTTTCAATTATCATATTTACCATCTCAGAGTTACCATGGCTTCAAAGTCTGGATACAACAAAGCTGGGTTCTGTGCTCGTCCAAGTTGTTTTTAGGATTCAGTTCCTTGCAGTCACAGGACTGAAGGTTCTGTTTCCATCCTGACTTTAAGCCAGGAGTTTCTCTCATGAGACCTTAGGTTGTCCAAAAAGAAAAAGTCCGATGCATTAAGGAACAAGGGTGAAGAAGTCCCCAGCCTCTGGCAGGTGAGCACTCCCTCCCTCCTTCCCGTAATTCAGCCCTTAAAAACAACAAAATCTAGTTTTTAAATCTACATTTTTCAGTTTAAATGCTCAGACTGTAGTTTTTTTATTTTTCCACAATAGTTTGCCTGATTTTCCCAAGTTAATCCAACTCAGCCACATACTATTTGTGTGAACTTTTTAAAACCTCTCTGGATTAATGATCCACCACTGCATAACAAAACACCCCCAAACTTAGCTGTTGAGGACCACAAACATGGATGATCTCACCTAGTTTCTGAGCAGCAGTGACTTAGCTAGATGCTTCTAGCTCAGTCTCTTCTGAGGTTGTAATCATGATACTGGCTGGGGTTGCAGTCATCTGAAGGCTTGACTGGGGCTGGGGTGGGTACTTCCAAGCTCATTCCCTTGGTTGACAGCCGGAGACTTCAATCAGTTCCTTGTCAAGTGAGACTCTCTATGAAAAAGGACTACCTGTGACATGGCAGATGGCTTCTCTAAGACAAAGGGCCCAAGAGAGAAAACGAGTGACAGGTGAGAAATGGAGTGTGTCAGCAGCAAGCAATCAAGACAGAAGCCACAGCGTCTTTTATAACCCGATCTCTACAGTGACAAACCACCATTTCTGCCCTCCTTTATCGGTGATGCAGATCAAGCCCGGTGCAACGTGCGAGAAGGTTACAGAGCAGTGTGACAGCCACCAGGAGACAGGCAGAATTGGGGGCCATCTTGGAGGCTGGCTACCACACAATCTGCTCCTCAATTTCCATCTTTGAAATGGGC
This sequence comes from Oreotragus oreotragus, assembly GCA_006410675.1. Lineage (NCBI taxonomy): Eukaryota > Metazoa > Chordata > Mammalia > Artiodactyla > Bovidae > Oreotragus > Oreotragus oreotragus. The sequence continues at coordinate 143,890 of SJYX01012382.1, forward strand.
TTAATGATGATGATTTAATAGGTTAACATCTGCAAAGCATTAAAGTGGTTTCTGGTATATAATAAGCACTGAATGAAATTACCCATCGGGGCTTCCTTGGTGGCTCGATGGCAAAGAACCTGCCTTTCAATGCAGGAGATGCAAGTTGGATCCTTGATCCGGGAAGATCGCACACACCACGGGGCAACTAAGCTCTTGTACCGCAAGTATCAAGCCTGTGCTCTAGAGCCCAAGAGCTGCAACTGCCGAGCCCACCTGCCTAGAGCTTGTGTTCTGCAGCAGAAGAAGCCATCACAATGAGAAGCCTGCGAGTGGCCCCCACTCACCACAACTAGAAAGAAGCGTGTGGCAGCGAAGATCCGGAACGGCCAAAAACAAGCAAACAAATAACACTTCCAAACCCCCATTTCTATTATCATTACTGATCATACTCAGTTGGTAAGTTGCAGTGTACAGGCCCTAGAAGCTTGTAAAGAGCCTATGACAATCAGTTTAGACAAGAGTAAAAATGACATGTACCCCCAAATAAAAAGAAAACTGCAAAATCATAACATATGTTAGACATCTACTTCTGGCTTTGAGTCTGTAGCAGATGGCCCGTCCATGAGAAGAGCTTTAAAAAATGGATAAACATTGAATTCTGTTTGAAGGGTTCAAAGAAACACCATGCAGCCAAGACATGAGGAACCATGATCCCAAAGAGAAGAGAAACACATTGAGGCCGAGCTCCGTCACATCCTCACGCTCTGCCTCTTTCCTGAGGCAGGGGATGGAGAAGCGGAGCCCCAACCTCAAGTCATCTCAGTACCTGATTGGACAAAGGTGATCTGCTTCTATTCTAACTGGCTGCTGGAAGCTAAACTCCCTAAAGAAGAAAACAGCAGTACAATATCTGATTGTTCAACAGAAATTTGCCAGACATACCAGGAAGCTGGACCAAAACAATAAGAAAAACAATAAAACAGATTCCCAGGTAATCTAGATACTGGAGTTATCAGGTATGGACTTGAAAATGACTTTGATTCCTATGCTAAAGAAAATAAAATTAGAAATAGAGAATTTGACCAAAAAACTAGAATCTATATTTTAAAAATCACAGAAGAACTCTACAAGAAGAAAATGCAATAGCAAAAATTAGGAACTTAATAAATGGATTTAACAGAAGATTAGATACTGCCAAAAAGAGGATTAATGGTCTGGAATGTATATGGGTGGAAAATACCCAATCTGAAAAGATCCAAAAATGGAGAATAATAGAAAATAGAGAGAAAGAGGTATTTGGAAAGATAATGGCTGAAAATTTGGCAAGACTGCAGAAAATATCAAGAGATACATTGAAGATGTGCAGCAAACTGCAAACAGGTTAAATTCAAAGAAAAACATGTATCATAAAATAACTGTTGAAAAACTAAAAATGAAGAGAAAAATCTTAAAGCCAACTGGGATACACACACACACACACACACACACACACACACACATACAATGTTACCCAGTTAACTGCATCTCAACCAAACTCTTAGACAATTATATTTAACTTATGTTAAATAGAAAAATGAGCAGGTCATTTAATATGTGTGATTTTATATGGCAAGGGCATCACCAAGTAGTACAAAGTCTGCACGCTAACAAGACTCACATCCAGGTCAGTGGACTCTGCATCCAGTGCTCTCTCTGGTATTCCGTGCTGCCTTCTGCAGGTCTCCTTGCCTCTCTGTTCCCCATCTCCTCACCTATCAGTTGTCTACCCCACAAGACTGTTGTGAAGATTAAGTAAGATACTCTACAAAAAAAAACGCTGTGTGCACTGTAATTCATGCTTTAAAGGTAAAGTTCTTCTCCTCCAGGAAACCCTTCCTGATACAGCACCTCCGAGACCACTCTTAGGGTTCAGGACTCCTCCACAATGTTCCCATCATACTTGTTCTTACCGTCCCTGACTCTGCAGCTCTGCACTGAAATTGTCTTTACGCCACTACCTTAACAGAGAGGGCCCGGTGACTGGTAGAGCCTTCAGTCTACATTCATAGTATCTAGAACATAATTAATTCTCAAATTAAATATGGGCTGATCTAGTTACGGGCTTCCCTGGAGGCTCAGATGGTAAAGAATCTGCCTGTAATGCAGGAAACCTGGGTCCAACCCCCGGATGTAGTGACTCTGATTTTTTCATAATTTTCTATCATTTCTGGGTGGTTAGTACGTGACAGTGGAGAAGGAAACAGCAGCCCACTCCAGTGTTCTTGCCTGGAGAACCCCAGGGACGGGGGAGCCTGGTGGGCTGCCGTCTATGGGGTCGCACAGAGTTGGACACGACTGAAGCGACTCAGTAGCAGCAGCAGTACATGACAGACAATATACTAAGAGTTTGCCAACATTTTCCCACACAATTTCCTAGCAGCCTAAGGAAGATATCATTATGGTTATACCTTCTGTTTTATGGATGGAGAAACTGAGGCTTAGAGAGGTAAGACTTCCGGAATCAGCTGGCCAGGAAAGTGAAGGAGCTGGGACATTTTGGACAGCCCTGTTCTTCCACCTGTCATGGACTAGCCCCCATGACCTTCCAGAAAAAGTAGGTATTGTTACTTCTTTACCTGGGGATGGCTCTCAGAAGCTGCTGAGGGCTATGCACAACTAGGGTGCCCCAGAGACAGACTGACTAGGACTCTCACAGCAGCCGGCAACTCTGACTACAGAGCTGCAAAGCAACTCAGAGCCCCAGGCACTCGGAATGAAGGTCCCTTTAACCTCCTAAGAAAGAGAAATCAAAGGCCTGTCTCTTGCTCCAAAGCTTGAGGTTAAAGAAAAGATTCTCCAGCCACAGGTAGTTAAGTGATTATAAACTGTAAAAATAAATCAGCCTGATATAATTGCTCCAAGGAAAAAGATGACCAACATATTTAAAATGGCCATGATGCCCCCTTTCCCATCTCCATTTGGCATCCTCTAATTACCTTCACATTTCATTTCCATCAGCAAGATGACCTGTATTTCCTTCGAGAAGTGCCAGGGAGGGGCCTGGCTGAGGAGCAGGGCCCCTGGTGATAAATCAGGTTCGCCATTAGGAGAGAAGCGCTCATCCCGGCAGCTCTAAATGCAGGATTTATAAAGATGTCTCCGCCATCCAGCCCAATTGTGGACACCATAATAAATTCATGAGTGGGTGCCAGGGTAGCGCACTTCATTATGTGCGAGGCTCCTGGCCATTAATCTAGCTGGTCGGCGGGCAGGATTCCTGAGGAAGGGAGACAAATTTATGCGGCCCAAACTTACTCATTCCATTATGGATTTAATCGGCCCAGGCTCCGGGCTGCACAGGGGTGAGGAGCCCATTTTCTACACTTTGGATCAAGTGTCTGTAACTCCCCGTTGTGTCTTATTTCTTTCCACAACGACGCCCTAATTTTATCCTTCACACTGCTCTCAGGGAAAAGTCTTAGAAAGACCTGCCACTTACTCCAGATAAAATATTTATACAATCAATTGACAGAGAGCATTTTCTCTTAAATGTTCTATTAACATGGAAATGTTCGTATGCAAAAAGGGGCCCCCAGAGCCTCTCCTGAGACACTTAACCCTTTATTTCACCACACAGAGAGCTGGCAAAGGGTGCAGAGGGTAAGAAAACATGGCTCACAAATTAAAGGTGCTGCCTTCCTCCCATTGTGTGTGGCACGCATGAGGTGTGTGAATATGTACACTCGTTCGTTTCTCCTCTGAGGGATTAAGAAATCCTTTGACTTCTCCTTGGAACCAAACTCTGGAAATTGTTTAGAAGCTGCCAGATCTACACCGCATTCCCCTAGTACCTAGTAACATAAAATTTTTCCATTTTCTAGTGCCTATGATCTCCGGTGGCCTCAGCCTGCAGCGGCATTTCAGTTCCCGGCCAGAGAATAAGGTCAGGTCGTGGCGGTGAGAGCTGAATCCTAATCACTAGACCAGTGGTCAGTGATGAGGCTCTGGCTCTTTGGCTTTGCAGAAAAGAACTGCCCAAAACACGCAAAATAATGAAGCATGTAAAGTACTTCTTAGGAGGAAAAAGAGTATAGTACATGTGGATAGACACACTGGTAGACTCAGAGAGAGTCACACCCTTGAGGTAGTTTAAATCATTTCTATGGGGTATTTCTTTGGGTTTTTTTCCGGCCAGTCATTTTGATTTGCCCGGTTCTGAGTCCGTATTTGTTCTATCTCAGGCTTCTCCCCTGTGTGTGAGCATCTCTCAGTCAAGATGGATTCCACTGAAGCGGCCTGCTCATAGCCTATCATCACTCCTCTTTTAGCCTCCAAGGAGTTTTCTTGTCTGGAAGGTCTCCTCGTCTTTGAGAATGAGAAATATGTGGTCTCTCAACTCCTCTCTGGGCAGGGTCCAGCTCCTCTCTCGATCATCCTGCTACTGATATTCTGGAGTTTCTGTCCACAGGGAATGAATTCCAGTGCTCACCCTGGGGAGGGCCCATCTACCTCCTGCCTCAGCTATAGCAAGGCCAGCAAACACTTGCCATATGGGCCACCTCTTCTTGCACACTGGACAGCAGGTTTTTTTCTAGCTGAATCAAGACAAGACCTCAGAATCTTTCTGAACACAGGTAGAAAATATCAACCGATCTTCACTCATAAGGATAACAGTAGTTGCACTCCTGATACGGTGACTGGGCTTCCCTCATGGCTCAGCACTGAAGAACCTGCCTGCAATGCAGGAGATGCAGGTTCAGTCCCTGGGTTGGGAAGATCCCTGGAGGAGGGCACAGCAACCCACTCCAGCATTCTTGCCTGGAGAATCCTAGGGACAGAGGAGTCTGAAGGGCTACAGTCCAGAGGGTTGCAGAGTCAGACACGACTGAAGCAAATGAGCACCCACGAAATGCAGTGATCACATGAGCTGGCACTGCACTTGGTGCTTTCCATGTAGTAACTCATTTAATCCCAACAACACCCCTACAAGGTTGGTACTATTAATGTTATCCACATGTTATGGATGAGGAGACTAGGGAACAGTGAGAAAAACAAACAGAAACAAAAGCACACAGCCAGTTAGTGGGGCATTCTTACCCTATGCAAACTCTGGAGTGCTACATTCAAAGCCTCCCAGGATTCACAAGACTCTCCCCAGAAACACACCGCTGATATTGCTGAACAGACTACATGAAAAGAGCCATCTAAAAGGAGAGGCAGGAGCCTCGTGGCCTGAGCCTGCCGGCACCAGCCCTCACACCAGCAGCCCACAAAGCGGGGCACCAAGGCTGGTCTTATGACATTTGGGATCCTTTGACATGAGCTGTGCTTCTGATACCAAGGTGATAAGAGAAGTTGGGTCAAGTGCAAGATGCAATCAGAGCCCATCAACAAGATCACCAACCCCTCCAACAAACCTGTGTGTGACCTAGTCTGTGTCAGGCACTGTGTCAAGCTTGCACTTTGCCAGGGATGGGGACACAAGCATGAACAAGGCCAACTCTTTGTCTTTGAGAAACTTACCATCTTCCAGACAGGTAGCTGGCAACTAAGTGATAATTAAAACAGACAGTGTAATAAGCTCTGTGAAACCTGGACAAGTGCTATGACTACACAGAACAGGAATGAAAACATAGGAGCAAAGCTTAAAGAGAGAAAATGAGGGCATTTAAGAGGGCCTGGGAAGGTGTGCAGAACTTTGACAAGTATACTACGCAATGTGTGCATGTGTGCTTCATTGCTTCGGTCGTGTCCAACTCTTTGTGATCCTATGGACTGCAGCCGCCAGGCTCCTCTGTCCATAGGATTCTCCAGGCAAGAATGCTGGAGTGGGTTGCCCCGCCCTCCTCCAGGCAATCTTCCTGACCCAGGGATTGAATCTGTGTCTCCTGCTTGGCAGGTAGATTCTTTACCATTGCACCACCTGGAAAGACTTGGGTAAGCCAGGGTGAAAATGGGTACATTAATGGACCATTCAGCTTGGATTAGGAATCCAAGTATGCTGGACCAGTATGCTGGTGAACAGTGAACCGGACAGAAATATTTAATACTTCGTTGTGTGGGGAGAACTTTCCTGAGAAACAGGGGTGGGAGGAAGCCTATGTTGTGGAGAAGGGAAAGAGAATAAATGAATCCTGAAGATACGGAAGAAGAGCCAGACTTTGAAAACCCGATGCACAAGAAGCAGAGAATCATTGCAGAGCACTGTTGATACTCTCAAGAGCATATGATTTCCATGAAACTAGAATACTGTACTCTAAGAAGACGATAAGTTAAGACCAACAGAATGACATGCAATAAAGATAAATGAGATCAAGAAGAACTATAGGGAAACTAAAGGTGCAATCACAAAATTAAAATCTAAATTTCAAACAGAAAAAAAAAATGCAGAATTGATACATGACTATCAAGTCATGGACAGGCTAGAACTGAGCTAGAGAAATTCTCCAAGATGTAGAAGAAAAGAAAAATAGATGAAAATGATGAAAGGAAGATGGTAAATGTGGAGAAAATACATTTTTCTTTCCTAAGAAACTCCTCAGCCCCACACAAAATTAGATTCCTGGCAGAAGCCTCCCTGAAGCTCGCCAGACTTGCCCAAACCCTGGGGGAGCCTTTGGTTCAAACTCAGGCTAGAGCGCTTTCTTGGAAATTGAATAGTAAAAACTTAAGTTTTTTTTTTAATGAAAAAAGTTAACTTTCCAAATCATAAAAGAAGAAAATAGGAAGAAGTAAAACAAAAAACTTTGAGGGCTTATAGCTGAAGATCAATGAAGACATGTTTTAAAATGAAAGACAAGATAAAGTGAAAGAAATGAGAACACATTATACTAGTTCTGAAGATATATTCACACCTCCCCACCCTCAGCATTGCCTACCTAGGAGAGCTACAAATAGGGTGCTGATTATAATAATTACTTGCGTGTTTGCATTTGTCTTGACATGTAGGCTCCTAAGTTCCAGAACTGTACCCTTCAGGTTGTCACATTTTCTTGAACCCTCTAGGGGAGTCCCTCATGGACTCATTACCAAGTCCAACCAGCTGCCAGATTATATCCCCTGGTCTCCAAAGCTCCCCACCCAGGCACCCATAATGTCCAGTTGGCATTACTGCTAGGGTTCACACAGGTGCTGGGGCACTGGAGTTGCCTGAGCTACATAGTGGGTGTGGCAATGACGGAAGAAGCTGTCTTCTCTCTTTTGAGCCAAAAGTGTTATACGGGCTCTGAGACCAGGCCGTCTGAGCGGTTACACCCCCACAGAGCTGGTAATGATGTTAGTGCTCTCTTGCTCTTCCCGTCTCTCTGTCTTCTAACCCTATCCCACTCCTCCCTGTCCCTGTGTATCACACGAGACCCACAGTGGGCCAAGATGAAGAAATACGTAAGAGGTCAATACCAAAATCAGATTATTTCTTTGCAGCCAAAGATGGAGAAGCTCTATAAAGTCAGCAAAAACAAGACCAGGAGCTGACTATGGCACAGATCAGGAACTCCTTCTTGCAAAATTCAGACTTAAACTGAATAAAGAAGGGAAAACCACTAGACCATTCAGGCATGACCTAAATCAAATCCTTTATGACTTTACAGTGGAAGTGACAGATAGATTCAAGGGATTAGATCTGATAGACAGAGTGTAAAATAAGACCTGAAGCTGACTGTGGCTCAGATCATGAACTCCTTATTGCCAGATTCAGACTGAAATTGAAGAAAGTAGGGAAAAGCACTAGACCATTCAGGTATGACCTCAATCAAATCCCTTACAACTTTACAGTGGAAGTGACAGATAGATTCAAGGGATTAGATCTGATAGACAGAGTGCCTGAAGAACTATGGATGAAGGTTCGTGACATTGTACAGGAGGTAGGGATCAAGACCATCCCCAAGAAAAAGAAGTGCAAAAAGATGAAATGATTGTCTGAGGAGGCCTTACAAATAGCTAAGAAAAGAAGTGAAAGGCAAAGGAGAACAGGAAAGACATACCCATTTGAATGCGGAGTTCCAAAGAATAGCAAGGAGAGATAAAAAAGCCTTCCTCAGTGATCAATGCAAAGAAATATAGGAAAACAATAAAATGGGAAAGACTAGATATCTCTTCAAGAAAATTAGAGATACCAAGGGAACATTTCATGCAAAGATGAGCACAATAAAGGACAGAAATGATATGGACCTAACAGAAGGAGACGATATTAAGAAGAGGTGGCAAGAATACACAGAAGAACTACACAAAAAAGATCTTCATGACCCACATAACCACAATAGTGTGATCACTCACCTAGAGCCAGACATCCTGGAATGCAAAGTCAAGTGGGCCTTAGGAAACATCACTACGAACAAAGCTAGTGGAGGTGATGGAATTCCAATTGAGCTATTTCAAATCCTAAAAGATGATGCTGTGAATATGCTACACTCAATATGCCAGCAAATTTGGAAAACTCAGCAGTGGCCATAGGACTGTAAAAGGTCAGTTTCTATTCCAATCCCAAAGAAAGGCAATGTCAAAGAATGCTCAAACTGCTGCACAATTGCACTCATCTCACATGCCAGCAAAGTAATGCTCAAAATTCTCCAAGCCAGTCTTCAACAGTACATAAATCGTGAACTTCCAGATGTTTAAGCTACATTTAGAAAAGGCAGAGGAACCAGAGATCAAATCACCAACACCTGTTGGATCATCGAAAAAGCACGAGAGTTCAAAAAGCATATACTTCTGCTTTATTGACTATGCCAAATCTTTTAACTGTGTGGATCACAACAGACTGTGGAAAATTCTGAAAGAGATGGGAATACCAGACCACCTTACCTGCCTCCTGAGAAATCTGTATGGCGGTCAAGAAGCAACAGTTAGAACCGGACATGGAAAAACAGATTGGTTCCAAATTGGGAAAGGAGTACGTCAAAGCTGTATATTGTCACTCTGCTTATTTAACTTACATGCAGATTACATCATACAAAATACCAAGCTGGATGAAGCACAAGCTGGAATCAAGATTGCCTGGAGAAATATCAATAACCTCAGATATGCAGATGACACCACCCTCATGGCAGAAAGTGAAGAGGAACTAAAGATTGTATGCCATGGCATACAATCCCATCACTTCATGGCAAATAGATGGGAAACAATGGAAACAGTGAGAGACTTTATTTTCTGGAGCTACAAAATCACTGCAGATGGTAACTGCAGCCTTAAAATTAGAAGACGCTTGCTCCTTGGAAGAAAAGCTATGACCAACCTAGACAGCATATTAAAAAGCAGAGACATCACTTTGTCAACAAAGTCTGTCTAGTCAAAGCTATGCTTTTTCCAGTAGTCATGTATAGATGTGAGAGTTGGACTATAAAGAAAGCTGAGCACTAAAGAATTGATGCTTTTGAACTGTGGTGTTGGAGAAGACTCTTGAGAGTGCCTTGGATTACAATGAGATCCAGCCAGTCAATCCGAAAGGAAATCTGTCCTGAATATTCATTGGAAGGACTGATGCTGAAGCTGAAGCTTCAATACTTTGGCCACCTGATGCAAAGAACTGACTCACTGGAAGAGACCCTGATGCTGGGAAAGATTGAAGGCAACAGGAAAAGGGGATGACAGAGGATGAGATGGCTGGATGGCATCACCAGCTTGATGGAGGTGAGTCTGAGCAAGCTCTGAGAACTGGTGATGGACAGGGAGGCCTGGTGTGCTGCAGTCCACGGGGTCGCAGAGTCTAACACAACTGAGCAACTGAACTGAGTGTTCTTTTAAAGATGTTTTTATAAGAATCATTTTTAAAGTTTTTATTGAAATATTACTTCTGTTTTACGTTTTGGTTCTTTGGCTGTGAGGCATGTGGGATCTTGAATTCCCAAGCAGGGACTGAAATCACACTCCCCACATAGGAAGGTGAAATCTCAACCACTGGGCCACCAGGGAAGCCCTGCCTGTAGGTAGTTTTCCATGAGTGATTCTCTTTTCCAGAAGGAACTGTGTCCCCAAGGCATCCCTCAGTCCCCTGAACGCACAACCTAGGGTACAGATGGGACCTGACCCAGTTAGAGCTAACCATGCTCCCACTGTATGTATGACTTTAAATCTCTTATTGAAAGATTCACAGATGGGAGAGATACTAAAATTTGACCACAGTCCACCTCCATGGATCATGACTAACAAGGTGATACTGACTTTAGAAAAGATGTTATAGAGAAAACGAGACAGATTCATATAAAAAGAAAGTACATGATAACTTAAGTCTTTTACTTTGAATGAATGTCATTTTAATTTATCATGATAAAAATAAAATCTCCAATGATAATATAATAGACCTTTATGAAACCTCCAAAATATTTAACTTGTTTCAGAAACATCAGGAGAAACTGACAGAGAAACAGTTGTGAGAGGCTTAACAAGGCTTCCCTGATAGCTCAGTTGATAAAGAATCCACTTGCAATGCAGGAGATCCCGGTTCGATTCCTGGGTCTGGAAGATCTACTGGGGAAGGGATAGGCTACACGCTCTAGGATTCTTGGGCTTCCCAGGTAGCTCAGCTGGTAAAGAATCCAGCTGCAATGCTGAGTTTGATCCCTGGGTTGGGAAGATTCCCTGGAGAAGGGAAAGGCTACCCACTCCAGTATTCTAGCCTGGAGAATTCCATGGACTGTATAGTCCACGGGGTCACAAAGAGTCGGACACAACTGAGCGACTTTCACTTTAACAAACTTCAGATGCCTTCAGCACATCAAGAAAACTGAGAAAAAGTGAATAATAGAGTTAATAAGACTGGAAGTATATAGCCTAACCAACTGTGTTCCCTGTAAATTGAATACTTTTTCAAGTGTTAGTTGAATGTTTTCAAAAGCTCTCCACCTACTGCACTGTCAAGAGAACCTCAATCCAAAACGAAAAAAAAAGAAGTTTACAGGCCAAATTCCCTGATAGAAGTAAAGTAAATGGAAACATTTCTAACAACCACAAAGAAAATAATAGAAACCTGGATAATAAATAAGTTGAAAAATTCTCATAAATAGTTATTGAGTCAAAAGGGAAATAAAAACTTTCGTTATGGACTATTTAGAAAATAGTAAAATGAGAACAAAACAACGCTTTGTCGAAGATTATGGAAAGCTGCCAATGCTACACTTAAAGAAAAGAAATGTAAAGCCATAAATTGTTTTATTATTAAATAAGAAAGAATGAAAATAAATGAATAATTCTTTGCTTCAAGAACATAGCAAATGAACAGCACAATAAACCTAAGGAAAGCTGGAGAAAAATTAAATAGATAAAAGACGAAAAATGATTGATTTGAGAAAGAGAAGCAGAGTCTAAATGTATAAGATGACTCATTAAAGCTGTAGGAAAACAGGCTTTACTCTGGCAAATTTAATAATACAAATGGAAAGCAAGGAAAAAAAAAACAAATAAAACGAGAAATGAGGAAGGGAATGTAACAAGAGATAAGAGCTTTATAAAATGAAATAATGAAGTCCTTTCTAAGTATAAAAGCAAAAGGAAAAGCATAAAGGGAAAGAATTAATAGACTACATAAACAAGAAAAGTTCCCGTACCCTCAAGAAATTAACAAGCAAAAGCATATGACAACCTAGGTAAAGCTATTTTAGATGTACATAGTTAACAAATCACCTAAAATAATAAGAATATTATGAACACCTATTAGAAAACAGGAAAAGAATATGAATAGGCAACTCAGAATGGGCATAAGAATTGAAAATGCCCAATACATATTTGAAAAAAAATGCTTAATCTGAATAGTAATGAAAAAAATGAAAAAGAGAAACAGGACAGGTATTTGAAATACAATAGCCACGGTTGGTAAAAGTGTATTCATAAGTTTTGACTTTATTTCCAAAAATATATGCTGAGGAAAAAATTACAGAGTATAAATATGTGCATTTACAAAGCAATATATCCCAGTATTATTCATAGGGAAAAAAATAGAAGTAACTTAAATGGTTAACTAGAGGAAATTGGATAAATATGTTACATCTGTAGCATAGGATATTATACAGTGCTTAAAATTACATTTTTGAAAGCTTACGACATACAAAATCTTTCATGTTTTATTAAGCAAAATGGGGAGCTCTCCTGACAAATAGACATGAAGTTTATAGACTGAAGTGTTAAAAGAAACTTGAAATGCATGTGACTTTTATTTTTTATTTTGCTTTCCAGTTTCTCAAATCAATGTTCTAAAATTAACACATATTTATCTTTGAAATCAAGTTTAAAAGTAGCGACTATCTTTTATAAGTGTAAATGTTAAGTAAATTTCCCTGAAAAATTTCAATGAAATAAATGGTTTCTAGGAAAATATAATTGATCAAAATTGATTTAAGACATTTTGAAACTATCAAAAAATTGCCTGTGAAAAAAATCTTGAGGGCTAGCCTGTCTTACTATGAATACTTTCACATTTCCAGGAGGGGTCAAATTAGTTCCACTAGTAAGAAGGGTTAAATTAGTTCCACTAATAATCATTCCAAAGTTAGAAAAAGAAAGTTTCCTGATAGATAGTATAGCAAAATATAATGAAAATAGAACAGATGTCTATATAGATACAAATATTTTCTAAATTTAAAAAAAATGAACAAATTTAGACCAATAGGATGTTAAAATATAACAAACAAAATACGATTCCAAATTTTAGTTATCTCAGAAATTAAACGAAGGGTGTAACATGCTGAAGTTGAAGCTCCAATACTTTGGCCACCTGATGCAAAGAGCTAACTCACTGGAAAAAGCTCTGATGATGGGAAAGGTTGAGGGCAAGAGGAGAAGGGGGCAACAGAGGATGAGGTGGTTGAATGGCATCACTGACTCAATGGACGTGAGTCTGAGTGAACTCAGGGAGATGGTGAAGGGCAGGGAGGCCTGGCGTGCTGCAGTCCATGGAGCCACAAAGAGTCAGACACAACTTAGCAACTGAATGACAACAATAACAAGATGAAATTTTACATCAATAAATCAAAGGACACAATCGTCCAATCGTTTCAGTAGATAACAAGAAGGAATTTGATCAAATTCAGTATCCAGTTCTTAATAACCTGGAAGGAGTGGAGTATTTCTTTACTGTATTAAAGTCTGGGGTAGTAGATAAAAGCAAATGTCAGTACCAAATTTCATGGATATGAATCCTGGCTTCCTCTACTCACTAGAAACAAAGAGCATAATCCCGACTGTGCTGGAAGTTCTAGCCCCAGACTTTTTTTTTTTTTTTTTGCAGTTGGCATGATGTCTATCTGGAATATTCAAAAAAAAACTATAAAAGACACTTTTGAGGAAAAGGTACGTGGGACATGAGAAAAAACTCACTTTGCATTACAAATCCCTTTCTACTGCTTGAGAACTTAAAAAAAAATTGTTTATCATAAGCAGGTATTATCTGTTCAATTTTTTAAAAAACGATGGAGCCAGAGTGGGACACCTACAACACGTTTTCAGGACAATATGTGGAATTTGGAAAATTCAAATTAAAGAGGGGGAAGCCATGAGTTAGAATAGAAATTAGAACGTATGAAATACGTATGGGTGAAATGATATGACACTGTGGAATTTTCTTCAGAATACTTCAGCGCAAAATTGTGTGTGGTTTGTGTGTATAACGTGTATGTAGAGTGGATAAGGATTGAGGGTGTACAGGTTAAAAAAAAACTGGCCTTATTTGAACATTTTTAAAGTTTGGATATGGGTATACATGAATTCACTATACTAGTTTCTATAAAAAGTTTAAAATAACTATGAGTTTAGAGAAAACCTAATAGTATATAATTGGCAATGGCACCCCACCCCAGTACTCTTGCCTGGAGAATCCAATGGACGGAGTAGCCTGGTGGGCTGCAGTCCATGGGGTCGCTAACAGTCGGACAGACTGAGCGACTTCACTTTCACTTTTCTCTTTCATGCATTGGAGAAGGAAATGGCAACCCACTCCAGTATTCTTGCCTGGAGAATCCCAGGGATGGGGGAGCCTGGTGGGCTGCCGTCTATGGGGTCACACAGCGTCGGACATGACTGAAGTGACTTAGCAGCAGCAATAGGATATAAATTATAGTTCCAGATTAATAACTGTAAAAATAATTTGTCTTGATTTATTCACAATGTTATTTCTATTTGGCATAGTGAAACTTAGTTGCTTAAATTAGAATGTACTATTTAAATTTTAAAAATAACCATTTTGAAAAGTAATCTAAAACAAACTGAAAAATTACTCAAACTAATTAAAATCCTGTAGGGTAGCTGAATTCATAATGAAATGTGCAAAATAAAATGTACTCTTAAATAACAGCAAAAACCAGTTCGAAAAAAATAATGATAAAGTGATCCCAGATGAAAAACAACAATATGCATAAAATATTAATATAAAATAATAATATACTGCTACTGCTAAGTCACTTCAGCCATGTCCGACTCTGAGCGACCCCATAGAGGGCAGCCCACCAAGCTCCTCTGTCCCTGGGATTCTCCAGGCAAGAACACTGGATTTAAGCCAGGGGGTCCTGGAAATGATAGCTCTCCAGGTAAGAAGGGAAAGAGACACCAGGTAAGAGGGACAAAGAACGCCTGTGGGAACTTAGGCCTTTGATGAAGGTTTTGGCTTTTTTGCCTCTAGCTGTCTACTTCATCTCTGAAACTTTTCTTTACATTTTCTGTTTATTCTTTCCTGATGCTTTCTGGGGATACTCCTTAATCGATACTAATTCACTAATCCATTCTTCTACCTGAATCATTATACTTCTCAACCAATATGTTGAGTTTATTATATCCACAATTATATTTTGTGCATTCACTATCTCCAGTTGTATTCATGTTATATCTTTTTATGCCTGTACAAATATTAAACTTCTCATATATTTGATGATATTTAATATACTTCTTCAGAATATTTGTCCTTCGGGTTCCATTAATTCTGATTTTATGGAGTAGACGGTTTTGTTCATTGTCTTTCTTTTACACATATTGTGTTGTAGGTGGGTGGAATCTCCAAAGATCATTAGCTAGTGAATCCTCTGCTGGTGCTAAGTCGCTTCAGTCGTGTCCAACTCTGTGCGACCCCATAGACGCCAGCCCAGCAGGCTCCCCCGTCCCTGGGATTCTCCAGGCAAGAACACTGGAGTGGGTTGCCATTTCCTTCTCCAGTGCACAAAAGTAAGAAGTGAAAGTGAAGTCNGGTTTTGTTCATTGTCTTTCTTTTACACATATTGTGTTGTAGGTGGGTGGAATCTCCAAAGATCATTAGCTAGTGAATCCTCTGCTGGTGCTAAGTTGCTTCAGTCGTGTCCAACTCTGTGCGACCCCATAGACGCCAGCCCAGCAGGCTCCCCCGTCCCTGGGATTCTCCAGGCAAGAACACTGGAGTGGGTTGCCATTTCCTTCTCCAGTGCACAAAAGTAAGAAGTGAAAGTGAAGTCGCTCAGTTGTATCCGCCTCTTCACGACCCCATGGACTGCAGCCTTCCAGGCTCCTCTGTCCATGGGATTTTCCAGGCAAGAGCACTGGAGTGGGGTGAATCCTCAAACTCAGTCTATCTCCCCCAATCTTTGGAATTGTGTGTATGCGTGCCATCTTGCTGGCTCTCTCCCTGCCCACTATTCAGTTCTAAGCTTGATGGTCTGAGTCTATGGCCTTACCACCCTGAACATGCTGGCTCTTGTCTAACTTAGTTGGTCTGACATGGGGCCCAAGCTTCAGTTTCTTCAAAGCTGCCTTGGTGGAGTCAATGTGCAGCCATGTTCAGGAACCTCAGAACCTAATCACTGTGAGAAGGAAATGCTTGGGGACAGATGGGCATCCCTACTCTGCAATGTGTTCCATGCAGCGAGGAATGGCAAAGAAGCGGTTAGTGAGTGATCTGCCCTAAGCAATGTGAGGCGAAGGGAAAGCCAATGTCCTCCAGCCCACACCGCATCCATAACCCAGGACTTGCCCCTTCACCGGACTGCACAACCTAGATTTGCCCTAGGGATTTCCCACTTTTTCTTGTCAATTTCCCTCTCCTTTGTGCGCCATCTCCTGGACTGACGGGCAGACATTTTTGTTGGGAACCGCAGGTGTGAATCTCTGGCTTATTAGCCTTTTCCTGTGAACAGTGGCAAAGAATTCGTAGGAACAACCACTGCTACACAAGGGCAGACTCATGTATCATATGTTTCCCTGATGGCTGTCACTTCTTTATACCCCCTTGGTACCTTGTCATTTGTTATAATGATGATAATTTACATGATTTAAAAAGCTGTAAAATTCTTAACATGGCAAGATTACATATGCTGCATAGTAGCAAATATATCTATTGAATATTTCTACTTGAAATATTCCAATGTAATTTCTTAAAATTTTTAACGCATTATTTAAAAATTTGCTGCTGTAGTAAATGCTGATTTCTGAGTATATTTTAAACATGTTGTGAAGACTTTAGATATCATAATGAATATTACTGACTGCTCCACTGTGCCTTTGCATTCTTGGAACTGTTTAACAGTTGTATTCTTTATTTGTTTGTTTGATCAGTCGCCCAGTCATGTCCGATTCTTTGCCACCCCACGGACTGCACCATGCCAGGCTTCCCTGTCCTTCACTATCTACTGGACTTTACACAAACTCAATGTCCAGTGAGTTGGTGATGACATCCAACCATGTCATCCTCTGTCTCCCACTTCTCCTGCCTTCAATCTTTCCCAGCATCAGGGTCTTTTCTAATGAGTCAGCTCATCTCATGAGGTGGCCAAAGTATTGGAGCTTCAGCTTCAGAATCAGTGAGAGTTTTTTCAAGAGAACACAGTGGTCATAGCAGACACCTTCTTCCAACAGCAGAAGAGATGATTATACATATGGACATCACCAGATGGTCATCATCAAAATCAGATTGATTATTTTCTTTGCAGCTGAAGATGGAGAAGCTCTATACAGTCAGCAAAAACAAAACTTATTGCTGACTGTAACTCAGATCTTGATGTCCTTATTGCCAAAATCAGACTGGAATTGAAGAACATAGGGAAAACCTCTGGGCCATTCAGGTATGACCTAAATCAAATCCCTGATGGTTATACAGTGGAGGTGACAGATTCAAGGGGTTAGATCTGATAGACAGAGTGCCTAAAGAACTGTGGACCAAGGTTCATAACATTGTGCAGGAGCCGGTGACCAAAACCATCCCAAGGAAAAAGAAATGCAAAAAGGCAAGAGGGTTGACTAAGGAGGCCTTACAAACAGCTGAGAAAAGAAGAGAAGCAAAAGGCAAAGGAGAAAGGTAAAGGTATATCCAATTAAATTCAGAGTTCCAGAGAACAGGAAGAGGAAATAAGAAAGCCTTCTTAATATTCTTAATTAAAGTGAAATTGCTCAGTTATGTCCGACTCTTTACAACCCCATGGACTGTAGCCTGCCAGGCTCCTCTGTCCATGGGATTTTCCAGGCAACAATACTGGAGTGGGTTGCTATTTCCTTCTCCAGGGGATCTTCCTGACCCAAGGATAGACCCTGAATCTCTGGCACTGCAGGCAAAGTATACCATCTGAGACACCAGGGAAGTCCAATAGTTGGCTATTATTATTATTAGTTGGTTATTATTATTGTTCCTTATGGNGCTCCTCTGTCCATGGGATTTTCCAGGCAACAATACTGGAGTGGGTTGCTATTTCCTTCTCCAGGGGATCTTCCTGACCCAAGGATAGACCCTGAATCTCTGGCACTGCAGGCAAAGTATACCATCTGAGACACCAGGGAAGTCCAATAGTTGGCTATTATTATTATTAGTTGGTTATTATTATTGTTCCTTATGGCCTTCAGAATAACTGCTTTCTCTGATCCTCTGGTTTATTCTGTAATCATTTAAATAAAGGGGTATTCATTATATTTAGAATTATATAAAAACTAATTCACTCAGAGTGAGACAATTTAATGAACAAAATTCAATACAAAAATTTTTGAATTATTTTAATTCTGAGGATCAATGCTTGACAAATTTCTTGTCTTGAACTTAAATCCAGATAGTTACATTTGCTATATTTAAATAACCACTAGATGAGAGAGACAATTACTCTAATTAAACAGTTGCAGTTGTCTCCTGGTGTATTTCCCTTAAACAATAATAGACTTGAATTTCTCCCTCCACTCATTAACTTATAAACAGTTTTTTTTTTTTTTAATTTTAAATCTAGGCCACATTACCGATTCCCATAACAGATACTATGATGATTCCATGAAACATATCCATAAGCATCTAATATCATTTAAAGTGAATGGGCTGGATAGTGCTTGCTCAGTGGAGTTTGTATAAAATTGTCTTTATACAAGATGATATGTCACTAAACTGAAATTTTCTTTTCAACCATCTTGAGAATTGATGTAAGATTGCTAGACAATCAGACTTAAAGGTGATCGGATTAGCTGTCTGCGCATAGTTTTTCCTATAACCCAGAGGCTATAGGCAAAACTATATATACTCTATTAGTCTGTTTCTTAGGGATGTTTTAAAAGCGATATAAAGGTGCACGTTACTGAACTGGAAATAACCAGGTTATTTGATGGATTCCATTTTCTAGATATAACAACTGGTTCATTAAAACATTTGGTGTACAAGTGGACAAGTCAGCTGAATGTAAAATATTAAACTAAAATATAAAGGTTTTTCTTATAATCTCCAAATCAAAATTTAAATATCTTTATAATTACTTCACTTTTTAAAAAATCAAGGCACTGTTACATGGAAATAAAGCATGGTGACTTCACCTAGATACTTGATTAAAATAGGTCATCTCACCACTCTGTAATGTTTTCTGTCATGCATGGCTTGCACAGGAAATGTATTCATGTTGTAAAGTGTGATTTGTGCCATCATACCTTCCAACAGGATAATGCCCATGAGGAGAATAAAACATATCATTAAATTTAAAATGTATTCTCTTAGAAAACAGCCAGCTCTGATTAGTCAAATCTTGGCAAAGCGAATGTCAGCACTATTTTAGCTAAAAATGGAAATAGATTGCTTTATACACAGTGCTTATCAAAGGTCATTTAAAATGTAATCTAACTTTGAAATCCCTTCATATGTTTCTTTAGAGGTTGTGACCTAGTAGAACAGAGGAGATTGAGAGTAGCAGCATAATGTAATCCATACCAAAGGAATCCTTACATATTTTTTCATACACAGTGAAAATGCTATCACATGGACTTCAAAATATTAATTTATTTTCAAAGAGATTTAAATACTCAGGATAGGCCATCTTTTAAATAAGGTTTAACCTGTATTATTTTATCAGATCTTTGGTGGTTCTTTTATCTGATGTTTAACCTGCTACAAAATTACTTTTATGTGACTATATTGTCACTCTGTGGACTTTTTTATACTTAGAAGTTGATTGAATTTTGTTTTTCCTGTGAGCTCTAGAATGTTTTATTAAAACCTGAATGTAGTCAGCCTATTTTTGACCATAATTGACTGATTTTCTCCCATCTAAAAGAGGTCCCCATTAAATAAAAGTGGTAAAAGATGCCATCTTCAGAGTACATTAAATGAATCAAAATCTACATTTGCTTATCTGGTAAAAGAATGATTCTTTCCGGCTTTGTTGGATCTTTGCCCTTATTTTGGTGGAATCTGTGGCGAATCTTTTCTCCATCTCATTAAAATGTGGTCCTCTGTATTCCTTTTATAATCCGTCTAGGGTAATCTCATAATGTCTCACCTATACTCTCTTCCTCTGAGGCCGTTCCAGTATTAAAGCCTTTCTGTTTGCACTTACACAGGCTCTCTCTGGGAGAGACAACTCACCTGTCAAAATACCACATAACTGGTGATTACTAGCCCCGCTAGAAACAGCGTCCATACTACTGCCAAATGCAGAAAGTCTGAAATTTTAGGAACTGCTAAGGTCATCAACTTATACCATCCTTAGATTCTTAATCATGGGGGATAGCTTTTATAGTTATTGGTTCTCTAGTGGAGTGGACCTTTTATAGTAAAACTGTGATGTGGGAATATAGATATATAAATATATTTAATCAGAAGAATTTCTATTCTAACACCTGGGTATTGAGAGCCAGGCCTCTTAGCCATGATTGGCAATAAATAAATAAAGGACACCGGAGAGAAGAAAGATCAGGTAAAACATATGGCAAAGAAAGAATAAAGATTTTGTGTTAAAGGCTCAGGGAAGAAAAGCAGAGTAAAATTAAATCAGTATGGGCCTTAAGCTTCACATTCCAGTGTATTTGTGTGGATGGGAAGGAGCTAAGAGATGTTTCACTGGAGCTGAGGACATGTGTTGGGCCTGAGATTTACTGATAGCCCTTGGAACATAAATTCCTGGGTGTCAGGGAGATATCTAAATAATATCTGTGGAGACTAGAAAGGATGATAATTGAGTAACAGCACAAGAGTTTTCAAAATCTTTATGACACATAATTTTGTTCATGTCTGTGAAAGTCATGAAATTAAAAGAGATGTTACAACAGAGTAGTTAAGAGCCAAGACTCTGAGCAGCACTGTTTTGTTCAAAATCTAGGTCTCTCTTTTACCAGCTCTGTAACTCTGGGCAGGTTATTTAACTTCTTCTTTGTCTTGGTTTTCCTATATTTGAGTGTGTAGCACAGGGTTATGGTCAGGCTCAGTTAAGTTAATGAATGTAAAGTATTAATACTTATAAGAGTGCCTAATACATAAAAAAAAAAAAAGATGCTCAATACATGTTAGCTAAAAATGCCATTAGAGTAATTATGGTATTGTTATAAAAATATTAGTTATGAAAATACTATAATGTTATAAAGGAAAGGGGAATTTGACCTGTTTTTATCATCTAGCCTTGAATTACTCATCCCCAAGTAGATTTTAGAACCTTGCTCTTAGATTTTGATAAGGAGTTTATTTTCAGGTTCATTTCAGGACACATTTAAGATACTGTAATACAATATATTTTTTATAAATTCATAACATAATAGCAATTTCTTATCTTTTGTTTCCCAATTTATAAAACTTTTTTGAAGTAGATAAGGAGGAAAACTCTACAGATGAGAAGAGTAACTCTGGCTAGAAGCCTATATTTATGAACATGTGATTTGATAGAGAATAGAGCCAGCATCAGGCCAGAAAAGCATTTATGATTAGAGTGGTGATCATCTATTGCCTTGAGCATAGGAAAGATCATAAAATTAATTTTAAAGATCTTTACCAGGATTTTTCACAAGGTAAATAAAAAATAAGGTTTATTTTTACCTTTAATAATAATAAAATCTGATAACTAATTTACTTTTGTAAAATACTAAATTACAACTGTCTTTTGCTTTTGTACTTCCCTTTTGGTTAATCAATCTGATTTCAGTATTGACCATCTGGTGATGTCCATGTATAGAGTCATCTCTTGTGTTGTTTGAAGAGGGTGTTTGCTATGACCAGTGCATTCTCTTGGCAAAACTCTTGTTATCCTTTGACACGCTTTATTTTGTACACCAAGGCCAAACTTGCCTGTTATTCCAGGTATCTCTTGACTTTCTACTTTTGCATTCTAATCTCCTATGATGAAAAGGACATCTTTTTTTGGTGTTAGTTCTCGAATGTCATGTAGGTCTTCATAGAACTGTTCAGCTTCTTCAGTATTAGTGGTTGGGACATAGACTTGGATTACGTTGATGTTGAATGGTTTGCCTTGGAAATGAACAGAGATCATTCTGTCGTTTTTGAGCTTGCACCCAAGTACTGCATTTTGGACTCTTTTGTTGACTGTAAGGGCTACTTCATTTCTTCTAAGGGATTCTTGCCCACAATAGTAGACATAATGATCATCTGAATTAAATTCACCCATTCCCATCCATTTTAGTTCACTGGTCCCTAAAAAGTCTATGTTCACTCTTGCCATCTCCTGCTTGACCACATGCAGTTTACCTTGATTCATGGACCTAACATTCCGGGTTCCTATGCAATATTTTTCTTTATAGCATCAGGCTTTACTTTTTCCACCAGGCACATCATTCAGGAAATCAACCCTAAATATTCATTGGAAGGACTGATGCTGAAGCTGAAGTTCCAATACTTTGACCTCCTGATCTGAGGAGCTGACTCATTGGAAAAGACCATGATGGTGGGGAGATTGAGGGCAAGAGGAAAAGGGTACAATAGAGAATGAGATAGTGGATAGTATCACCAACTCAGTGGACCTGAGTATGATCAAATTCAGGGAGATAGTGAAGGACAGGGAAGCCTAGCATACTGTAGTTCATGGGGTCACAGTAAGATATAACTTAGCAACTGAATAACAACAATTTGGTTAAGATTTTTATCAAATGAATGACTTTAAGAGTAAATTTTAGCAACCTGAGCTTTAGAGTATCTTCAACAGCAACTCAAGGACTCTTACCTAGAAAGTAGCTCATTATTCATCTCTTTTGAGCAGTTGCCCAAATGAAACAATGGTGTTGTACATTTTATTAACATGCAGCACAAAAATCCCTGCTTACTAAACAGTTCTGAGTCCAGGAAACCCTTGGGCCTTCTTCCAACTATTAATTTAGAAAAAAAAAAAATTACCAAACTTACCTACATCAGCAGAAAGCAAATACCTAATGCCATTCCATAATAAATTTGAGTATTCTTGCCCTAAATGCAGCTTTTTAAGCTTCTATGATCTTATTCTAACTCCTTCCAGATTCTACTGTTGCTCATGATGACTAGAAATAAAATTAGAAAGACAAACATGACAGGAATTAAATGCCTTTAGTCTCAAGTAGGCCCGGAGAAGGCAATGGCACCCCACTCCAGTACTCTTGCCTGGAAAATTCCATGGATGAAAGAGCCTGGTGGGCTGCAGTCCATGGGGTCGCTGAGGGTCGGACACGACTGAGCGACTTCACTTTCACTTTTCACTTTCATGCATTGGAGAAGGAAATGGCAACGCCTGGAGAATCCCAGGGACAGGTAGCCTGGTGGGCTGTTGTCTATGGGGTTGCACAGTTGGACACGACTGAAGTGATTTAGCAGCAGTAGCAGCAGCAGTCTCAAGAAGGCCATGCCTGCTGTTACTCATAACTACATATGGATCCTTGAATGTGGTGAAGTGAGAACCAGGTGTTGACCTTTACCTACCTAGTGCATCAACACTCTCTTGAGTCTTTTCCTCTAGCTTTTCTACAGCTTGTGTAAAGTGGAGGTATCTCTGCCTTCCAAAATCATGCCGCAGAGAATGATTCTGATGGCATCTAATCAAAATCTAGACTTCAGCAAACATATATAACCTTGGGAATATATTTATCTTCCTATTCTGAAACTGGTTGACAATTGTAGCTTTCATTTTGGGGCACTGTTCTTTAAGCCTGAAAATTTGGGATTGGGAGGAAGATGATAGCTTATTGAAAGGACTGTGAACCCACATTCTGGAGAATGTAAGATCCAGTAAAGCATTCTTGCAAATATATTTAACTTTGGCTTACAAAATCACAGGGCATTTACTTTTAGATATGTTAAAGACATATAGGTGTACCATCATTATCCAACCAAATGATTGTCTAGTCAACCTAAGGTCATTTAAAGTAAAAGATGCTTGGGTAATATATGTTACCAAATAAATTCTTTCCTCATTTTTTTTTTTCACTGCTATAGGGATATAAGGATTACCTACTGTCTGTTGGCTAACATGAGGAAGGCTAAAGATCAAGATTTTCTAGTCATAGCTTTTAAACTGTGACTATCCAAACCTTTATTATTGTGGCTTGTTGGCTCTGATTAAGTTGTTCTATATTTACAATTTCAGAGTACTGTTTTTACTTTAGAAGGGGCTCAAGCCATGATTTTGAGAGTCCATCCAGCACTCAGACTGGGAGCTCACCACGCCCGAGAGGCAGTTATGTGGGCAACTCAATAACAGTGTGTGTCTGTGGACCTGCACCCTCTATAGTTTAGGAGAGCTTGGTTTTGATTCTTCTGTTGGTGTAAAATTCTTTGTATTGCTATGTCTGCTCAAGGGAAATATACTTAAGTTTATTGTAAAGTATCATTTGGCTTAAAATATCTCCTCTTCCACTGCAATCTTTGTGTGGAAGTGTCCAAAAATCATATTTTGATAAGGCAAGGTAAATATCTAAACATTTGACAACTCACCTAGAAATCTTGCCTAGAATTGTCACTATAAAATGTAAGATACAGATGTTAGCAACAAAAGTAAAATAGACACAAAGTGATAGGCAGAGTTTTTTCATGTTTAAATACTACTAACAACAATTGTGTGCTCTATGCCTGTTATGATTAAGAGAGAAAAATCTATCTGTTTTATTATTTATTTCAAGATTTAACAGGAGTTGTTTCTAAGTTTTCTTTCTTATTTTCTGTCTACATCTAAAATATTGTATATAATACCCTGTGGCTTAAGTAAATATTGTGTATTTTCTAATATGTCATTTTTTCACCTTGTCTATAAAAGATGTATAAAATTATAATATTTTAAAACATACAGTGTGATGATTTGACATACACTGTGAAAATTTTTCTGCAATTGGAGTAATTAGCACACCTATCACATTAGATATTTATCATTTTTTATAAGAATACAAGTTCTACTCCCTTAGCAAATTTCAGTTATATAACTCAGTATTATCAGTTATAGTCACAAGGTCATGCAGGAGAACAAAAGACCTTATTCATCTTATAACTGAAAATGTATACTCTTTTACCAGCCTCTCCCAATTTCTTCTACTCCTCGCCCTTGGCAACCAGCATCCTGTTTCTGAGTTTGAATTTCTGTTTTCGAGATTTTACATACAAGTGATGCCAGGTAATATTTGTTTTTCTCTAGCTTATTTCACTTAACATAATAGTCTTCAGGTACATTCAGCTTCTAAATGGCAGGAATTCCTTCTTTTTAAAGCTGAATAATATGCTACTTTATATGTCACATTTTCTTTATTCTTTCAAACTCATGGCAGTTAGATTGTTTCTACACCTTGGCTATTGTGAGTAGTAATGCAGTGCATATGAGGGTGCAGATATCTTTTTGAGATTATGGTTTCATTTCCTTTACTTCCTTTCATTTACTTCTGGATATAGATCCAGAAGTGAGATTGCTGGATCATATTTTGGTTCTATATTTAATTTCATGAGAAGACTCCATAATGTTTTCCATAGTGGCTATATTACTGGGGTGACCAAAACAGTCATTGAGTTTTTTCCCATCAGATGGCTCTAGTTGTGTTTAGTTTACTTAAATTTCATTTTAAACAATTTTGTTACATTGTATTGTGACAGCTATCATATCAGCATACATTTTTAAAAAATTATAAAAATATCTGCACTTTCGTTTAGCCATGTTAATATTGAAGATGGAAAAAAAATTCAGACAATACACTGAATCAGGAGAAAACATTTGCTATTGATATGACTAATAGGCATTAATATCTAAAATATATACACAGTTCATACAACTAAAAAAATAAATAAACAACCCTACTAAAAATGGGCAAAATATCTGAATAGACATTTTTCCAAAATGGAATGTAGGTGGCCAACAGACAGTTGGGAATATTCTCAACATCACTAATCATCAGGGAAATGCAAATCAAAATCACAGTGAAATACTACCTTATATCTGAATGTCATCAAAAGGACACGAATAACCAATGGTGGCAGAAATGTGAAGAAAGAGAACCCTGGTGCACTCTTGGTGAGAATGTAAATTGATGCAGCCACTGCATAAAACAGTATGGGAGTTCCTCGGAAAACTAAAAGTACAGCTGCTCAGCAGTTACGCTCCTGAGCATATATCTGAAAAAAACAGAAACACTAATTTGAAAAGGTGCGTTATTTGCAACTTCCAAGATATGAAAACAAACTTAGTGTCCATCAACAGGCATATATCCATATATGGATATATGCCTGGCCTTTTCAAATTAGTGTTTTGTTTTTTTTTTTCAGATATATACTCAGGAGTGTAACTGCTGAACAGCTGTACTTTTAGTTTTCTGAGGAACTTCAATACTGTTGAACTGTGGTGTTGGAGAAGACTCCTGAGNAAAAAAAAAAAAAAGAGGATACAAAATCCAAGAGCTTCTTGGCAGAGAGACCTGGCCTGACCATGTCCTCTTTCATCTCTATCCCCCTCATCCACCCTCCAGACCTGAGAAGTTTCCCACTGGCCAAATCCAAGTGTCTCTCCTGCCCCACCCCCTACTACCCCAGGTAGAAAGTGGTTGGGGTGGCAGAGAACTAGCTCCAGTTGGGGTGAGTTTAAAATATCAGTTTCACAGCAAAAAGGCAGGCCCTGTCAGTAGTACATTTTAATATTTAACTGAGGCTAATTGTACACTGCAAAATAGTGTAGTTATCAACTGCATCTGGCTTTGCCCCCGCTCTCTCCTTCCAAAGAGATAAATTACTAGGGCAGATAAGGAGCCAGCTTTCAGGGCGGTCAAATGAACACCAGGAGTTCTCGAGATAGGAACGGTTTGTGAAACCCAGCTCCTGCCCACTTGAGCAAGCCAACCAAGAGGGTGCTCTCTGCCAAAGAATGTAACGGCCACATGGGTTGCTGGTCTTTCTGCCCACTCTCCACCCCCATACATTACATGGCGGGGTAAGGGAATTTGCTTTTAAAGTATCTTTTGCAGTCTCTTCTCATAACTCAGTCATTCCTGCTGCTTGTTGTGGTCTGTGGTGTTGATCCATGGTCAAAGGACAGGCCGGTCGCCACCAGTCTCAGCCTGTCAGCGAAACAAGATGGCGGCCTCGAGGGCAGCGAGTGCGCGGCACTACGCCCGCGGGGTGGCGCGCTCTCCCGGTGCTTCAGTCAGGCCCTCAGGGCAGCCTTCTGGAGCAGCCACACGGCTTCCCCAGCTCATGATTCAGAACCAGCCTGCAGGGGCTGAAGATTCCAGTCAGCAAATTGTATTTAATGGTGTATAACTTTGAGGCTCCAAACGAAAGATTTATAGAGACAGAAATTAGAGTCTTAAGAAAACTTGCCCCACCCCTAGGGGACCAGGAAGGTTTTTTCGATCTCTGTATAGTACTGCCAGCCTGTGTTTAGGATAAACCTGCATGAAATGTCTCAAGCGTTGGAGTATCTCGTACTTCCCCTTTGAGACGCTACCCTAATTGAAGCACAGCCTCCATCAGTCAGGGCTATTATAGTGATATTTGTCCTAAATCTTTTTTTTAATTTAAGTCATCTATTTGCTCTTAATTCAGCCTTGTCCCTGTGTGTAAATAGGCCCCATCCTTCCTCGCCATGTATCCCTGTAGAGATCATAGCCTCTCTCTGCACTTCACCCCACCCCAATCACCACTTAGCCAAACTACATACATACATATTTAGCTCTTTTAATCTTTTTTCTCATAAGGTTCTAATTTTACATTTTCCAGGGTATTTTGGATTTGGCAGAATAGCCTTCGTCTGTGAAGAGTAGAACTTAATTATCAAAAGCTGAACTGGAGTGAGCAATCCATCACGGGTGACACATCCTTGCCTGTGTTCATTTGAAAAACATTTTTTCGTAGCTCTTGGAAGAGGGGGGGAAAGTAAAAGCTGTCAGAACAACAACAACAAAAAAAGTAAGAAAGAAAAAAGGAAAAGATACACACACACACACAAATCCACCATGTGTTCATCATCCTGTAACACAACGACATAACATATCAGAATATCACAATTTGGGGGCTTAGGAACCAAGCTTCTCTCTCTCGCCTTTCTTTTCTTCTTTTCATTTTGTTTCAAACTGGATCTAAACTGTCTCCTAGCCTGTGAAAGTTAGTCATGTAAAGTGCCTCCTATGGTAAACATCATCTTTTTGACAAGGTTTGCATTATAGTTAAGACCCTTCTGAGTAGTTTCCAACTGTCATGTTCCACTGTTTTCCTTAAGAGGCAGGGTTTTTTAACAGCCAGATAAATGCTCTCTGTGGCCCAGCCCAGTGGCACAGCGACACCCAGTGGCCATGTAAGATCATGGCCCCAAGGTGGGGCCACGTAGGGCTTGACTCAAGGAAGGCCTGCCTGGGAGTTTCTCAGGGTGAATCTGGCATTATCTTGCCATCTGAATGCTGGCAAGATTTGCCACAGAGGATCCAGTTTTGAAACGGGGACTTTGCCCTGTATGTATTTAAATGAGATACAGTGATGGAGGTACAGTAAGAACAGCTGGTTCTTACTGAGACGATTCCGAAGTCCACATGAGGAACTCCCTTCAGCCTTATTTACACTTCAGAGAGGTGATAGCTCCAGTCAGTCACCCAGGGTTTCCCAAAACCTTTGGACAATGGGCTCAAACATTTCCTTTTTGACGGGGAGAGATGGTTTTTGTCAATTGCTTTGTATTCTAGCCACTTGTGGAAACAGTCGACTGATGGAATAAACATTCTAGCAACAAATAAACTGTACCCACAATCAGTTGGTCCAGGGCCACTTCCATCCATTATACATGGACGTAAGCACAACAAGATAAGGTGACGCGCTTCCCCCTGCAGGGAGCTCTGTGAATGCTTGCAACAGTGGATGAAGCTTCAGCCCATATTTTCCAGAAACGTAGATTTGTAAGTTCCCTCTTCTAAGCTATTCCAGCTTCCTTCACACAAATTTAAATCACTTTGTCCAAATTAGAGGGTTTTTTGTTTTCTGTTTTAGTTTGTTAAACTTATTGGGCATAACCAAAGACCTTCCACTCCAGCCTGTTAGGACTCACCTATCAATGGCTGTTTCCACTCTGAGCTGATGGGGTCCCCCGGCTGCACCCCCAAAGCCAGGTGCAGAAATGAGAGGGCAGCTCGTTTATAATGGACGCGATCCAGGGAAACATTAACTCCCAAAGACTGACCCTCATGTTCAGCGCACACTCAGAGAAGAGGCATAATAATGGTGATAAAAGAACTTCTTGAGAGACTTGGTCAGGATCTTTCTCTGTGTTTCGAATGAAACAGAAACAAGATCGTGGACATAGGAAATAGACTGGAGGTGGTCACGAGGGAAGGAGAGGGATGGGTTGGGAGTTTGGGATTAGCAGATGCAAACTGGTATACATAGGCTGGACAAGCTCCTGCTGTGTAGCGCAGGGAACTGTATTCAATATCCTGTGATAAACCATAATGGAAAAGAATATGAAAAAGAACATACATATACATATGTATAACTGAGTCATTTTTCTGTACAGCAGTAATTAACATTTTAATTCAACTATGTTATTCAAACAGTTCATTCCTGTGTTTAATCTGTTGAGTATCTTTTACACAGAACACACCCACTGGTTCTCAAGAGTCACCTCTCAAATCCTAAAGCATAAGCGACTAGAAAAGAGACTAATGAAAATGAGGATCAAAATACACCGTATTTTATCGAGTATTTACTTTCTGCCAGCTACTACTTAAGCATTTTACATTTATTGACTTATTTAAGTTTCACAATTATTCTACAGAGTGGTACTATTATCTCCACTGATCCACAGATTTAGAAAGTTGAAGCCCCGAAAGTTTCATTCCTTGGCTGAAGGTCACCCACTTACTCTCAGGCCTCCCAGTTAAAGACCTACTGGTAAAGAACCCGCCCACCAGTGCAGGAGACGTAAGAGAAGTGGGTTTCATCCCTGGGTCAGGAAAATCCCCTGGAGGAGAACATGGCAACCCACTCCAGTATTCTTGCTTGAAGAATCCCATGGACAAAGGAGCCTGGCAGGCTACAGTCCTTGGGGTCGCAAAGAGTCAGACACAACCAAAGCGATTTCACGGCACATACTCACTTACTAGAATGCAGTGTTGGTTTCTAACCAAACAAATATGTTTTAATAATAACACCTGCAGCTCCTCACCCCATACCTGATGAGTCCATCATCACACTTACCCATTAAATGGACTTTAATGCAAAGGATGGGGAAATATCCAGTTTAAAGCTGGGGAGGTTGGGAGCCAGGGTGTGGGTGTGGACCCCCCACAGCCACACGAGGTAGCAGGGAGGGACCTGCACAGCTAATTCTCAATGTTAAGCGTTTGACCCTGCCTGTCAGCCACCCAGGGCTCACCAGAACAGCCTCTGGATCATGGTCCCTTCACCTCAGCAGCAAATGCCTAAATCCCTGTTCTTTGCTCCCAGAGAGTCATCCTCAGGAAGCTTTCGAGTTTTCCTTCCTCTTTCTCAGTTTCATTGCCACCACAAAAGCAAAGCTGTCATGTTAAAGGACAATGGTTCGTTTATTACCCATGACGTACAAACGGTGCTTCAGGGCAGCCTGGGCCCCTGAAAGATGAGAGGGCTCCGTTCACAATCAAGGCTGGGAGGAGGTTCCACTTGAGATCAATTCAAGAGGGGTCTGGAGGTGGTGGCCCTCATTCCATGGACATCCTTATCTCGCTCCTCACCCCATTGATTCACCTTCATGATTCACCTTCTGCTCCCCAGAGCCCTCTTTCATAATCCCACAGGCTGCATAGTACTTTTCACGCTGGTGTCCTTGCTTACAGCATTGTTCCCTTCTCTAACTTTCTCTACCTATGATGCCATCAATCTATGTTACATACAGCTGCCCCCTGTGTCTTTGCAAAACACACCCCAGATCTTTCCGTTTTATTTTCCAAAGGTTTTGGTGGTTCCCCAGTGCTTACAGAACAAAGTCCTAGATCCTAGAACCAACCCTAACCTTTCCCTCCTTTCCAATACACTCCAAGCACCTTATTCTCAAGTTAAACCTCACACAAACTATTCTGCCTTTGCGTCTTTGCTTGTACTTTCCCCTCATCAGGGTTGTTGCACTGTACAACTCCAAGGGGCCCTCTTTCATCAGAGGCAATGTGACTAGCACCCACTGGAGCTGATCAGTATACAACCTACACAGCTACACCTGACCACCTGGCCATCTGGGTCATATATATTACCAGACACATTTCCTTCAATCCAAAGCAAGATTTCTCTATTTGCAAATGATATAACCAATAGGGGGCTGCTATCCAAAATAAATAAACAGCTCATATGACTCAGGATAAAAAGTCATCCCAATTGAAAAATAGGCAGAAGACCTGAATATACATTTTTTCTGAAGAAGACATACATACAGCCAACAGGAACATGAAAAGATGTTCCACTTAGCTAAGTATTAGAGAAATGCAAATCAGAACTAGTGAGGTACCACCTCACACCTGTCAAAATGGCTATCATCAGAAAGACAACAAATAACAAATGTTGGCAAGGATGTGGAGACAAGGAAACTCTAGTTCACTGCTGGTGGGAAGGTAAAGTGGTGCAGTATAGAGGCTCCTTGAAAAAACTAAAAATAGAGTTACCACATGATGTAATAATTCCACTTCAAGCAATATACCCAAAGAAAATGAAAACCAAATTTGAAAAGATACACGTACTGCAATGCTCATAGCAGCATTATTTACAATAGCCAAGATATGGAAGCAACCTAAATGTCCATCAACAGATGAGTGGATAAAGATGTGGTACACATGTACAACGGAATATTACTTAGCCATTAAAAAAGAACAAAAGTTTGCCATTTGCAGCAACATGGATGAACCTGGAGGGTATTATGCTCAGTGAAGTAATTTAGAGAAAGAAAAATACTGTATGTTATGATTCATCGAATATAAAAAATGAAACAAGCTACTGAATATAACAAAACAGAAATACACAGATATAAGGAACAAGCTAATGGTTATCAGTGGGGAGGGGTAACAGAGATGGAAAGGGGATTAGGAAGTACAAACTACTATGCATATAACAAATAAGTTACAAGGATATATTGTTCAGCACAGACAACATGGTCAACATTTAAAATAACTTTAAATGGAGTATAAGCNACACAGATATAAGGAACAAGCTAATGGTTATCAGTGGGGAGGGGTAACAGAGATGGAAAGGGGATTAGGAAGTACAAACTACTATGCATATAACAAATAAGTTACAAGGATATATTGTTCAGCACAGACAACATGGTCAACATTTAAAATAACTTTAAATGGAGTATAAGCTGTAAAAATATTGAATCTCTATCTTGTATGTCTGTGTGCATGCTCAGTTGCTTCAGTCAGGTCAGACTCTTTGTGACTCTGGACTGTAGCCCACCAGGCTCCTCCATGGGATTCTCCAGGCAAGAATACTGGAGTGGGTTACCATGCCTTCCTCCAGGGGATCTTCCCGACTGAGGGATTGAACCCGAGTCTCTTACATCTCCTGCATTGGCAGGTAGGTTCTTTAACACTAGTGCCACCTGGGAAGCCCCTATTTTTTATACCTGAAACTAATATAATGTTGTAAATCAGCTATACTTCAATTTCAAAAAATCTTAAGAAAACAAAATCACAGCACACACACACACAAAATAAAGCAGGATTTCTGATAACAGAGTCACTGACATTCTTTAATTCTTATGCATCTATTTCGCTGCTTTGAGTCTTCTGTGGCACCCGGGCTCTTTGTTGAGTTCTGCAGGATCTTGCATTGCAGCACATGGATTCTCTGGTTGCGCTGCTCAGGCTCAGTAGTTGCAGCTCACAGACATAGTTGCTCTGCAGCATGTGGAATCTTAGTTCCCCCACCAGGAACCGAACCCTCATTCCCTGTATTGCAAGGTGGATTCTTAACCACTGGACCACCAGGGAAGTCCCGTGCTTCATCTCTCAGTTGTGCCTGATTCTTTGCAACCCCATGGACTGTACCCACCCCCACCCCCCCAGGCTCCTCTGTTCAAGGGGATTCTCCAGGCAAGAATACTGCATTGGGTTACCATCCCCTCCTCCAAGGGATCTTTCCGACCCAAGGATCAAACTCGAGTCTCCCGCATTACAGGTGGATTCTTTACCATCTGAGCCACCAGGGAAGCCCCGGGCAGTCCTGAGCCATTGACTTTTCGAATCAGATCATCTGTGCTGTAGAGAAATGTCCTGTACACTGAACAACGTTCAGTTACACCCCTGATACCCCGTGCTCCTTGATGTGGCAACTGAAAAAGTTTCCAGCCATTGCCTTGCATCCTTTTGAAGGCAAAATCATCTCTGGTTGAGATCCGCTGCTCTAGCATCCTCCCCCAGTTTGAAGCTTTACACTCCAAGCCACATACTCCACAAAGCTGAGTGGATTCGCTTGCCCGGGAATGTCCCCTGAACTGTGCCCTCAGCTCCACACTGAAGGCCCTGAGTCCTTTCTTTTCCATCCCTATTTCCACCCAGCACGTAATCTCCTTTGGATCATGTTTTTCAATTGCATATGCCTCAAGGACTTACATACAATAGAAGCTCAGCAAACATCTATCAAATGACTGAAGGCATTGGACAAAAATAGTTTGCCTCGCATCCCTCCCAGTAGGAAAGCAAGTNCACTGAAGGCCCTGAGTCCTTTCTTTTCCATCCCTATTTCCACCCAGCACGTAATCTCCTTTGGATCATGTTTTTCAATTGCATATGCCTCAAGGACTTACATACAATAGAAGCTCAGCAAACATCTATCAAATGACTGAAGGCATTGGACAAAAATAGTTTGCCTCGCATCCCTCCCAGTAGGAAAGCAAGTTTCAAACATGCCTTGTGTCGGCTGCCATACCGATTGCATAAAAGAACAGCCTGTTGCTTGGTTAGCTGCAATAGAAACCTAATATTTCACCTGAAACCCTGATTTATGTGTAACCACTCTACTCCTTACTAAAAGAGAGCTTGTTTTAGCAAATGGGTCCAGATTTAGTCCATTAGCTTAAAATAAGTGCAAAACTCTAGGGTTTGGTGAAATCACACAATAAAATATCATTAAGCACTACAGCCTGTCAAGGCAGACGGCAGGTTTTGAGTTGAAACTCAGAAGACCGTCTGAAGTGAAGCAAAATGCACGGTGGATGAGATTGGGGGGCAGCTGGCTTTCATTTGGGGGAGGTCGTCAGAGGACTCTCGCGTCTGTGATGTAAATGAAGAACAGAGGCCCCGACAATTTAACTGTCATCGGGAGAAATGCTTCGACGGGCATGGCCACGAGCCCTGGCCCTTCGCCCCATCTGGGCAGCTCCTGGTCTGCATTTATGAGATGGGACTGCGGAGCCGGAAGATGAAAGAACCGGGTCAGGCTCCTGGGAGCTGGAAAGGTTCCTGCCAGCATGCCAGGCTGAGGCCTGATTGGCAGCTGGTATCCCGGCGACAAGATGGGGGCCACCATCACTTCTGAGGGACCCTGGGTGTGCAGATCGGAATCTCCAGACAGAGGAAGCCAAAGCCCGTTCGCTGGTGCTCCCGGGTGTGGGAGCTAGGGGTAGCCACTGGCCTGTCTCTCCTGTCTCCTCGCTCTGTCTCCGTTCATCTCTCCATCTCTCCTACTCTCTCTCTCTGCCTCTATTTCATCTTCTCTTTCTCTCTCTCTGTAGATTGTCTCTCTCTCTCCATTTCTCCATCTTGGTCCCTGTCTCAGCTTCTCTGAGTCCATCCTTGGGTATCTCTACTTCTCTCCATTTCTTTTTAAAATAATTTTATTTATTTGTTGGCTGTGCTGGGTCTTCACTGCCAAGCAGGCTTTGCCCTAGCTGGGGTGAGCAGGGACTACGCACAGCTTCTCACTGCAGTGGCTTCTCTTGTTGAGGAGCGTGGCCTCTAGGCACTCGGGCCTCAGTAGCGGCAGCTCGAGGGCTCAGCAATTGCGGTTCCCGGGCTCTAGGGCACAGGCTCAATAGTTGTGGCTTAGTTGCACCGGGGCACCTGGGATCTTCCTGGATCAGGGCTCAAACCCGTGTCTCCTGCACTGGCAGTGGATTCTTTACCACTGAGCCACCAGGGAAGCCCTGTTTCTCTCCACTTTGTCCCCTCCTCCATGCCTCTTAGATTCTGTGTCTCGTCACCTTCCTGTCTCTCTTTACTTCTCCCTCTGTCTCTTGCCTGCTTCTCGCTGTGTCCTCAGCTTCGTGCTCTTCTAACTTCTCTCTCCTTCCTTTCTCTGTCTCTTTTTCTCTCTTACCCCAGAAAAGCAACTCCAAATGAATGATTTCTCTAGGGATTCCCCCCAACATGTTCCCCTAGGTACTTAGCAGCGCAGGGCAAGCAAACCTCCAGCTCAAGGCGTGCAACATCTGGAGGCTGGCAGTCATGATCTATGGCCTCCCTCTACCTGACGACTTCACTCTGTGCATCTTCTCCCCTTACCAGTGAATATATGCAGACAATAGTAATATCTGCCCTGCCAGAGTCTAGAACAAAGTCATCAAATACCCTTGGGTTCCCCTACGCCTCAAGCCTCGATCCTCGCCTCCAGCAGACAACACCAATCACTTTTCCCTACGCAGCTCCTGAAGAAGCTGCTCCAACCAAGATCAGAAGAGACACAGGAGACAGAATGACATGCCATCCCAGACGTAGACAGTAAAGGGCTCAAACTCATTTGGAAGTAGCCCAGCCAAGGCCACCATGGAATAACAACAATGGCAGCCAGCGTGACCATTGGACATAGAACCACACGTGGTGCCTCACGTGGTCTTCATGGACTGTTATTAATCCTATCCCCACAGATTTAAAAACTGAGGCTCAGAGAGAAAATATATGTCTCCCAATTTCACCAAGATAGCAAGTTACCTAGCCATGACACACACCCAGGGCTGTCTGATGGGGATGTTTTTCCTTTCATTTCAGCAAAAAGACTAATCAATTCCATTTATGAAGCACACACCACATGCCAGTCCCTGTGTTCAGCATTTTACATGTATCATCTTCCTTCCAATTCATAATGCCATAAGGTAGCTACTATGCCTATCACTTCCCATGGAGCAGATGAGGATAAACTAAAGTTCAGAGAGGTTAATTCACTGGCCCAAGGTCACACAGCCAGTGAAGCAGCAGACCCAGGGTAATGGGCTGCAAGCAAATTAATAGATTCCAACTGGCATCTCTAAATTTATATTTCCGCCTCCACCGAGGTCCCTACCACTGCAAGTAATCCTGAAAATTCGTCATGAAGCTTTCAAAACAATTTATGCAAACAAACCTCAAGTGGGGCTATTTGTATTGGCAGCCCATTTCACTTAACCACCCACAACAAGGAACAGATGGCCAGAGTGCTGGAATTGCCTGCAAAGAAAAACAGGCGGGGCAAAGGCATCAGAAGCCGCCTTCCTTCCCCCATGCCTGCCCAGCTCTGTGACGGTTACAGGCTTGTTCTTGTTTATATCTTTGATTCTGTTGTTATTTTATGTACTTGTGAAACCGACCCAGCATTGCACGAGACAAGTTTGTTCAAAGACCATTTGCCAACCATCTTTGGTTACCAGGAGCCTGGCTTTTGACACTGAACTTGGAGTACTTTCCTGATGAAGCATTCTGGAAAGGAGCACAGCGGGAAGGAGAAACAGCAGGCAGATGCTGGATTCGAGACTGGCGAAAACTTCAAGACAAACATTTGGAGAGTCTTATTTACGTGGCTTTTTTTTTTTTCCTGGGTTTCCACTGGGCATTTGCCACTCTATCTGAGGACAAGTCATACACTGGGAGGTGGATCCTGCATTCGTTTGTCCCTCACCAGCTGTGTTGATGCTGCACAAGTTGTCTAAACTCTCTGAGGCCTCTGTGAACTCATGAAACACCTCCTGGGCAGGGTTTTTGTGATATTTAAGTGATCTTTGAAAGATGCATGTATATGAGTGATTTGTCATCTTAAAATGCTTTTCAACCTGAATTGTCTTAACTGATAACAGTCATGTGACTATCTCCATCACAGACCCATTAATCAACCAATAAATATAGCTAAGCATGTATTATTTTCAAGATACCATGGTAGGTATTTCCCTGCCTGGTGGTCCAGTGGCTAAGAATCCTCCTGCCAATGCAGAGGACACAGGTTCAATCCCTGGTCTAGGAAGATTCCACATGCTGTGGCGCAACCAAGCCCACGGGCCACCACAAGAGAAGCCAGTGCAATGAGAAGCCGGCACACTATAATTAGTAGCCCCCGTTCGTCACAACTGGAGAAAACCTGCATGCAGCAACATAGACCCAGCACAGCCAAAAATAAATAAATACAATTTTTAAATCAAAAAATTACTATTAAAAAAAGATACTGTGTAATGGGTCTAAAAAAGATTGAAAGAAAATTAAGTCTTGTTCCCCATTCCAGAGGGAATATTTCTAGGACTGTGGCAGATGATACTTTCCGCAGATGGCTGTAACAATACCTCCCACCCCAATCTCTCTGACAGTGTGCTTTGACATTCCTTTCACTGAGAGATGGGGTTTGTTCCCCCCTCCCCTGAATCTGAGCACGCTTGGGG
Organism: Oreotragus oreotragus; assembly: GCA_006410675.1. NCBI lineage: Eukaryota > Metazoa > Chordata > Mammalia > Artiodactyla > Bovidae > Oreotragus > Oreotragus oreotragus. The sequence goes on from SJYX01012382.1 coordinate 181,020, forward strand.
CTTAAAGTGGTGATAGGTGACACCCTGGCTAGCTCATAATAGGCAATAGCTTCTGCCTCGTTCCCTGGGTCATGAGCCTTTGGAACCCTGAGCTTCATGTAAGAAGTCTGAAGCGGCCATGACGAAAGGAAGCCCAGTCCACATGGAGAGGCCATGTGCAAGTGTTCCAGCTAATAGTCAGCATCAAATGCCAGACATATGAGTAAAGAGATTTCCATGTGATTCCAGGCCCAGCCATCAAGTCACTTCTACCCTTGGGGTCTTCCCAGAAGAGACCCCAGACATCTTGGTACAGAGATACATCATCTCAGTTCTACCTTTTCCTAATTCCTGATGACAAAACTCCATAAACATCATATGATGACTGCATTTGCTGCTAATCTGAGGGATAATTGCAGCCATAGATTATTAGAACAAGAAAAAAATGAGATAGATATACACATGAAAAGTGCATTTAAAATATACAGGAACTGAGAGGAGGGAAAAAATGTGTGGGCTGGAGGTCAGGAAATATTTTTGAGGCAGTAAAGCAAAAGCTAAGCCTTAATTAAATGGGCATTATTTGGATAGGGAGGGCATAAGGTGAAAGAAATTCACTTATTAATAAAAGAACCCATAACTCAATATGCCTATAGTGATTATAGTAATAACAATTATAGTAATAGCTAATGATGTGGGTGATAATTTTAAATACTTACCAATTATTGTTTTTCCCTGGTATTTCCTGTTACCCCATGACCCCTTCGTACCTTTTCAGCAGCTCCACCATATGGCATCCATTGCCTCCAAGAAAAGATGGAAAAGCAAAAGCAGAGAAAAGGTATTTGGGAGCCGAGTGCCTAGGTCCCAGAATCTCCTTAGTAATGACTTGACAGAGGAGAGCTCTGTTTCCCACGGGACAGTAGACGAAAGAGATGTGTCGGCCAATTGGCAAGACTATTGTGACTAATTTTAAATCCTTCTCTGGAGGTGATTTCTAAGTGTCAGAGCTGCAGGGACAAGTAGATTATTTAAATGAAAGTCCAGACAATGTCGAAGAGGAACCTTAAATCCTAGGAGGAAAAGGGATTATGACAGATTAGAGTTTTCTTCCACCTTCGGAAAGCACCCCCCCACCGCTTCGCTTAACATACTGAAAAGCCATCTCTTCCCTGGAGTGTCCCCCGCTCCGCCACTCTGCCTTAGCCAACAGAAAAGCAGATACACATACTATCTTGGAGTGATGGTCACATTTTCTGCCAATGTCCTAATATCTCTTTGATCTTCTTCGTCCAGATGTTATGAGCTAAGGAAGCTGCAGCTATAATCTGACTAAGGCAAGAAGCATTTCCCAGCCAAGACGTCACATACTCCCAACACCCTTCACAGCCATGGTGAGGACCAGCAGGTGAGCAAGCCTGGGAATGGAGAAAGAAGCAGTGTCCCAGTTCAGGGAATTACAACTGTTCCTGGGGATTTTGTTTGCAACTTTAACACCAAACATTAATTAATTCTCTGAAAGATCTCAGATGTTAATCCCCTAAGAAATCTTAATTAACCCTTATTAAGATTATACTGGAGAAGGCAATGGTACCCCACTCCAGTGTTCTTGCCTGGAGAGTCCCAGGGACGGGGGAGCCTGGTGGGCTGTCATCTATGGAATTGTACAGAGTTGGACACAACTGAAGCAACTTAGCAGCAGCAGCAGGATTACACTAGTTCTGAAACTTGGGAGGAAATAGATACATCCAAGTAATGCTTATTTGTGAATATGTATCTTTCATACAAAGTGCTCACTACTGTTTCATTCATCCAACTATCAACTATCCATCCAACCAACCATACATCTCTCCAACCACCCAACCATTTATTCATCCATCCATCCACCCATTTAACAATAAGCAACATTCTAAATTACATTTCAGTAGAGATTAGGGGAAAGTTGGATATCGTATACTCACACAAGTGTGTAATTACAAACTGATATACAAAAGGAAGATACATGTGGACATAAGAGAAATTGGAAGGAAATTTGGTCTAGTGTGAAGGATGTTACTAGTATTCACTTTCCCTGGGAATTCAGGAGTTTAATTTCCCAGCCCACTGGGGTCATGTGATTGGTTCTGGCCAAACATATGGGTATAAATGACCTACTGAAACACCTCTCCATGATTCTCCAGCCTCTTATTCCTCTTGGAGGCAAATGTATTGAGGAAGTGGAGCTACAAGATGGAAATAACTTGGAGTTACACACGAAGGAGCAAGGCTCTGCAGAGTTGCTTAAATTTGCAAATGATCTGATATGACAGAGAAATAAACTTTAGCTACGATGGCCCACTGAGATTTTAAGGTTGGTTGTTACTGCAGCATAACCTAGCCTAGCCTGACTAACATCCTTATGGCAAGACAAGACAGGTGGTCAAGAAAGACTTCCCAAAGGAGTGGTAATTCATTTGAAATGTCCAGGATGAGTAGGCATTAACTCTACAAGAGAAGGCAGGTCTGCTTCATGGAGTTATCCACAGTCTCTCTCCTGGTCTTCTATGATCCAGGGCCAGTCTCTGCACTGGCTGCTGCTGCTGCTGCGAAGTCCCTTCAGTCGTGTCCGACTCTGTGGGACCCCATAGATGGCAGCCCGCCAGGCTCCCCCGTCCCTGGGATTCTCCAGGCAAGAATACTGCATGGGTTGCCATTTCCTTCTCCAATGCAAGAAAGTGAAAAGTGAAAGTGCAGTCACTCAGTCATGTCCGACTCTTAGCAACCCCATGGACTACAGCCCACCAGGCTCCTCCATCCATGGGATTTTCCAGGCAAGAGTACTGGAGTGGGTTGCCATTGCCTTCTCTGCTGCACTGGCTAATGCCATGTAAGACAGCACAGCACACAGAGATGGGCCCTGCCTGGTCCCAAAGACTAACAAAATAAGTCTGTGGTGGGGGCTGGGGGTGTTTGGAAAAGGGAGACCCTCATTCTCCAATGAGACCCAATGTGACCACCAGCAAGATTTTAAAACTTGAAGCTTTCAGGTTGGGGCTGGCGGGGGTTGGGGGGCAATGGGGAAAGAAGTGGCATGGCTGCTGCAGTGCAAAGCATTGGGTAGATCCGCACTGCCTGGATTCAAATCCTGATTCATCACTAACTAGCTGGGTGACCCTGGACAAGCTCCTCCACCTCTCTGTCCTTAGTTTCCTCATCTGTAAGACAGGGATAATAACAGCAGCTACCATCTAGAGGTTGTTTTTTTTTTTAGTTTACTTGGTTACTTGAGTTAATGTTTGGAAAGGAATCAGAATGGTACCTTGTACAGAGTAAGTGCTTTGTGCAAATCTGGTAAATAACATAGCAGAGAGAGAACAGAGGGCAAGCCAGTCCACCAGCCCTGGGCTCCATGGCCCCTTCTCCAGCCCAGAGAAATAATGTCCAGAGGGTGAGCCGGCCCGGTGACTCTGACCACTGTTCCATTACGTGCTGAGGTCCTGAGAGCAGACTCCATTTAGATCAGTATTTCTTACTCTGGGAGGGAACTGAGGAGACAAGAAGCAAGTAGTCCTCCCACCTATACGAAAAAGATCTTTAGCACAGAATAAGAAAGACCTTAGAGAAATCCCTGAAGGTCCAGTGGTTCAGACTCTGCACTGCCACTGCAGGAGGCACTGATGTGATCCCTAGTTAGGGAACTAAGATCCCTCATGCCAGGCAGAGAGATCAAAAATTAGGGGGAAAAAAAGACCTTTAATTTCAGCTAGTAGGGCATGAATTTGAGCAAATTCCAGGAGACAGTGGAGAACAGAGGAGCCTGGCGTGCCACAGTCCCTGGGGTCACAAAGAGTCGGACACAACTTAAGTGACTGGAGAACAGCAGGAGAGCATTCCCTTTTCAAGTTTCCATTCTTTCTGAAATATTTCCATCAGGCACCTTCTCTGTGCTTGCACACGTCCAGTGACAGGGAGCTCACTACTTAATGGGCGAGCCATTCTTCACTTGAGCACCAGTTTGCCTAGTGATTTCTGCCCATTGGGTTTAATTCTGCCTTCCAGTGACTTATAGAAGAAGGACGCGCCATCTCACTCCACTAGCAAGGAAAGAGTGCTCAGAGAGGTAGCCAGGGGCCAACGCTGGGAGGAGAGGCCATATTGAAAGCCTTGAATACTAGTCTCATATAATGGGAGGCTCGGGGACATTGGAGGAAACAGCAGTCTCATCAGCTTTCTATTCTAAATGGATCTCTGTTGGTGGCTGTGCGAAGGAGGGACTGCAGGGAGCAAGGGTGAAAGCAGGGGGCCAGGCGCTCAATTACTGCTCATTAATTAATATTGAACACCTTGGAAAGACTTGCCTGCAGCCATGCCAGTGATAAAAAGACTTCTTGGTGGGGCTCCCGGAGCCACTGAGTTACTTCTCTCAAATCACTCTGTGCTCTAATTATCTGCTCACTTGTCTGTACTCCCCCAGGACAGAGTTCCCCAGAGGCAAGGGCTCATTCACCACTGTAGCTCACCAGGATAGCACTGGTACGTGGTAGTTTCTGGAACAAACCAATACTAGTTATTCAGTTGTTGGTGTCACTGACATCAAGACCGTAAGAGCAGAGGGTGGGATGTATGGACAGAGCAACGTGGAAACGTACATTACCACATGTAAAATAGATAGCCAATGGGAATTTGCTGTATGACTCAAACTGGGGCTCCATGACAACACAGGGGCTTCCCGGGTGACTCAGAGGTAAAGGATAGACCTGCAATGCAAAAGATACTGGAGACTCGGGTTGATCCCTGGGTCGGGAAGATCCCCTGGAGGAGGGCATAGCAACCCACTCCAGTATTCTTGCCTAGAGAATTCCATGGACAGAGGAGCCTGGCGGGCTACAGTCAGTTTTGTTCATAATTGGGAGGATTAATTTTGTGTGTCAACTTGATTGGGCCTTGGGGTGCCCAANCTGGAGGAGGGCATAGCAACCCACTCCAGTATTCTTGCCTAGAGAATTCCATGGACAGAGGAGCCTGGCGGGCTACAGTCAGTTTTGTTCATAATTGGGAGGATTAATTTTGTGTGTCAACTTGATTGGGCCTTGGGGTGCCCAAATATTTGGTCAAACATTGAATCTGGATGTATCTGTGAGGGTGTTTCTGATAGGAGTAAAGCAAACTGGGGCTTCCCTGGTGGCTCAGACAGTAATGAATCCACCTGCAGTGTGGGAGACCTGGGTTCGATCCCTGAGTCAGAAAGATCCCCTGGAGAAGGGATGGCTACCCACTCCAGTGTTCTTGCCTGGAGAATCCCATGGATAGAGGCGCCTGATGGGCTACAGTCCATGGGTTTCAAACGGTTGTACAGCATCACCAACTCAATCGACATGAGTTTGAGCAAACTCCGGGAGATAGTGAAGGGCAGGGAAGCCTGGCACGCTACAGTTCATGGGGTAGCAAAGATTCGGACACAATTTAGCAACACAACAATAACAACAAAGCTGATTGCCCTTCCTAATCTGGTTGAGCCTCATCAAATCCACTGAAGGTCTGCATAGAACAAAAAGGCTGACCATCCCATGAGTAAGGGGGACTCCCTGCTGCCTCACTACCTTCAGGCTGGGGCATTGGTTCTTTCCAGTCTTTGGGCCTTAACAGGCTTTGGGCTTTCATCTCTTCCTGAGTCTCCAGCCTGCTGGCCTTCCGATTGGAACTTACATCATGAGCTGTCCTGGGTTTCCAGCTTATTAACTGTAACTTTGGCAGGTTGTTAGCACCACCCCTCTTATCACATGAGCCAATTCCTTATAACATGTCTGTTTATATATGTATTTTATTGGTTCTATTTCTCTGAAGAACCCTAATACAACAACTATATCCTAGGACCTAGCCTGATACTTGGCACTTAGCACTCAGTTAATGCTGATGGAATGTGGGAGCAAATTTAGATGTTTCTGAGGCTCTGAGCCTTGTAGGGATAGTGGAGTCCCCAAGTCTCCATATGTGATTCAAATTAATAACAGGAATAAGACACAAAACACAAAATGTGTTCATTTGTTTTGAAAAGCTTATTCCACAATTTTCTAATTATGAGATTCAGGAAAAATCTTTAGAAGCTGAATCTCAGAGTAGGGGGAGCTCCCCTGTTTGCTGGTGTCCAAACACACAATCTATAGTTGCATGATCTCGCACTGATTGAACAAGTGAATATAAGAATGAATGAAGGGGACTTTCTGGGCCATCCAGTGGTTAAGTCTTTGCCTTTTGGTAGAGGAAGTATGTGTTGAGCCTCTGATCATCAGGGGCTGACATCCCACATGCCTCGGGGGCCAAGAGACCAAAATGTAAAGCAAAAGCAATATTGTGACAAGTTCAGTACAGACTTTTAAAATGGTCCACATTAAAAACAAACAAAAAAATGAACGGAGGATTATACAAGTGTCTGGGGTAATAAAGAGAAATTGACCCATAAATCGCACTTTATTATTCTTTCACCTCTCTTAATTCAGCATTAGCCTGATTCCAGTGGGGTTGTTTATTTTCTTGAGGTGCTGGTTACTTGAAACTTACCCTATCATTCCTGTGATACAGCAGCTTAAACTAATTAGCTTCTGAGTACAAGTCCTTCCCGGAAACTCTGAGGCTCCCCACTCTGGGAAGGATGGTCCCAGTGACACTTAGAAACAGCAGAGATCTGCCTCCCTCTTGCCGCCCCAACCAGGCCTCATCAGCTTTGCCACCTCCTCGTTCTGGCTCTGCCACCATGAAGTGACCCACATTTCTCTCGGGAAGTTATCTCTCATGCCTGCAGTGGAGCCAGAGAGAGAACCCAGATATTCACTGCAGGCCGTGCACCCCAACAGGTCACCTGCTCTGTACCAGCCACCATCTAACGACTTTCCTTTAAAGACCCAAGGCTGATAATGGCTCTTATCTTCATTTCTGCCCTTTGGGGCCATTCATTGTCACAGATGACAGAAACCCCAGGCCACTCAGCCGTTCTTGGCTGTTAAAAAGAAAAAGAAGGAGCAAAATCCAGCCCAATTCTCTGTCCTTAGAATCGGCTCAGTCAGTTCGGTCGCTCGTGTCCGACTCTGTGACCCCATGGACTGCAGCACGCCAGGCTTCCCTGTCCATTACCAACTCCCGGAGCTCGCTCAAACTCATGTCCTTCAAGTCGGTGATGCCATCCAACCATCTCATCCTCTGTGTCCCCTTCTCTTTCTGAGAATCATCAGCTCAGAGAGAGGCAAACAGACACTCTTCCCAGTTGGGCTGATGTGTGCGTGCACGCTCAGTCACTTCAGTCAAGGCTGACTCTTTGCGACCCTGCGGACTATAGCCCGCCAGGCTCCTTTGTCCGTGGGATTCTCCAGGCAAGAATACTGGAGTGGGTTGCCGTGCCTTCCTCGGGCTGATGTGTACAAGACCCAGAGTCTGTGAAAGGGGTAAGGTTTCCACTGGTGATTATGATTTTGTTACTTGGGTCTTTTCCTAGGATGTTCTGAGTACTTTCTGTGCGTCAGACACTCTGTGGAGCCACTTAACCTTGTGCCCTTCATGAGGCAGATGATGCTGGGTAGTGATTAAGTAAGAGTTATCCTGGCTCAGATTCCAGCATTTACTCATTGTGCAATCTCTATAAGTTACTTAACTTCTCTAAGCCTCAGTTTCTCTGTCTGCAAAATGGGGATAATAATAAATGGTGTTCTGTTCCATGGGGCTGGTTTGAGGACTAAATCACTTCATTCCCAGCACAGTGATTAAAACCAGGCCTGTTTATTCATTTGTTATTTAAATGTTTTCATTTTAGAGCAAATTTAGTACCTTTTTCATATTTAATAATGCATTTTGCTTAAAAATCTATATTGTCTGATAATAACAGTTTGATTTAGGTGTGTTTTTTTTTTGAAGGGCTACCTTTTTACATTCTTTTAATTTTGTGTCTTTATAATATAAAACATGTCTTATGTTAAAAAAAAAAATGAAACAAAGTCAGGTCTGACCTTGGAAAGAACTCAGTGTACCTAAGCTCTTATTGTCCCATTTTTATACATAAGCAAGTGGGAGAGGCTCAGAGAGGGTGGGCCAGTTTCTCAAGGTCACAAAGCTATGATGTGAAAGAATCCAGATTCCATCCCAGGCCTGCCTGATTTCAGATGCTCAGCTCATAACTGCTGCTCTTCCAGGGTTTAACAAATACAGAAGGAGACTTGCCTTGGGTCATTCAAGTTCTGCTAGATCAAAAGTGAATAACAGACCTAACATGGCACAGCATTAGACGGGACATTTTCTGCAAGACTATTTGCTGGAAGAATTCACTCTTGATTTTCAAACACCTTTCTGTAGATGTTTCTGTCTGCTTCTTCACTTGGCATGGGATGTAAGCCCCAATCTCTGCTTGTTGTCCCCTTTTCAATAGAAAGTTATACATGATGTCTTTCAAAGTCTTTAGTCACCTGGAATCCCACGCATGTTCAGGCTGGAGGAGACCCAGCCATAGCCCCTCACGCACCCATGAGGAAACTGAGGCACAGAGAAGGCAAGGGACTTGGGTAAGGTCCCCCAGCCTCATAACAGGCTGACTGGGGCTAGAACCCAGAACGCTGGCCTGAGTCCACATGCATTCTCAGTGCTGAGAGGCCAAGACACGTTTACCACCGAATTTCGTCTACGAGGTTCCCCAGGACTGTGGCAAGTGCTGCAGAGCCAGGAGCCTAAAACCTCAAGCAGAGGGAGTCAGGTTCGCCTTTCAGACATTCATTCCCACAGTAAATTCAGAGTGACCAGGAACCACCTCTTGCCAGAGACACACCACAGCAAGAATAAAGGTCTCTCACTTGAGTGAATCAGCTGGGCTCATTGCTTCAAGCTGTAGCTCAGCTTCAGATCTGCTCCCGTGTTCTTATGCTGAGGCCCCAGCCATAGGGGAGAAACTCTCTGGAAAGACTGATGATGGCCAAGTGTCAGATGGCCAAGTGCTGACACTTAAGACTTTGGCTTAAACTGGCTCACAGGCGTTCTTAACCCCGTCTCACAGGCTACAGCAAGTCACATGACCAAGGCCAAAGTCAAAGACTGACGCATCACCCCTCTAATGGGGAGAGCTAAAAACACACACACACACACACACACACACGACAGCAGCTGGGGAATTAGCTCAAGTGGTAGAGCGCTCGCTTAGCATGTGAGAGGTAGTGGGATCGATGCCCACATTCTCCACAGCTCAATTTTTATAAAGGGGGATCAGCTATCATAGTCCCTTTGCCCTAACAGTATCACTTGTCAAAGAATGTAGGTACAGAGAGGGATTAAGAAGTGGGCAGACAAGTCAATCTACCACTGAGGGCAAGAGATGCTGACATTAAGCAACTATGAGTACAATTCCTTTATCCTGTCCTTTATCAGCTCTGAACCTTGAACAAGCCGCGGAGCCTCTATTTCCCCCTCTTTAAAATGGACGTAATAATAGTATTTACCTGACAGAGCACTCGAGGTACTTATAAGGGAGGGATTAAATGACATAATGCATGGAAAGAGCTTGCAGTAGTATGTGGCAAAGCATTAATGATCAAAAAGTACCAATCCTTTTTTCTATCGTGGGGCCACAGCTATTCAGGAGAGGCACACCCAAGGTTTATTAGTAAATGTTGTCAGAGGAAGGAACCTTTGAGCAACTCAGGTTTAGACTTCCACCCATACCTCCCAAGGCCAGTTAGGGTGCACTCGGCTGCAGACCTCTCCGGGCACAGAGTGCCTTCCTCAAGCAACAACATGAGGTAGGCTTGCGAAGCTGTATAGTGAAGATCCCCCACAAGCCAGTCCTGAGCCAGCAAGGGAGACCTCACCCCACAGGTGAAAGCCCAAAGGAGGAGGCTCCCAGGTAAACATACCTGCCCCTATGGCACAGAAAGCCAGAAGTCTAAACCCAGCTGGGCTCCATACTCTCTGCCAGGTCTGCTCCAGCCACTCGGAGCTGGCCTCCCCATCCAGAGACCACACTCGTGATGCTTGTGAAAATCACAGGAGTAACTCAGCAGGAGCTATGAAAACTCAAAAAGAGCACAGCCACTCCCACTCCACGGTTGCATTTCTAGGAATCTGTGGTTCCTTGTGCTCAAGAAAATACACTCACCAGAGTTGCCTGAGTACCCACAGACAGAGGAATCAGCACATCGATTACGATCCTTCATGATGCATCAGCATAAGGTGCATCAATTCTGCTTCTGCATCCTGGAAGGACAACCGTTACATATCAGCAGAGAGCTAACACATTGCAGAGCTTCCCCTGTGGCTCAGATGGTAAAGAATCTGCCTGCAATGCAGGAGATGTGGGTTCAATCCCCAGGAAGGGGAGACGCCTTGGAGAAAGAAGTGGCAACCCACTCTAGTATTCTTGCCCAAAGAATCCCCGGCAGGCTATAGTCCATGGGGTCACAAAGCGCTGGACATGACTTGGCAACTAAGCAACAACACTTTTCAGATAGTTTTGTTGCATTATAAAACAATAAATGGGAACTGCGGCAGGACATACACAGAGCCCGGTGTTAACCTTGGGAGAGTGCTTCTCAACCTTTTCTCACTGCCCTTCAATGTCCCGCCTATGAAATATTAAAAGCACAGATGTATTACCTATCTGTCAATATACTGTATGCATATCTGAGCTTTATACATAAAAGAGTTAGCTTTTCAAGACTTCCCTGGTGGTCCAGTGGTTAAGAAGCCATTTTTCAAGGCAGGCTACACAGGTTCAATCCCTGGTTGGGGAACTAAGATCCCACATGCCAGATGGCAACTAAGCTCTTGCACTGCAACTACTGAGCCCACATGCCACAACTAGAGAGTCCACGCACCACAACGAAAGATGCCACGTGATGCAGTGAAGATCCTGTGTGCCGCAGCCGAGACTTGATGCTGCCAGATAGATAACCAAATATCTTTATTTTAAAAAAGAGCTAGCTTTCTAAAGACCAATCAAAAACCAATTTTTGCCCCCTTGGAAGTTACATTACCCCTGTTGAGAATGCATAGTTTGAGAAAGCATGTCAAGTTTTTCCCTTATTACTATGATTTGCTTCCCAACGGCTTAAATTTTTATTTAGAAAAATAATAGTGGACTCTAGAAGAGCATTGCAGGAGCAAAATCCCTACATATAGACAGAAGGCTGAAACAAGTGAATCTTGGAAGGAAAAGTAAGAGATCGGGTGAAAGAGGCTTTCAAGATTATGGAGTAGAAAGACCCCGAGCTCACGTCATCTCCTGGACCACCCAAATTACCACTATTTATAGAAAAACTTATCAATGAAAAAGTTTGGAACCTACCAGAAAAGATCTTCTGCAACTAAAGATACAAAGAAAGAACTACAATGAGACAGGTAGGAGAGGGGGAGTCAGGTTATAGTCAAGTCCCAGACCCACAAAGAGAAAAATAATTACAATTACAGTTTCTCCCCAAGGAGTGAGGGGTCTGAACACCACATCAAGATCCCCAGCCCGGGGGTCTTATGCCAGGAAGATGAGCACCCAGAACATTTGACCTGGAAAGCCAGCAGGGCTTACATTCAGGAGACCCAGAGGGTCGTGAGAAATAGACTTCACTCTTAAAGAGCACAAACAAAATCTCACGTGCTCCAAGACCCAGAGCAGAAGCAGCAATTTGAAAGGAGCCAGGATCACCCTGATACCAAAACCAGACAAAGATATCAACAAAAAAAGAAAAAGAAAGAAAATTAGAGGCCAGTGAAATCCAACAATACACTGAAAGGATCATACANTTTTTTTTTAAGTATGTGGTAGTCTTTAAAAAATAAATCTCTGTATTTATATAAAATTCCAAATAGCATAAAAAGTTCTAAGTTGCTGCTCAAAAGAATAAAGGACCAGTTGAATAATAAGAAATAAAAACCTAGTAAGGAAGTTACTAAAATTCACTTTACCTGATGGCTAGGACCAACACGAATTTCTCCCTGGGTACTGTTCAGCCTCCTGTCATGAAAAGAGCACAACAGGTTAGCAGAGCATAGTTCTGACATAAACAAGCACATGTTTTCAAGAGGCATAACACAGAGAGAATTAGCTTCCCCACTATTTGTAATATTGCCTGCACATATACACTCCCACCCCAACCCCACATGCAGCCTTTTTCTTCTAAAAGCCCTTTTACTGCAGCTTCCTGCCTTGAGTTTCTATACCATCCTTCTTTCACCCCACAGAGTGATGGACATTCCTATAGTACAAATTGCAATCCATGTGTCTTCTTCCCAAAATATTTTAGGGTGCCCTACTATAAACTTAATTGAAATATAAACAAGATAGTTTATGATTCCTAGTGTACACACTGGGTCATTCATTCATTCTCTCATTCAACAAATATTTTTCAAGTACCTACTGCAAGACAGGAACTGTCCTGGGTATTGGGGATAAAGCTATGAAAATAACAATATTCCTGGCTTACGGGAATTTTCATTCTAATTTGTATTAAAAAGCAAAAGAACAAATAATAGGTCAGGTGTTGATATGGGTCATGGAACTAAAGGGGTGGTAAATAATGAGCTTTTACAGTTCCTTATACAGGGCAATCAGAATAGGCTTTCTTAACAAAGTGAAGTGGAGCAGAGATGTTCAGGGATATGCGAGGATGAGTACAGCAGGTCCAAGAGTTGATGGACCATCTCCTTCCCATAACATTCTCACTGCACCTGCTGCACTCACCCTCCCTGGTGTCAAATCCAAACCACCCAGGCTCCTTCAGAAAACCAGCATTTCACCGAAACCTTTCTTTATCTCCTCCCATGTCACCTCACACATACTGAAGTGTGGGGTATCTTCCCCTTTTCACTCCTGGAAATATTCACTGAAGGTCTTTTCATGCCAGGCCCTGCACAGGGCATGCAGGGCGTATACACTGTGGATGAAGAAATGCAGACCCCGCCTCCCAGAGTTCTATTACCCTTGACTTCTTCCTATCACGGCCATCTGTTGACTCTCTCAGGAAAACCCTCTCCCTGCCCAGTGACACATCCTAACTGAGTCTTACAGTCACCTGTGAGTTTTCACTAGTGGGCAGAGAAGGCTCTTCTGCAGCGAGAGCTGCTCGATGACTATCTGTTGACTTGGACTAAGCTGAAGAGCAGAGCAGCCAAGACCAAAAAGCAAGTTCAGTCTCTGGCTTTTCTCCCATGAATCTGATACCTCCACCACCCCCGCACACACGTGCACATACACACACGCACACACACCCCACTGGCCTTGAATCTATAAAATGAATTTCGGAAAACTTATTTCTTTCAGGTCTAGCACTTCAATCTGACAATTTTTCTCATGAAGTCTTATTTTGGCAAAGAGGGCAGCAAGTATGACCAAGCCAGAGAGAAGACCAACAAAAACAAAGTGGTCTGATCCTTAAGATCATTACAATCCACAATCCGTCTACCTAGGGAGGCAGCAGGTGTGCCCTAGACACCAGAACAGGTCCAATCACTATGTTCATAAGCCCAATTCCTTTCAGAACAGTAGAAATGCTCAGGGGAGTGNAGTCCCTTTGCCCTAACAGTATCACTTGTCAAAGAATGTAGGTACAGAGAGGGATTAAGAAGTGGGCAGACAAGTCAATCTACCACTGAGGGCAAGAGATGCTGACATTAAGCAACTATGAGTACAATTCCTTTATCCTGTCCTTTATCAGCTCTGAACCTTGAACAAGCCGCGGAGCCTCTATTTCCCCCTCTTTAAAATGGACGTAATAATAGTATTTACCTGATAGAGCACTCGAGGTACTTATAAGGGAGGGATTAAATGACATAATGCATGGAAAGAGCTTGCAGTAGTATGTGGCAAAGCATTAATGATCAAAAAGTACCAATCCTTTTTTCTATCGTGGGGCCACAGCTATTCAGGAGAGGCACACCCAAGGTTTATTAGTAAATGTTGTCAGAGGAAGGAACCTTTGAGCAACTCAGGTTTAGACTTCCACCCATACCTCCCAAGGCCAGTTAGGGTGCACTCGGCTGCAGACCTCTCCGGGCACAGAGTGCCTTCCTCAAGCAACAACATGAGGTAGGCTTGCGAAGCTGTATAGTGAAGATCCCCCACAAGCCAGTCCTGAGCCAGCAAGGGAGACCTCACCCCACAGGTGAAAGCCCAAAGGAGGAGGCTCCCAGGTAAACATACCTGCCCCTATGGCACAGAAAGCCAGAAGTCTAAACCCAGCTGGGCTCCATACTCTCTGCCAGGTCTGCTCCAGCCACTCGGAGCTGGCCTCCCCATCCAGAGACCACACTCGTGATGCTTGTGAAAATCACAGGAGTAACTCAGCAGGAGCTATGAAAACTCAAAAAGAGCACAGCCACTCCCACTCCACGGTTGCATTTCTAGGAATCTGTGGTTCCTTGTGCTCAAGAAAATACACTCACCAGAGTTGCCTGAGTACCCACAGACAGAGGAATCAGCACATCGATTACGATCCTTCATGATGCATCAGCATAAGGTGCATCAATTCTGCTTCTGCATCCTGGAAGGACAACCGTTACATATCAGCAGAGAGCTAACACATTGCAGAGCTTCCCCTGTGGCTCAGATGGTAAAGAATCTGCCTGCAATGCAGGAGATGTGGGTTCAATCCCCAGGAAGGGGAGACGCCTTGGAGAAAGAAGTGGCAACCCACTCTAGTATTCTTGCCCAAAGAATCCCCGGCAGGCTATAGTCCATGGGGTCACAAAGCGCTGGACATGACTTGGCAACTAAGCAACAACACTTTTCAGATAGTTTTGTTGCATTATAAAACAATAAATGGGAACTGCGGCAGGACATACACAGAGCCCGGTGTTAACCTTGGGAGAGTGCTTCTCAACCTTTTCTCACTGCCCTTCAATGTCCCGCCTATGAAATATTAAAAGCACAGATGTATTACCTATCTGTCAATATACTGTATGCATATCTGAGCTTTATACATAAAAGAGTTAGCTTTTCAAGACTTCCCTGGTGGTCCAGTGGTTAAGAAGCCATTTTTCAAGGCAGGCTACACAGGTTCAATCCCTGGTTGGGGAACTAAGATCCCACATGCCAGATGGCAACTAAGCTCTTGCACTGCAACTACTGAGCCCACATGCCACAACTAGAGAGTCCACGCACCACAACGAAAGATGCCACGTGATGCAGTGAAGATCCTGTGTGCCGCAGCCGAGACTTGATGCTGCCAGATAGATAACCAAATATCTTTATTTTAAAAAAGAGCTAGCTTTCTAAAGACCCAATCAAAAACCAATTTTTGCCCCCTTGGAAGTTACATTACCCCTGTTGAGAATGCATAGTTTGAGAAAGCATGTCAAGTTTTTCCCTTATTACTATGATTTGCTTCCCAACGGCTTAAATTTTTATTTAGAAAAATAATAGTGGACTCTAGAAGAGCATTGCAGGAGCAAAATCCCTACATATAGACAGAAGGCTGAAACAAGTGAATCTTGGAAGGAAAAGTAAGAGATCGGGTGAAAGAGGCTTTCAAGATTATGGAGTAGAAAGACCCCGAGCTCACGTCATCTCCTGGACCACCCAAATTACCACTATTTATAGAAAAACTTATCAATGAAAAAGTTTGGAACCTACCAGAAAAGATCTTCTGCAACTAAAGATACAAAGAAAGAACTACAATGAGACAGGTAGGAGAGGGGGAGTCAGGTTATAGTCAAGTCCCAGACCCACAAAGAGAAAAATAATTACAATTACAGTTTCTCCCCAAGGAGTGAGGGGTCTGAACACCACATCAAGATCCCCAGCCCGGGGGTCTTATGCCAGGAAGATGAGCACCCAGAACATTTGACCTGGAAAGCCAGCAGGGCTTACATTCAGGAGACCCAGAGGGTCGTGAGAAATAGACTTCACTCTTAAAGAGCACAAACAAAATCTCACGTGCTCCAAGACCCAGAGCAGAAGCAGCAATTTGAAAGGAGCCAGGATCACCCTGATACCAAAACCAGACAAAGATATCAACAAAAAAAGAAAAAGAAAGAAAATTAGAGGCCAGTGAAATCCAACAATACACTGAAAGGATCATACACTTATGATCCAGTGGGATTTGTCCCAGAGGTGCAAGGCTGATGCAACAGTCACAAATCAATCAGTGTGATACATGGCATTAACAAAATGAAGAATAAGAACCATATGATCATCTCAACAGATGCAGAAAATGTTTCTGACAAAATTCAAAATCCCTTTATGATCAAATTCTCCAGAAAGTGGGCATAGAGTGAACATACCTCAACACAATAAAGACCTTATATGAAAAAGAAAATAAAGGCCATATATGATAAACTAACATCTACTCAACATCATACTTAATGGTGAAAAGCTGAAAGCATTTCCTCTAAGCTACAGAACAGCATAGGGACTATAGCCCCTATTTTATAATAACTATAAGTGGAGTATAATCTATAAAATTTTGAATCACTATGTTGTGCACCACCTGAAACTAATATAATATTATAAATCAACTATACCTCCATTAAAAACATTTAATTAAAAATAGTGGTGAAGGGACTTCTCTGGTGGTCTATGGCTAGGACTGTGCACTCCCAGTGCAGGGGGCCTGGGTTCAGTCCCTGGTTGGGGAACTGGATTCCACGTGCTACAACCAAAGATCCTGAATGCTATGACTAGGACCCAGATCAGCCAAGTAAATAAATAAAAGTTTTTTTTTTTTTTTTAAGTAATAAATACTTATCTTGCCCTTCCTACATGCCAGGTACTATACTAAGAAGTTTATTCATTTTTATCATTTAATCCTCATAAAAAAGCTATGAAGTAAGCCCTGTATTATCTACATTTTACATATGAGGAAACAGATTCAGAGAGGGTAGGTAGCTTGCCCAAGGTCACACAGCTAGTAAGTGATGGTGCCATTACTCAAACCATGTCAACCTATATCCAAGTCAGTGTTCTTAATGAATTAGAACTGTTTATCACATTTGCAGTGCAAGGGAAAAAATGTAAAAAAAAGCAGGATGGGGGTGGGTTTTCAGTCTGTAAATGGATTAATGTAGGTCAAAGTAGTTTTAAAATCTGAAGTGGTTTATAAATGTAGGATGATATTCATTATGATGATTAATGTGTGACTACTACCACTACTATTACACTAATCAAATCAAGTCCAAATAAAACCACAGCCAAACTTGGAGATCTGACATCAAGTCCAGGAGACGGGGAGAAACGGACAAAAAGCCAGAGGCAGAATGAGAGAGCCCCTTTAATTAAGATGAACCAGAGCGTGGGCAGCTGCGGGAAGAACCTGGAGGCAAAATATTTAGGCAGCTGCACTGCGTTCAGATGGCAGCCCCTGCCTGCTGGAGCAACGCCTGGCCCCCTGCCTCCTCTGCTCAGCTCCTCCCAGCCCCCTGGGGTGTGAGGCAGCCAGATGGGTCACCCTCTCAGCAGGGAGACCTCACCTAGCCAGGGAGTGGGAAGGGGCTCACCAGAGCACTACTTGGGCCCATGTATAGAGTAGACACTAGTTACAAGGAAGGTCACTCTGATGGAAATGAGGAAGGGGTCCCCAGGACCCCGCAAGCTCAGCAGTACCCTCCTCCCCCAGGACATTGTCTCTGAATCTTTAGAATCCTAGGGACACAATTTCAAAACCACATTTCTAATCCAAAATCCTTATTTTACAGATGAGGAAACAGACTCAGAGAGGGGCTGACGTTCATCTAAAGCCACACAGCAAATTGGCAACAAGTTTGGAACTGGAACCCTGCCTCCTGGCTCCCTAGTTACCAAGCCTAACTGCATGATACAGCTACCCTAGGGTTTGAAAAGATGAGTTTGTTTCCTTCCTCTGGGCACTCTTGGTTGAATGGCTTATAACCAAGTTATATCAAAATCATTTGCCCATTCCAGAGCCTCTGACTGCATCATCTCAACTTTTTTTTAAAGGTCTGTCTGAATCAGTACGACCTGGGAAGAACCCCATTAGAACTGTTTCCCAGGGACAAATTCTTTTTCATTGGGGCATTTTAGAAGAACCTAGTACATGCGCACACGCACACACACGCATACACAAGAAAGAAAATGAAAAACCTGGATAGAATTTCCAGGCATCAACAAGGCAGACAGCTTGGTATCTTTGAAGTCAAAACTGCTAAACTAAAGGACTCACTAGTGATGGATTGACTCCAGCTGTCGAGTCTCTGAGGTCACCTTCAGCTGAATATATTTGCTACTGCAGTCCTTGAAGTCTCTGCCATGATGAGACTCATAGACGTCAGAGGACACCATGCCACGGAAGCCTTTGGTGTGCGGGTTCCTTCTCGCCCTTCCTGTGCTTCCTCCATTAACTAGCTGTGGGACTCTCCAGCAGATACAATATTCACCCTCAGAATCCTTCTCAATACAGCCCTTCCAAGCAGCCCTGCCCAGTGTAATCAGTGCTGGCCCCTAAAATGAAGCACACATTCTTGATCTCATCCAACATTTCCCAGTTTACGGATGAGAAAAGAAAGCCCAGAGAAGCTAACTGAACCAAGAAAGCCCTGACTCTCAGCAATCCCCACAGGTTAATAAAGGCCAGCCATGGAACCCCAACAGTCTTGTCCTTATCTCACTTATTATCGAACCCTATGTCAATAGAGCGAGTCACTCAGTCCCCAGGCACCCAATTCTCAGCTCTACTCTACTTCTCACCCCAGGCTCTTGGTGGTGGTGCTTGATTTTGCATCCATTAAGCAATCTAGGCTGTCATAACAAACAGACCCCCAAACAAGATGCCTCAAACACCATCCACATTTATTAAAGAGTCCTTAGGCAATGGTTTTAGGCAGACGTTCCTAAGCAGCGGGGGTTTCCTCTGTGCCATAATTCAGAGACCTCAGCTTTTTCTGCTGTGTGGCTCTACCATCTGCTGAGGGTGAGGCAGGGACTTGTCATAATCTGTGTACAGCCTGAGAAAGGGGAGAGCGCATTTCTGCTCACATTCCTTTGGCTTTGATTTTGTTACGTAGCCAGACCTAAGTGTCGGGGAGACTGAGGAATGGGAAAGGGATCTAGCTGTGTGATGATGGAGAGGAGGATGACGATGATGGTGATGATAATGATGGAGAAGAGGAAGCGGAGGATGGGGAGGACAAGGAGGAAGAGAGAAGGTAGGAGACAAGGAGGAGGATGTGGGGAAGGAACGCAGATTTTTGGTGAATAGCAAGCAATCTCCAACACACTCTCAGCTCTCCCTAGTGACTCAGCTGGACTTACTCCTGTCCCTTTTTTGGAGTTGGACACCCCGCAACTCCAGGTTCCAGTTTTCAGAACCTCATCCCAACAGCTAAGCCAATGTCCACAGCTAAAATAATGATTTGCCCAAGTTCACACAGCAAGACAGGACTCAATCATAACTCCAATACTGCCACACTCCAAAGGTTAATTGAATAGACAGTTTTTAGAAGTAATATCTTCAACACTTAGAACATTATACATAAGGCATCAAACAGCATGTATTTATATGACGGGGGAAGGTTTTTATTTTTCATGATTTTCTTTGTGACTTTCAAATCAGGTTCTCATAGCCATTCAGTCTTTGGATGGCCTGAGGTGTTACTCAGAAAGACTTGCCAAAGGAAAAACAAAGTTAACTCCTGGAGTCAGAGGAAAGCACCATGCCACACTCAGATGCTCAGTGAAAGGGTTTTCGTTCATTTGAATTGAGTTCAGATTGTATCCTGGGCACCAGGTGCAAAATAAAGAAAGCAAACTATGTATGAGTTTTCATTTGGCCTTAAGCACCTCCCAGTTTTCTTATTTCTAAAGCCATATTCTCCCATTCTTAAAAAAAAAAAAAAAAAATTAGAAAACACAGATAACAGGAGGAAGAAACTGAAAATCTCTCCCAATTCATCACCTTTGAATGGCCACTTTTAGCCCCCTAGCCGGGCATTTGGCCAGATTTTACATACATAACTCTTAATAAAAATGGGGTGTGGGGCTTTTAAGAGATTTTACCTAATTAGGCAAAAGTGACCAAGTCCCACCTTGCTTCCCAGGGAACCCACTGATGTTTGGCAAGCCACGCTTGATGAAATCTTCCAGCCCCAGTGCAAACGCGTGACCGGCATATATTCTTAATATGCTAATTTTTGTTTTGGTTTCCGAACAAACCCGTCTTTTAAAGAAAAATTTAACAGATTTGAAACCAGAAACCCTGTCCTCCCTAGAGGCATTAAAAAATGCAAACTGAAGGCTTCCCATGTGTGGAGGCTATTCCGGGTTTCCTTCCATAAACAGCAGAAGTGTAGCCCTGGCTGTAACGCTTGAGGTCCCCGAGCCAGAAACTGTTTGCTTTCTGCGCACTCATTAACCATGGTGTGGGATCCAGTAACTGCTCTAATTTCCTACTTTAAATGTTTTTCTTTCCCCCGCTTCTCAAAAATGCCTTTTTATGTTGTAACATTTACATACTCGTATTCAGCCACTTACGCTGATAAGCTGGTCGCTGTCAGACACAATAAAAAGAGACAGAAACCACTGCGAATTACAGTAGCATTAGTGTTGAAATGGAAATTTAATTTCCAGAAATGAACCTCGGCAATAAAAGCTCCCTTTGTTGCTGTTCAGATCAGAAATGAATCGGGTCTGAAAGGGAGCTAACACGCAATTAAAAACTTCTCAAAGAGGTATTTGTTACGTGTTAGAACAGATGCGTTGGAATGGTGTTTGGAACACAGTGGGGGCCGGGAAGAATGTGTTTGATGAGAAAGAAGATAGTAGCAATGCCTTACACGTGGATCCTGCGTTGAAGTTGACAAAGTGCTTGTGCCTCTGTGACATGGTTAGAGTTTCACGCAGACCCGGGGAGGGGCAGTGCAGATGTGGCAAAGTTGTGCATGAAGAGGTAAAGTTACACAGTTTCCTCAAGGTGAGCTGGTGGAATCAGGAGGATGGGGCATTCCGTGCTCCCCTTGATACAGTTCCAATGACGGAAATACCTCAGACTTCAACGGTCACTCCCCAAGTACCACGTTACCCCGTGTGGGGGCGCTATGAAGCTGTATTTTGAAATACCGACCGGGTCTATCTGATCAGGATTTCCGGCCCCACCCCCACCCACCCTCCACACNTAGGGGTGTGGTTAAAAAAATGTAAATTTTCTATTTTCATTCAATTCATTCTTTTCTAATTTCTGTTTGTGATTTTCTAAAGTGCATGTATAATGAATATAGTAGCACATGTTATTATATAATTTATAAATAATTTGCATATATTACATGTGTACAGGATTTCTTTTAACTGAAACTTGCTAAGATAAGTCCAAAGTACTCAGGCTATCATTCTTTAGCCTTTTTTGAATTCAAATTGGTGGGAAAATATGGAAATTTAAATTCATTTTCTCCTCAAATTCCTGGATATTCTTGCTTTAACTGACTTCCAATTATTCATGGGATGGTTAAGCAATTCATTGCTGGGGTGAAAATAGTAATGAGAAAAAAATGTTTAATAAATTGAGTACATTAGATGATTCACTGCAGTGTTTCAGGGGACAGAGGAAATGTGATGGGCGGAATGAGGCTCCACTTTAGGCTTCATTAAAAGTGCTAATAACAGAATATTGAATATAATCTCAGTTAATGAGGAAAGGGCGAGGTCATCAGCCAGAAGAGGCCAGAAGAAAACCTTCTTCAACACGGAGAAACAAATCAAGCAGATTCAAATCTGAAGCTGGGGTCTGGGCATCATGTTAACTCTTGGCTTAGCACAGTGTCTGTTGAATAAATGAATGAACAATNAAGATAAGTCCAAAGTACTCAGGCTATCATTCTTTAGCCTTTTTTGAATTCAAATTGGTGGGAAAATATGGAAATTTAAATTCATTTTCTCCTCAAATTCCTGGATATTCTTGCTTTAACTGACTTCCAATTATTCATGGGATGGTTAAGCAATTCATTGCTGGGGTGAAAATGGTAATGAGAAAAAAATGTTTAATAAATAGAGTACATTAGATGATTCACTGCAGTGTTTCAGGGGACAGAGGAAATGTGATGGGCGGAATGAGGCTCCACTTTAGGCTTCATTAAAAGTGCTAATAACAGAATATTGAATATAATCTCAGTTAATGAGGAAAGGGCGAGGTCATCAGCCAGAAGAGGCCAGAAGAAAACCTTCTTCAACACGGAGAAACAAATCAAGCAGATTCAAATCTGAAGCTGGGGTCTGGGCATCATGTAAACTCTTGGCTTAGCACAGTGTCTGTTGAATAAATGAATGAACAATTATGGTATCATTGAAAACAATTCAAATATTTAAACATTTAAGAGGATTAGCAATAACAATGATTTTTTATGTTGAAGAAGATATATAAGATGCTGAATATGTGTGTGTATGTGTGTGCATGTATGTGTGCATGTGTGTCTGTCTCTGTGTATATGTGTGTACATGTGTGTGCGTGTGTGTATATGTGTACATGTGTGCATGTGTGTGCATGTGTGTATGTGTACACATTTGTGTGTGTGCACGTGCGCATGAATGTGTGCACATGTGTGTGTGTGTGTGTGTGTGTATTATTGAACCATTGAGCTGCACACCTGAAATTGACATGGTATTGTAAATTGACTATACTTTAATTTTTTTAAAAAATGGAAAACTGACACATACAGAGTAGAAACAATGTAGATAATGAAGTATATCCTGACAAGAGTAACACATTCCAGTATTCTTTCCTGGGAAGTCTCATGGACGAGAAGCCTCGCAGACCACAGTCCACGGGGTCGCAAAAGAGTTAGCCACGATGGAGGGACTAAACAACAACAAAAGCTGCTACACTCTGACCCCCTGAGCACCCAGACAAGATTCCACAGCACTGCATGCTGTGCGTTCTATAACATATACCCACTCAAAAGCCATTTTTGCCTATAATTTTACAGGGGAATTTTTTTTAAGTAGTAAAAGTAATGATTTGAATGACAAAGAAATAACATAAATTTGTTCTTTTTCACTTCTTTTATTTACTGTAGCTATTCAGCATGTCATTTTGTTCAGGAGTTTTACAAAATATATGTGCTAATGGTATTGCAGCTAAGCAAATGACTATTTGATGAAGGGAACATGAGCAAAAAGTAATTAAAGGAGTTTGTTAGTAATAAAGCAGATTGGGTAATTAAGCAAGATATGGATCAGTTAACATCTCTGATGATAGTAAGGTGG
The DNA here is from genome assembly GCA_006410675.1 of Oreotragus oreotragus. Classification (NCBI taxonomy): domain Eukaryota; kingdom Metazoa; phylum Chordata; class Mammalia; order Artiodactyla; family Bovidae; genus Oreotragus; species Oreotragus oreotragus. Next base: position 204,139 of record SJYX01012382.1, read on the forward strand.
AAAAGATCATTTTAAATGACTTTTATGATTGATGGAAGAATGAGAATTCCAAACCTACTGTTGCAATTGTAGGGAAAAATGAAACTATAGGATGATCTCTAGAGGTTTAGAAAAAAGAAAGATAAAGATCTTAAGCAAAAGAGTATAAGTTGGTCTCATAGGAATAATAATTAGATATTTTCATTACAAGTAGTGCAGTATTTCAGTGAAAGCCGTTCAGTCGGGTCTAACTCTTTGTGACCCCATGGACTATAGCCCTCCGGGACCTCTCTCCATGGGATTCTCCAGGCAAGAATACTGGAGTCGGTAGCCATTCCCTTCTCCAGGGGATCTTCCTGATCCAGGGCTTGAACCTAGGTCTTCTTCATTACAGGCAGATTCTTTACAGTCTGAGCCACCAGGGAAGCCCTTAGTTATACATAAAAGAATATTTATCAAAGTTAATTAAATAGGGTAAAAATTATTATGTAAAAAAGGATGCTTACCTTGCTAAAGAAATGGTATTTAGTAGAATGTGATACTGAAGATGAAATTACTCCACTTGTCCATATGTTAAAGCTTTCATCCTTACATAATATGTGATTCAAACGTGAACTAATGCAACAGAGGTCATATGAAAATTTGAACAGATAAAAGTCTGGAATAATGTGTAATTTTATAAATATTAGAAAACTAGGCAAGTTCAGTCTACAGAGCCTAAATAAACAAAAGATGAGGTGACTATCTGAAAAACCTTTTACAAACATGATGCAGTAAATGAGTCAGATCAATTATTCCTCTTGAAAGACAAAACCAGTTACAGTATTGAAAGGAAGCAGGAATAATACCATTTAAATGCACCATCATGTTTCTCTGACAGGAGCGTGTGAATGAGAATTGATCTTTGGATGGCTTTAAGATGATATTGACATTCTGAACATTCAAAAATAAGGAGGAATAACTTTTTAAAATGTGTTCCATATTTCCATGCTTCTACAGTGTTTTAGATTATGTTACAGAAAACAAAAGTAGTTTGTCAATTTTGTAAGATAAAAGAAAAGAAACATTCCATTTTAAAAAGATTTTCAATTTTTGGTATTTTTAAATGTGAATTTTTTTATTGACTTACAATCAATAATTATTGTATTGTTTAAAATACAATATTGTATAGTTGACTTACAATCTTGTGTTAGGGTGGGGAGTACAGCAAAATGATTCAGTTATACATACATATATACTCATTTTTTCAGATTCTTTTTCTTTATAGCTTATTACAAAATATGGTATATAGTTCCCTGTGCTATACAGTAGAGCCTTGTTGATTATCTATTTTATAGTTTAAAATACAATATTGTATAGTTGACTTACAATCTTGTGTTAGGGTGGGGAGTACAGCAAAATGATTCAGTTATACATACATATATACTCATTTTTTCAGATTCTTTTTCTTTATAGCTTATTACAAAATATGGTATATAGTTCCCTGTGCTATACAGTAGAGCCTTGTTGATTATCTATTTTATATATAATAAAGTCTATATACTAATAATCAAAGCTGACAGCAGAAATTAATACAACATTATAAATTAGTTTCAATAAAATAAATCTTTAAAAAGTCATTTTAATACCAAATAATGGGGTTGATGAGCTTCCCTCGTGACTCACTGGTAAAGAATTTGCCTACCAATGTAGGAGATGTGGGTTCGATCCCTGAGTCAGAACAATCCCCTGGAGGAGTAAATGGCAGCCCCTTCCAGTATTCTAGACTGGGAAATACCATAGTGTAGAATCTGGTGGAATGAAAACTGACCTTTTCCAGTCCTGTGGCCACTGCTGAGTTTTCCAAATTTGCTGGCATATTGAGTGCAGCACTTTCACAGCATCATCTTCCAGGATTTGAAACAGCTCAATGGGAATTCCATCACCTCCACTAGCTTTGTTCTTAGTGATGTTTCTAAGGCCCACTTGACTTCACATTCCAAGATGTCTGGCTCTAGATTAGTTAGTGATCACATCCTCATGATTATCTGGGTCGTGAAGATCTTTTCTGTACAGTTCTTCTGTGTATTCTTGCCACCTCTTCTTAATATCTTCTGCTTCTGTTAGGTCCATACCATTTCTATCCTTTATNCTGAACTAACAGGGAAGCGCCTACTATAGTATGCTGCTACGTCACTTCAGTCGTGTCCGACTCTGTGCGACCCCACAGACGGCAGCCCACCAGGCTACCCCGTCCCTGGGATTCTCCAGGCAAGAACACTGGAGTGGGTTGCCATTTCCTTCTCCAACTATAGCATACACATAGCTAATTTCAGCATTTGCTCTAATATCTAATAGTGGATCCGTTCAGCCCAACAACCTAGGATGGTTTTGGCAAAGATGGTGATGCGGATCCAGGGCTAAAGGAGTACAACAGAAAATGAGGTTGGAAAATGCTGACCCACTCCCTGTGTCAGGCAGTCTTTGAAATCTAGGAACCATGCCCAGGCAAACCAGGCCCCTAGAAATCCACCCCCCGCAAGATCTTCCTGTGGGTGGTGTGGGGTTCCTACACACCGCCGTGCGCCTTGGCTAACTCAGGCCCCCAGAACGTGTGAGCTGCCAGCTCTGTCGCTGTTCTCACCACAAACCTGGAATGCATGTCTTCATTTATTTTGAAAAGCTTCAGGACTTTTTCCCTCCCAGATGTTAAACATTAAATGGCAGAGCCGATAAAGATGGACCCAATGTGACTTTGATTTTGGCATAGGCCATAATGCTCTTGCTGCTGGAGGAGCTCCTGCGGGGGAGGAAGTGGGTCCTTAAAGAGATAGTCACCAGCCCCCTCCTCCCCTCATTCTCCCAAGAAGAGCCCACGCATCTCTCTCCCATCAGCAAGCACAACTGCTTTTAATTCCAAGGAGTTGTTTTTCTTTTATCATTCATTTTGGTGGTAGAAAAATGACCCTTTGATATCAAAAATGGCAACCCTACTAGAAATTATTATTATTATTAGATTAGTAAGAGCAGCGGTAATAAATTGGACCGAACAAGCATTGATGTAATGGACCCTCCTGGCCCCAAGCACAGAGCTGTCAGCTCTGCTTAACTCGCCTTTCTCTCTGCCCTGGGTTATGAGTGCTTGTGTGTCTGTCTCCCTCCCCGCTGGAGTTGTCAGCACCTGGAGGGCACAGGCCTCGTCTTGTTCACTGTTTTACCTCCCAGCCCTCCGTGGCACAAAGCACAGAGAGGTGCTTAATCAATGCACCAAATAGGATATTCAGGAAAGCCTCAATTAGCTGGAAACCTCACTGAACTGAATTTTATAAATGACTCTCTCCTCGAAAGAGGACAAGGCCAGAGGGAGAGGATAAGCTCAAGGATTAGACGGTTTCTGTTCTGTTTGGGCTTTTGTCTAAAGCATTTTAAAGAGCTGGTCTGGGCTCTGCGCATGTTTAATTCTACATCGGGTCGTTCCCCGCCCTGGGCCGGGAGACTAAGTCAGATGAAAGCATGATTGAAATGAGTCCTTCTTTGTCCCTGAATTATGACTGGGGCAGAGGAGAGCGCTTCCCTAGTAGCTCAGAAGGTAAAGCATCCGCTTGCAATGCAGGACACCTGGCTTCAATCCCTAGGCTGGGAAGATCCCCTGGAGGAGGAAAGGACTACCCACTCCAGTACTCTTGCCTGGAGAATCCCATGGACAGAGGAGCCTGGTGGGCTACCATCCATAAGGTCACAGAGAGTCAGANAGCTCAGAAGGTAAAGCATCCGCTTGCAATGCAGGACACCTGGCTTCAATCCCTAGGCTGGGAAGATCCCCTGGAGGAGGAAAGGACTACCCACTCCAGTACTCTTGCCTGGAGAATCCCATGGACAGAGGAGCCTGGTGGGCTACCATCCATAAGGTCACAGAGAGTCAGACACGACTGAGTGACTAACACACACAGGGACAAGGAGATAGTTTCCAGCACTGACTGTAGGTTGTCTTGGGACCTAGAAATTCATCCATTCATTCATTCAACAAGTGTTCATCCACTGCTTCCCATGCACACTGTTCTAGGTAGTAAAGACCTAAGCCCTAAGCCGCCACGTTCTAGCAAGGAAGGCAAACAGACAGCAAACAAGGGAATGTGTAAATCTATGCTATGTTAAGTGATCCTAAGAGCTGCAAAGAAAAATTAAGCAACTTGAGGGGGTAGGGGTTCTCTAGGAGAGGGGGCATCTCGGGACAGGGAGTAAAGCCAACAGAAAATGGGAAAGAGTTGTCCAAGCAGAGGGCCAAGCCAGTGTAAGGAGGAGAAGGGCTGGAAGTGTAGGGAAGGAGAGCTGTGTGCTAGACAGGCCGCCAGAAGGAGTTCAGCTTTTATTCTGAGATGAGTTTTGAGCAGAGGGAAAATGGGGTCTGATTTACATTTGAAAAGCATCCCTGTGGCTTCCACGGGGCAGGAGTAAGAAAGGGAAGGGCAGGTACGCACTGCTGCACAACGCGGGCTATATGTGATGGTGACCCGGATGATGTGCATGGCGAGAAATGGTCACCGTGGAGGTTTCAGTGGTAGAGCTGGCAGGATTTTCTGATGTATGTTGTACATGTTGGGAGTCAGGGTGGGAATGCTGAGGGGAAGCCCCCATCTGACGCTGATGCGAGTCAGAGAGTAATCAAGGATGACTCCAAAGCTTGGACCTGAACACCTGGAGAGCCCAACACCTGTCAGAGATGGAGGTGTGCAGTGGGACAGGTGAGCTTACCTGGCTCTACCTGAATCTAAGCATCTTCTCGTGTAACATAAAATGAGGCTCTTATCAAACTTGAGGGGCTGCTGTGTAAAGTGATGAGCAAAATGATGTGGGTGAAGGCAGATTTTATACCTAGCCTTGCTTGAAAAGGTTGCCTTTATTCCCTCATCATTTTTGTTTAGAATCCATGCTACATTCTTTCAGGGTTTCTTACCTATTGGTTCAATATCATGGTTTCTCTCCAAGGGACAAAGTAGAATTATAAGAGGGGGTGTTCTCATTACATAGATGAAAAGTGTAATTCCCAGGTCTACTCCAACCTAGGAGTCTCTGGCTAGAGCTGTGGGCTTGTGTGGGTCCCAAAGGTCTCCAGTGCTCTGATGACCAACTAGAAATTTAGAGTTCCAGCAAAGATGCGAACATGTGAAGCATCTCTGGTCTTGGGGGTGAAGATCTGAGTTTAAAGAATATTATTAGATTTATTATTATTAACAAAATATGCTAAGATTCCTCCTAATACTAGAAGAAAATTAATAGGAAAAGGAAGAAACCAAGTATTTTTACTGTCTATATTAAAGGTGATATTAAAGTTATTTTGTATGGAAAAAAATATTATCCTATAATTTTACTACTTTTTGTGTTATTATTGTAAGTACAGTAGACTATATATTGGAATTCAGTAGAAAGTCATAATTTCTGGATATTCAGTAATAACTAGCTCTTCCAAGAGTATAACATGACACAGCTTTAAAAATTACACATGTGTATGTATTTGTATATATATATAAATAGGTATACATACACATATATGTCAGCAAATCTAGAAAATAGCAGAAATAACTCAAATTTTAACCAGTCATGTGACCTGCTTCTTCTTATTTTTACTTAAAATGTTTTATAAGCAAAAATTTACCAACTACTCCCACTACCAAAAGGCAATTGTACTCTTATCTTTGCTGTGAGGGCTTCCTGGCTAACTCAAACCGTGAAGAATCTGCCTGCAATGCGGGAGACCTGGGTTTGTTCCCTGGATTGGGAAGATCCCCTTGAAAAGGGAATGGCTACCCGCTCCAGGATTCTTGCCTGGGAAATCCCTTGGACAGAGGAGCCTGTTGGTCTACAACCCTTGGGGTCACAAAGAGTCAGACACAACTGAGCCACTAACACTTTCACCCCTTTTTCACTTTAAATTCCCTAATTCCACCACTGGGAGGGCAGTGGCTTCCATTACTTTCTCTCTTTAAGGCTCATTTCCACCTGGAATGTGGGCACATTGAACACAGTAATTTTCGGGGTGTGGAGGAAAGTTGGAGCAATGTTTTTTTGCCAGCAAATTTTGTGGGTCTTCTTATCATCTCCATTTAAAAGACCTCCCTGGTGGTCCAGTGGCTAAGACTCTGTGCTCCCAGTTCAGAGGGTCTGGGTTCAACTCCTGGTCAGGGAACTAAGATCCCATGTACTGCAACTAAAGACCCCTCATACCATAGCTAAGACCCAGCACAGCCAAATAAGCAAAACAGATATTAAGAAAAAGATGAAGAAACTGATGCTCAGAGAGGTTAAGTGATTTGCAGGAAGCCACGCAGTTAGAACTGTGCATCAGAACTCAGTTCTAAGCACAGAGATCAATTTGCTAACCACAAGGCTAAGTACCTCTCTGAAGCCGAAGAAATTATTTCAATCTCCTGTCAAACGTGCCCTAAGGGATGAGCTGTTCCTTTGGAAGGTTTCTGAAGAGTACAAAGTGCCATACAGATATGAGGAGATTTATGGGCAGTAAAATTGTATCCTGGCTCTCCCGTATCGCCCTACCAAGATTCCATACTCCTTGAGCATGGGGGCTCTGCCTTTCCCTTTTTGGGGGGAAAGTCCAGCACACAGTGGATACCCCAGGCACGCTCACTGAAGTGCTCATTTGAATCTGTCCGCTCTGTAAAATCAGAGAAGCCAGAATTAATTCAGTTGCACTGTATTATTAATGTTGCTGAGATTGATATCAGCATTGAATGCCAGAGGAGCATTCCAACTGCCTGTCCTCTTGAATAGACAAAGAAGGAGCGATGAAACAGTTTCGAGTTTCCCCCAGCGAGGGCCCGCCTAGCACTGATTCATAACTTCTGTTCAGACCCGACACCAGAGCAGGCAGCAAACTGAAGGGACAGCTTCTTATCAACAGCTTATGTGACAACAGCTGACATTACAGGGTGTCTAGCAGATGCCTGACACTGTGCTAAGAACTTTTTGTGCATAGACTTCCTTAGTCTTGCCTACATTCCTCTGAGGCAGGAACTACTAAATATGATCTTTATTTTATGATGGAGGTTCAAAGAGGTCAAATAGCTGTAAAACATAGAGCTGTGTTTCAAAGCCTAAATTGGTAACCTATACAACTTTCCGACCTCTGGAAATCAACGATGAGTCCATAAGACAGGATCTAACCAATTTACTAAACTCTGAACATTCAATGAAAAGCCTTGGATCCAAGGAAATGTACAACCCTCCCAAAAAGCCAAAGAATTGATTATATAGTCAATCTCTCTCTCTTTCTCCATTAAGACACAAGGTATTTCTTCTGTATGTGGACATGTTGTTAAATTTAGCCTGGAATATTGTGTTTGTGCACCAGGACATCAAAATGGCAAGTCAGGGGATCACTGTTACTTCAACAAATAACAAATTATAAAGCAAGGGACGTCACTGGAGTTATCGAGGTTCGAAAGTGTCTCAGGACCCATTTACCATTGAGTTAGGTCTCAGCACTCCTGGGAAACAATGCCCAGGTAATTATTTTAAATGAGCATTAATTATGTCATTATTAGAAATGGGGAGAAAATGCAATTTCCTTCTGTCACTTCTTGATATCTTAACTAGAGGAATATTTGCCATGCTATTATAACAAGCCACTGTTCGCATAATGGTGCCCAGGCAATAATACAGAGACATGTACATTTTCATATGAATATATCATGCCTAACTAATGAGATTGCTCATTTCATAACTTCAGTTCCATTTTTATTATTTCATAAAACTGGAAGTCCTTATCCATTTTATGAAAAACACCAAACCTTTGTGAAATTCATTAAATAAGCATAAAAAATTCATTAAACAAGTGAATTGCATTCAGGGCTGCTTTGATGCAAATGCCCTTTAAGCAATGTAAAACTCCATATTGATTTAACCTTTCATGTTCTGATATTTCCATGTGGATATAAAAAAAAAAATTCTTTATTCAGGGAATGAAATTAAGTGCTGATCCCTTGATCTCCAGCTGGGCAAGATAGATTGGTCAATTTAAGTAGCTGCTGCTGATCAGCAAACAACTGAATTTAAAAGTATTAAGGCATGTCGATATTTTAAGTATTGTCACCTGCACGTCAAGCAAAGGAAAAAAATTATTATTCCAGCTCAATTAAGCTTGTGTTTGCCGTCAAGCTGACCTTGGAAAGGCCAGCCCATTGGGCCATGGCTTCGTGCCCTTGGAAGTTGACAAGGGCAACAGTGGCAAGATGTAAAACACCAACAATAGCCTGAATATTTTGAATTGTGTGGTCAGAGCAACCACAAAATAATTAGCCTGGAGACACGGTCCCCTTGGGCTGTGTCCCCTCATTAGTGGGAGACAGACAGCGGAGCAAACACTAGTTCAGAGGAGGAGAAAGGAGTTTGCCCTTCACTTGAGAAATGCTTCTGGGAACTCTCATTAGTCAAAGAGCAAGAAGCAGATTTCAAAGGACTTCAGAGTGACCCCTAGCCACTCATTCATTTATTCGTTCACTCAGTGATTCACTCATTTATTCAACCCATATGTGTTGGATGGCTACTCTTTGCCAAGTACTATGCTTGGTGCTAGAGGAATAAAGTTTGAATAACATAGCTGTAGCCCCAGTTCAAAACATAAATAAATCATCTGGGCCACAGATGTCTGAATCAAATCTCAGCTATGCCATTTATCAATCACATTGTGATTCAATCTCTATGGACATCAGTCTCCTTATAGTTTTACTTCACGAGGTTGTTGGACCAACTGAATGAGACAGTGCATGTAAGAACCTTCAGCAAAGCAGATCAAAACAGAGAGTGACTGATAAGTGGCGGTCATCGCCACCACCCTCATCCCTGCTCTTGTTTCAATGTTATCTTTCTCCTTTCACAGATGAAGAAACTGAGATTGGAGAATAGAGGTCACACAAACACTGGGTGGCAGACTGGGACTCACAGAAGACCTTTCCATGCCAACGGTGGCCCCCACAACCCCCTAAACTATAAGCTTTGGATTGCGATTGATTCCTGACTCAACCTGTCTTCTCTGACCTTAAAATCCAGAGGTGAAACTACTGAGGCTTCAGGTAAGGCATGATCCAGGAGCTGAGTGATGTCACCAGGATCCAGATTCTTTCTCTCGACTCTTTCAGCTCCATTCGCTTGGTTATGACTCCAATCTCAGTCAGCCGTTCCAGTCCCAAGACAGCTTTCAGCAGTTTGAAGAGCTTCCTCTTCCTTTGTTTGTGTCCTGGAGAGGAAAAAAGAGAACCTTTATCTCAGTATTCCCAAAGACCTGAAAGTCAGTATAATCAGACCAACTAAATTCACCCTCCCACTCCTGAACCACTAACTGGGGTCAGGAGGTAGAATGCAGTGATTGACGTAGCCTGGTCTCAGTCACATTCCAGCCTGGGCCAGGAGTGCTAGAGCTGCCCCAAATCACAAAAATCAGGGCCTGCTGGGAAAGTGGGGAGTGGCAGAAAGACTACACGCTAGAGATGTAACCACCAGCGTCCTCACATAAACTTAAAAGCCAAACAAACACAAACCTGGAGGGTGAAGATTCTGCCATATAAACCAGTATGCATAAAAACAATGACATGAGAAAGAGTTTAGTCCGGATGCTTATCAACATACACTGAGCTATGAACTCCAAGAGGACAAGAAACCACTTTTGTCCTTTGCACCAGCATCTCCCCGGGGTGTGGCCCTGTGCATGGGACCATTAAGTAGTTGGTGGATGTGAGTGTCCAGTGACCTGGTAGGAGGCTGCCTCCCAGCCCCACCACTGACACATGGGAACTCCTACATGAAGCTCTAATAATTCAGGCTCTATCACAGGGTGCTGTGAGCACCCAATGAAAGAATATCTGTAAAGCACACAAAAGAAATCTGGCCAATAGGAAGCACGTGTATGCATGTGTGTGTGCTCAGGCGTGTCTGACTCTTTGTGACCCCCATGGACGATAGCCTGCCAGGCTCCTCTGTCCAGGCAAAAATACTGGACCAGGTTGCCATTTCTTCCTCCAGGAGATCTTCCCAACCCAGGGATCAAACCTTTGTCTCCTGCTTTGCAGATGGATGCTTTACTGCTGACCATCTGGAGAAACCCCACAAAAGAAGTATGGCCAATAGGAAGCATCCCCCAAATGCTCTCTATTATTATCACTATCACTTGGTACCACCAGACTCCGATCTGTGCTTTCCGCAGATCCCACAAAGATGTGTTGCATTAAGGGAGAGTCACTGCCTCCAGCACACTCTGCGTTGTCTTGACCCTCTGCCTGTGTCACTGAAGTTCCCCTTCTCCTCAAGACCCAACACGAAACTCACCTTTTCTGTGAGCCCTTTCCCAACCCCCAGAGCTGGAAGCAATCCCTCTTTGCCCCACACTCCCATAGATCCTTTTCTCCTCTCTCCTTTGGAACCCTTACCACCGTATATCGCTACCTACCTCTTATTTCCCTGGAGGTACTCAGAAACTGTTGGAAACAATGTATTAAACTCTGCTTGTATGCCCAGGAGTGGGATTGCTGGATTAACCAGTACATTTAGTCTCGGTTTTTTAAGGAAACTCCATACTGTTCTCTATAGTAGCTGCACCAATTTACACATTCCCACCAACGGTGTAAGAGGGTTCCCTTTTCTCCACACCCTCTCCAGCATCTTTTGTTTGTATATTTTTTGATGATGGCCATTCAGACCAGTGTGAGGTCATACCTCATTGTAGTTTTGATATGCACTTCTCTAGTAATTTAGTGATGTTGAGCATGTGCCTCTTAGGCATCCATATGTCTTTTTGAAGACATGTCTATTTCGGTCTTCTGCCCATTTTTTGATTGGGTTGTTTGTTGTTTTAATATTGAGTTACATGAGCAGTTGGAGGGGTAGAGTGGGAAGGAAGTCTGAGAGAGGGGATATATGTATAAATATAGCTGACTCACTTCATTGTACAGCAGAAATTAATGCAACATTATAAAGCAATTATACTTCAATTTAAAAATTTTAAGTAAAAATAAATGCAATTTTAAAAATAAAAAAGTTAAAATTATGCCTATAGATCACCCCAATTGTGGTACTTCAGTAAAAGACATGAGGCATCAGGAAGGAACTCAGTCTTGAAGCTTGGAATCACGGCTTAGATGTATCTAAATATGTGAGGCTCCCTTGGTTGCAAGGGCTAAAATGCAAACTCCAGCTAGCAGAGTGTATGGAAAGAAAATAATAAGCGTATGATTGTCACAGTGTGATGGGGATGTTACTGATGGGAAGATGCTCACAGACTCAGAGAATGTTAAGGTTTTATCATATCAAGGAAGTCAGAAGTTAACAGAGATGCTATGCCAAGCGGAAGACAGCACAGCATGCAACCATCAGGGTCCCAGACTGAAACCACCTGCTTGGACGAAAGATTTCCATTTTAATCTTCATGAGAAAGGTCAGTGGTTGATACCCTCCTGGTTCTCACTCTCCTGACTCTGCAGTCTCCGGCCACTCCCCTACTCACTTACACAAACACATTCCTGAACTGACACACAGAGTGAACCTAAGGTTGATTTTTACAGGTCTAAGTCCTAGAAATTGCATTCTTTTCAAGTGTTTAGCTGCAGTAACTCTATGAGACAGCTACTATTCTCCTCCTCATTGTACAGATAAACCAAGGGGAATTCCCTGGCAGTCTGGTTAAGACTTCACCTTCCAATCCAGGGAGTGTGGGTTCAATCCCTGGTTGGAGAGCTAAAACCCCACATGCTTTGTGGCCAAGAATACCAAACCAAAACACAGAAGCAATAAAGTTCAGTAAATATTTTTAAAAGGGTCCACATCGAAAAATCTTTAAAAACCTGAGACAGAAAGAGCAACTTCCTCTAGATGGAGTTAGCAAGCATGTTTACATGACTCCACGCTCAAGACCCTCCACCTCTAACATGCAGTGCCCTTTTGGTTGTCCAGGATCGAAGGAAGGGTGAAAGATCCAGAGCATGGGAGGAACCGTGAAACAGCTGGACCTGGTCTGCAGCTGATGAAAAGTAAACAGCTGGATCCAGGGGTTTACTCTTGCCTCCTCAGACTTAGCGGGTGGGATTTGTTTTCTCTCACCGCAACTGAGAATCCCCCTTGGTAGGAAACATGGCTGAGTCCACAGCTTCTGCTTCTTATCATGTGGTTCCACTCAGCATCTAATGCTGATCCAGCTGAGGTCAGTGGGGTGGGGATCTGTGAAAACTGGGTGGCTCCCGCTGGAATCAGGTGGCTAAAATGAGTACAATAGGACTGTTGGGTGGTGCTGAGCCTACACACCATGGATTTCCAAACAGTAATGAAAGTCCCAGCTTCTCTATAGAGTTATGGGAAATTGAAGAGATGAAATATACATGCAAGCATCCAACGTTAAAAACACGATGAGGTGGACATAATCATTAGGGTTATACATCATCTTTAAAACTGCTTAATGATAAGGATGCCTACTCATTGCGGAGAGAATAAAGCAAGAAAAGCGAAGGACAGAACCGCCAGGATATGCACAGCTTCTGAAGCTGCCAAAGAGCGTGGCAGGCCAGGCGTGGCCAAGGAAGCAAGTTATCTGCTTCTGAAGCTTAATCATTAAAGCAGACAAAGCCTATAACAGGCATTGCTTGTTTCTTCTCTGCCCTCCATGTGAGCTGTGTGACTTTGGACAAATCACTTACCCTCTCTGAGTCTCAGGATTGGGAATGAGGGAAGCTTATAAAGCAGTGGTTTTAAATGTATGTTGTGCTGAGCCCTGAGGCACTTCACAGAAGCTGCTGAAGGAGGAGGGTCTGGGGCTCAGTGGGTGGGATTTTGAGCCCCCCATCCCCACCTTAACCAGAGCATTCTGCTTTTATCTCTTTTATAATTAGAGTTCTGTATGATATTTTGAAAGAAGAAAGAATTCTGAGGCTAGAAAGAAAATGAAAACCACTCTGCCAACTGATCTCCGAGGCCTTCCAGCCCTCATATCCTAGCAGCCGAGAGATAATTGTCTGTGTTTTCTAGTCCTTGGACCTCTTGCAAATGATTCAGGCACCGAAAAGAAACCACACCCAGACGCTTGTCTGTGTGCTGCCTTCTGGGGGTACCAGATGGCTCTGTTACTCCCCAGTGATGAGAAAAGCTCTCCCTCTGGATATAAAACCTATTGTAAAGAAAGAGCTTTCTCTCTTGGTCTGGACTTCACCCTCCCTGACACCGCCCCATGGCGGGCATCTTCCTTGCTGCTTTACTATTTATGTTCCCTTCAGAAAATCCAGAGTCATTGCGGTAAGATGGGGAGTAATTTTCCCTCTCGGCTAAATGGTTTCATGTGTAGTGTTTTGGTGTCCGTGAGATCGAAATAGAGCTTTCTGAGGCCCAGCAAAACTATCTATTCATTTGAGTTAATAACAACCGCTGACAAACACTATCTTTTCCATCTTGCTGATAAATTATGCCTTTCGTGATGGACATCTGATTGTAAAGGCCCTTGGCAGTACTTGAAGGCATTTAACTTAAAACCATTATTAGACTTTAGTTTCGCTCTCCCTTGATACCCTAGTCCAAAAAGAAGGCCCGCAGGTACCTCTGAGATATTTAAGAATACACTGTCTTAGGAGACCACCCTCACACCAAAGGCAAATACTTTAAAAGTTGTTTTGTAATATAAAAAGAGAGAGAGAAAGCATGAGAAAGAGCGATCTGGCTAGGTTTTTCATGATTACTAATTTAGCAGACTCTCAGTTATGTTTTATTGATAGCTCTAAACATAAATTTGCCTTTGGTATACTTTGCTGCTGATGCCTAAAATAAGACGTGTAAGAACACATAATCCTATGCCTACAGCTTTTCAGAATAATGTACAAAGGCTCTTTGTGGCAACCCAAGCAAGAGATATTTAAATGGAGAAGCTCAAGGCTTAGGCAATTCTTCAAACTTGGACAGAAAGAGAAGTTGCTTGCTACTCACTAGTGTATCATCCTAAGTCTCCGTGTTCATGCAGCTTTAAACACGACACTTCTTCAAGATTATTCTTGAATTAGGAATACCTGTCTCACATTCTATTATTTGCAATTGGAAAATCAAGTTGTGAGGCCCCAAATTCACAGGAGAAAAATATACATATTGCACCACTTAAGGGGGCGGTTATTTATGACAAAAACCTGCCGAGGTTACCAGCATAATATGTGCTACGAGATGCCTTTACGTGCTCAGAGAAACACAAAACTCCATGCACACAGCCTGTAAAAAAAGCAATCACTTTCAAGGATTTGCTGTTAGGATCTTTTTTCCTTCTTCCTTTTGAAATCATGAGGTGCCCAAGGATAACCAAATGTATATATTTTATCTTCCAAATACTAATGAGCTGGAACACAGTGTGAAAGACATGAGGGATGATTAATGGAGGATGTAATGATGCCATTATAGGCACTGTTTTCTTTATAAATAAATGATCTCGATAAAATCTTTTATCCAAGAGGAATGCTACTGTGAATGATTTGATAGCATCTGTAACGGGAAATGGAGATGCGGCAACAGGGTCTTTATCCTGGTGGATAACACTGCGTCTTCTCAAACTGGTTTATTTACTCCAGCTTGCGCACTGCTTGGGAACCAGGCAGAGGGAAAGCCCTCACTTCGTGGTACATCGAGGCCCTTCCCAACAGGGCAAATGGTCTCCTCCTGGCCCCATTTCTGCAGGTGGCAATATAGGCAGGAACAGAGACTTTATAAAGCCCATCTCTTAGTATTATTTTAAAGAAGACAAAGTATCTAATAGTGCGCTCTAGGCAAACACACTCTCAGACACAGATCAGCTTAACTCCCCCGTATCCTGCAGCACAAAGCATTTTAATAAAGAAAAGATTTTGGCTGCTGCACTAGTCTGAATTGCAGGCCTCTTTTCTAGACAAATGTATTCAAAGAGAGGCAGCTGGGAGCGTAGCTGACGTTACACTGAGCTTCAGGTCCTCGCCTCCAAACCGTATTCCTCAAACTCAACCTCAGGCCCTAAGTTGCCAACTGGGGAGCCAAGAAGGGGCTTCCTTTCTCTTCTCCTCCCAGCCAGGGCTTGCCTTCCCCAAGCAGAAGACCCCCAGGCTGCCCTCCTCCACTGACCTGCTCTCAAGCCACAGCCTGACCAAAGGCTGACCTTTCGCACCATGGGTCAGGAGCAGGCTCCTGTTGCCAACACTAAGCTATTCTTGGCTTAAGAATTGTGAGCTATGGCAATTCCAGAAAAATAAACGAACCAATCAAAAAATGGGCCAAAGAATTAAATTAAAAAAAAAAAAAGAACTAAATAGCCATTTCTCCAAAGAAGACATACAGATGGCTAACAAACACGTGAAAAGATGCTCAACATCACTCATTATCAGAGAAATGCAAATCAAAACCACAATGAGGTACCATTTCACGCCAGTCAGAATGGCTGCAATCCAAAAGTCTACAAGCAATAAATGCTGGAGAGGGTGTGGAGAAAAGGGAACCCTCTTACACTGTTGGTGGGAATGCAAACTAGTACAGCCACTATGGAGAACAGTGTGGAGATTCCTTAAAAAACTGGAAATAGAACTGCCTTATGACCCAGCAATCCCCCTGCTGGGCATACACACCAAGGAAACCAGAACTGAAAGAGACACGTGTAACCCAATGTTCATCACAGCACTGTTTAAAATAGCCAGGACATGGAAGCAACCTAGATGTCCATCAGCAGATGAATGGATAAGAAAGTTGTGGTACATATACACAATGGAGAATTACTCAGCCATTAAAAAGAATACATTTGAATCAGTTCTGATGAGGTGAATGAAACTGGAGCCTATTATACAGAGTGAAGTAAGCCAGAAAGAAAAACACCAATACAGTATACTAACACATATATATGGAATTTAGAAAGATGNCCCAATGTTCATCACAGCACTGTTTAAAATAGCCAGGACATGGAAGCAACCTAGATGTCCATCAGCAGATGAATGGATAAGAAAGTTGTGGTACATATACACAATGGAGAATTACTCAGCCATTAAAAAGAATACATTTGAATCAGTTCTGATGAGGTGAATGAAACTGGAGCTGATTATATAGAGTGAAGTAAGCCAGAAAGGAAAACACCAATACAGTATACTAACGCATATATATGGAATTTGGAAAGATGGTAACGATAACCCTGTATGCGAGACAGCAAAAGAGACACAGATGTATAGAACAGTCTTTTGGACTCTGTGAGAAAGGGAGAGGGTGGGATGATTTGGGAGAATGACATTGAAATACGTATAATATCATATATGAAACGAATCGCCAGTCTAGGTTCGATGCAGGATACAGGATGCTTGGGGCTGGTGCACTGGGATGACCCAGAGGGATGGTACGGGGAGGGAGGGGGGTTCAGGATGGGGAACACGTATACTACACCCGTGGTGGATTCATGTTGATGTATGGCGAAACCAATACAATATTGTAAAGTAAAAAAAAATAAAAAGACTCTGACTACCACCTTTAAAAAAAAAGGGGGGGGGAGAATTGTGAGCTATGGAAAGTCTTTTTTTTTTTTTTTTTTTGGCTGTTCTGGGTCTTCAGTGCTGTGCGAGGGCTTTCTCTAGTGTAGCGAGCAAGACCTACTCTCTCCCGGCGGTGCCTTCTCCTGTCATGGAGCACAGCCTCTAGGGCATGTAGCGTATTTGGGCAAGTAGCACTTGGGCTCAGTAGCTCCAGGGGCGTAGTTGCCCCACGGCGTGTGAAATCTTCCTGGACCAGGGATCGAATCCACCTGCATTGGCAGGTGGGTTATTTACCATTGGACCACCAGGGAAGTCCCTCTGGGAAGCTTCTTTAAGCTACTCACAGACAGAGAGGGAAAGCATGGTTTCCAAAGGTGCTTTGCCTCATTGTAATAAATGTTTCCTGCCCTTCTACTGTGTGCAAAAATGGGATTCTGATGATTTGTCTCCACCCTCAAGCAATTCCAAGAGAGAACGATGATGAAATTAGACTACGAGGTCCCAAGCGAAAAGGTGCAATGGAGTCTAAACATCAGACTAATCCTTCACTCATTTATTCATTTTTGAATGTTATTACAATATGCCAGGTGGTTTTCTTTAATTAATTTATTTTTTAATTTTTATTTTTACTTTATTTTACTTTACAATACTGTATTGGTTTTGCCATACATTGACATGAATTGGCCACAGGTGTACATGAGTTCCCAATCTTGAACCCCCCTCCCATCTCCCACCCCATATCATCTCTCTGGCTCATCCCCGTGCACCAGCCCCAAGCATCCTATATCCTGTATCGAACATAGACTGGCAATTCGTTTCTTATATGATAGTACACATGTTTCAATGCCATTCTCCCACATCATCCCACCCTCTCCCTCTCCCTCAGATTCCAAAAGTCCATTCTATACATCTGTGTCTCTTTTGCTGTCTCACATACAGGCTTATCATTACCATCTTTCTAAATTCCATATATATGTGTTAGTATACTGTATTGGTGTTTTTCTTTCTGGCTTACTTCACTCTGTGTAATCAGCTCCAGTTTCATCCACCTCATTAGAACTGATTCAAATGTATTCTTTTTAATGGCTGAGTAATTCTCCATTGTGTATATGTACCACCACTTTCTTATCCATTCATCCGCTGATGGACATCTAGGTTGCTTCCATGTCCTGGCTATTTTAAACAGCGCTGCGATGAACACTGGGGTACACGTGTCTCTTCCAATTCTGGTTTGCCAGGTGGTTTTCTATGTGATGGAGTGTCATAACGATGAATGAACATGATTTCTGTTTTCACAGGGAGAGCCTACTACAACATGATAAATGTAAGCAATCAGGACCATAAAATAAAGAGGATTTTTGAGATTTTTAGGAGACTATTCTCATAGGAAGTCCAGTGCTAGTGATATGTCGCTTATTAAAAATCTTGGTAAGCTACGAGGGTACAGTGGGGAGGGGTCTCCCTAAAAGGAGGAAGGAAAAAATTTGCTCAACTATACACTTAAGAGAATAAGCTATTTTAACTAAAGGAGGCTTTGTTTACTGGACACTTCAGTGATCTGGAAATCGGGTGAAGTGGTTCATCCCATTTCTCAAGGAAAAAAATAGATGAGTGGAGGAGAAGAGGGCAGATAGAACAGGAAAGTAGAATGGAGCTAGATCATGTTTGTGGCCCATGGATATATAAGTTCACAGTTTTAACAATTCCTAAAATTGGTTGATGACTGAAATTACCCTGGGAAAAGAGCCAGGGCCAGGGTGAGCAGAGTGAGGTACCTAGGATGCAATATTTAAGGAGTCACTCTCAGCATCCTGCAAGCACAGAGTTAGCACCTGACTGTGGGTGCCTCCTTAAATCGTGCACACTAGGCAGCTCTGTTGCCTTACCCTAGTTCTGACGCTGGGGAATTCTTTTTAATTTGTATTGGAGTGTATTGCTTTACAGTGTGGTGTTGGTTTCTGCTGTACAACAAAATGAATCAGCTATGCATATACATATATCCCCTCTTTTGGGGGGGATTTCCTTACCATTTTAATTAGAATTTAAAAGATGCTTTCTCCTTGGAAAAAAAACTATGAGAAACCTAGACAGTGTATTAAAAAGCAGAGATGTTACTTTGCTAACAAGGTTCTCTATAGTCAAAGCTATGGTTTTTCCAGTAGTCATGTATGGATGTGAGAGTTGGACCATAAAGAAGGCTGANTTAGAATTTAAAAGATGCTTTCTCCTTGGAAAAAAAACTATGAGAAACCTAGACAGTGTATTAAAAAGCAGAGATGTTACTTTGCTAACAAGGTTCTCTATAGTCAAAGCTATGGTTTTTCCAGTAGTCATGTATGGATGTGAGAGTTGGACCATAAAGAAGGCTGAGCATCGAAGAATTGATGCTTTCTAACTATGGTGTTGGAGAAGATTCTTGAGAGTCTCTTGAACTGCAAGGAGATCCAACCAGTCAATCCTAAAGGAAATTAGTCTTGAATATTCATTGGAAGGACTGAAGCTGAAGCTGAAGCTGAAACTCCAACATTTTGGTCACCTGATGCGAAGAGCCAACTCATTGGAAAAGACCCTGATGCTGGAAAAAAAACTGAAGGCAGGTGGAGAAGGGGATGGCAGAGGACGAGATGGTTGGATGGCATCACTGACTCAATGGACATGAGTTTGAACAAGCTCTGAGAGATGGTGAAGGACATGGGGTCTCAAAGAGTTGGACACAACTGAGTGGCTCAAGAACAACCACTTAGGTCACCACCAGAGCACTGAGTAGAGGTCCCTGTGCCATACAGGTTCTCGTTAGTTATGCATTTTCTACACAGTAGTGTAAAATGTCAATCCCAGTCTCCAAATTCATCCCACCCTCCTTTCCCCCCTTAGTGCCTGTACATTTGTTCTCTACATTTGTGTCTCTCTTTCTGCTTTGCAAATAGGTTCATCTGTACCATTTTTCTAAATTCTACATATATGAACTAATATACAATACTTGGTTTTCTCTTTCTGGCTTACTTCACTCTGTATGACAGTCTCTGCATCCATCCATCTCTGCATCCATCTCTGAAAAGGGCACAGCTTTGTCCCTTTCTGTGACTGAGGAATATTCCACTGTTTGTCTATGCCACACCTTCTTTATCCAGTCTTCTGCTGAGGTACGTTTAGGTTGCAAAATGCTGATTCCTGGGCCACACCCAAGAGGTTCTGATTTAACTGACCTAGTAATGGACCTTGGCATTGAGAATATTTTAAAGCTCCCCAAGTGATTATAATGTGCAGCCAGTTTTGAGAACCACTGACACAGCAGGTCTCCTCAAGCCTAGTAGTGAGCAGAGGTGTTAATTATGAATATCAAGGTTTGGAGGAGGAACAGTTGGATTCTTTGTATGCACTTGACTTTTTCTGGTTGGTTCTGTAAGATTTCAGAGTTTCCTCTTTTCCAATGAGACAACCCTGCTCTTGATCAGAGTGGCCACTGGGAGAGCTCCCACATACCAGTTCATCTAATTCTGATGCCAGTTCTGATATTTACTTATTACTGTCTTCATTTTATGAAGAGGAAACGAAAGCCCAGAGAGATTCAGTCACTTGTCTAGGTACTTCTCAGGCTTCCCAGATGGCTCAATGGGTAAAAAATCTGCCTGCAGTGCAAGAAACGCAGGAGACCATGTTTGACCTTCAGGTTGGGAAGATCCCCTGGAGAAGGGCATGTCAACTGGCTGCCATCTACGGGGTCGCACAGAGTCGGACATGACTGAAGCGACTTAGCAGCAGCAGCAGCAGCAGTTCTGAAGCCCACATCTGATTAAGGTTAGAATTCAAGTTTGCTTCTGCCTCCAGGAAGGGTCCCATGTTGCCGTGCCCAGGCCACTCAATGATGGCAAGTGAGGCCACTGGGATGCTAGGTCCACACTAATTCTCCACAGTCTCCAGAGCATTCAGCCACTGGTAGCTGCTATGCAGGGATGCTGGGTGATACAAGTCCTTGAAACGATAGTCCCTTTCAGTTTGAAGATGCCTAATAATCACAGAACATGCTGGAAAGATGCCCCAAAAGGACATGCATGGCTTCCTGAAAGGTACAGAGGATTAAGGGGAGCAAAATTAGGCTCAATGACAGTGTCTTTCAAAGCCAAATGCCATAACCACCTAGTGCTCCAAGGGAACGCTATGTTCCAAGGCCAACTGAATTGAAAGTGGAATGGACTGATGTTGAAATAATCAAGGTTTGCGTTCTCCATGTTGCCAGCTCTTATTTTACTTTTTAATATTTATTTTATTTGTTTATTTGGTTGCCCTAGATCTTGATTGTTTGCAACATGCAGGGATCTTCGATCTTCATGGCAGCATGTGGGATCTTTAGTCACAATATGCAAACTCTTGGAGCTTCCCTGGTGGTTCAGCGGTAAAAAATCCACCTGCCAATGCAAGAGATGCAGGTTCAATCCTTGGGTTGGAAAGATCCTCTGGAGAAGAAAATGGCAACCCACCCCAGTATTCTTGCCTGGGAAATCCACATACAGAGGAGTCTGGCAGTCTGGCGGGCTACATTCCATAGGTTTCCCAAAGAGTTGGACACGAATGAACAACTAAGCAAAANTGCAAGAGATGCAGGTTCAATCCTTGGGTTGGAAAGATCCTCTGGAGAAGAAAATGGCAACCCACCCCAGTATTCTTGCCTGGGAAATCCACATACAGAGGAGTCTGGCAGTCTGGCGGGCTACATTCCATAGGTTTCCCAAAGAGTTGGACACGAATGAACAACTAAGCAAAAACAGCAATGCAAACTCTTAGTTAAGCGTGCAAACACTTAGCTGTGACATGTGGGATCTAGTTCTCTGACCAGGGATAGAACCTAGGACTCCCGCCTTGGAAGCATAGAGTCTTAGCCACTAGACCACCAGAGAAATCCTGGTCCCAGGTTTTAGCCATAGAAATACTCACTTCCTTCCATGTCAGCTGATAACATCACTCCTGTGCTCATGGTCTTTACTGGGGCTTTCCGCAAGTCAAGTACAAGTTCTGGTCCTTCATTACCAGCTATGTGAACTTGGGCAAGATATAACCTCCTATGGCCACAATTTGTTCACTTGTAAAGACAATAATAGTAGCTAGTACTTGTGGTAGATTGATTACACATCAATGATTTTTGCAGCATCTCCTATCAGGAAGTGGAGCTTATTTCCCCATTCCTAGAATCTGGACTGGTCAAATAGAATAGTGACTGTTTCAGTTCCAGACCTAGAAGACTTCATAGGCTTTGCATGTTTCCAATCTCTGACTCAGAATCCTTCCAGTCTCTGACTCAGAATCCTGTCAAAGACACATGAACATCCAAGCTATCCTGATGAAAGAATGTGAAAGCATTCAACAGAGGCTGCCTAGCTTAGGTCATCTTAGACCAGCTAGATGTATGAGTGAGCCTGAAATCAGCCACGTTTGGCCCAGATCTGCAGAACTTCTCTAGACTCATGATAAATAATAAGTGATTTTAATTTTAAGCCACTAAACTTTAGGATTTTTTGTTATACAGTACTAGCTAACTGATACATTATTTTATACAGTGATATCATAATATTTAATATGCTTAACACAGTGCTTAGAGCAGCCTAAAAGTTAGTTGTGTCCAACTTTTTGCAACCCCATGGACTGAAGCATGCCAGGCTCCTCTGTTCATGGAATTCTTCAGGCAAGAATACTGGAGTGGGTAGCCATTCCTTTCTCCAGGGACTGAACTCAGGTCTCCTGCATTGCAGGCAGATTCTTTACTATCTGAACTGCCAGGGAAGCCCAAGTGCTCAATAAACACCAATTTGTATTATTAATAGTTACAGTGCTAATAGTAGTAGCAAAAACAGAAGAGAATACTCTAAACTTCTTATCATAATGCTCAGTGTATCTTGTCTATTTTACGGTATCTGG
This sequence comes from Oreotragus oreotragus, assembly GCA_006410675.1. Lineage (NCBI taxonomy): Eukaryota > Metazoa > Chordata > Mammalia > Artiodactyla > Bovidae > Oreotragus > Oreotragus oreotragus. Next base: position 226,503 of record SJYX01012382.1, read on the forward strand.
ATTTAAACCAGATTGAGCAGCTCTCCACACATACTTTGCATTTCTCATATCTTGAACTTGATTTAGACCCTTCCTCCTACCTGAAATGTTCTTAACAATGTATGCACCTCCTAAATCATCTCAGACCTTGAAGACTTAACTGAAATGCTACCAGCTCTAAGAAACTTTCAAAGGTGCCCATTATAGAACCCATTTCCCATTTTTCTGTGTTTCAGTAGCACTTGGATAATTCATCATAAGATCCTACATTGTCTTGTTTTGGAGCTAATTACACCTGCTCCACCAGCTCTGCATGACTTTAGGCTTTCTGAAGGCAAACCTACCATGTGTTCATCTCTGCACTTCCCCAGTGGACACAACAGAGTTCCTAAATCAAGGATGGCAAAAACTAAAAATTAAAATTTGGGGTGCAAATTATCCCTAATCAGCTGGTGGTCTTCCTGGAGTGCTAAGTTGAAAAGGATTGTGAGATTGTGTCCAGCTCAATTAACAACATCTTTCATGGGTACAAACGGAAAAGGGACACCATCAGAGCCCCTCAAATTTTTGCCAATTACAGTTTTAAAAGTCTGTATCTGAAACAAACAAAAAAAAATGATATAATGTTGCATTTCTATATCGTGCCTAATTATTTTTGCATTTATCCTCATGACAGCTCTGTATTTATTACTCTCCACTTTACTGAAAATGTTAAATGACTTGGCTGAAATCACACAGCTAACAAGAGGCAGAACCCAAACTTGAATGCAGATGGGCTGCCTCTAAACTTAAGGCTGCTTTTATTACGGGATATGAATTGTCCTAATTGACATCATAGCTTTGAGTTTATATTTTCATGCACCATGGAAATTCACTAAAATTATGTAAATTGGAATATTTATTTAAAACACAAGAAAGTACAATATGGCCAATAGCACACAGGCGTATGGGCAAGCACACATGGAACAGAGAGACATCAAACCAAAGAGCTTGCTTTCAGTTCTCTCCTGCTATAATTCTCAATGTGGGCAACTGGGCACAGACACCATTATTGCTATAATTGTATCATAAGGTCATAATTTAATGACTGATTTACTTGGTATAAAATGAAGACAATATTTTTAGCAAAGTAGTCTTGGCTGGGGAATAAAGGTGTTCTGGTAAATCCAATGTTCTGGTTAATAAAAAGGGATGACATGGAATACATAATATACACAGTAGTGAGGAACCATGAACCAGACGTACATAGAATGATGTGGACAGATCACAAAACAGAAGGCTTCATGAGAAAAGCAGGAAAGAGAGCAAAATGCTTAGGATAATCCAATTCATATAAATTAAACCACATTACATATTTTACATATATCACACATATCCTTACTTATGAAGGGGAGTGAAATGGAAATCACAGAAAAAAGGAAATAAAAACTGGCCAAGAATAGAAAAATATGAGTAATATAATTCCATTTTTTAAATATTTATTTATTTGGCTGCACCAGGTCTTAATCGCAAAATGCAGAATCTGTTAGCATAAGAACTCTTAGTTACAGCATGTGGGATCTAGTTCTCTGAGCAGGGATCAAACTTGGGCCCCTTGCATTGGAAGCATGGAGTCTCAGCCACTGGACCACCAAGAAAATCCCAACATAATTCTATTTTTAATAAACCAAATAAAAGTCCCTGCTTTAAGCAGAAAATGGATTCAAAATATACAAATACTTTGAAGGGTGCTTTATTATCGAAAATCATTTTCTCTACCTGCCATCCCATCAATACATATGGGCCACTCTCTATGAGCTAGATGTTGGGAGTCGAAAAATAACATAGACTCTCAAGGAACTTAAGAACTGCTAATATTTATTGAGCACCTATTAAATGCTAAGTTTTGCCAAAGTTATGTTATATATATTAAAATTAATTTTTAAAACATGATAGCAGTTATCATCTCCTTTTTAAAGAAAAGGAAATTCAGGCTAACAGAAGTCAAGAATTTTACCCAAAGACTCAGCCAAGACATAGCAGAGCTGGAATTCAGACTCTCATCCCTCTGTCCATGAAGCCCAAATTCTTTCCATGGACAATTCTGTGCGATTTGGTACTGGGGCAAAGTAGGGATGGAGATATAAAGCATATACTCCTGCTCTTATAGTGTCTTGGTGCAATTATTATAAATGTTGCATGGACTTTGAACTCCTCGAGGTCACATACCAGTTCTCATTTATGCCTACAGTGGCAGCACTCAGCACAATGCCTGACTTCACATTCTTAGCAAATGAAAAAATTCATAACACTAAGAATAGAAGAGCATACTGCTGGTTGAGCTCCCTTTTTTGTATTTGTTCTTTTATATATAGACTAGACAGTTACACAGACCGCCATAGGTATGGACACTTAATTGGCTTCATATGATACAATAAACCATGCACCAGTATGCTCCAGGGCTTCCCTGATGGCTCAGCTAGGAAAGAATCCCCCTGCAGTGCGGGAGACCTGGATTCGATCCCTAGGATGGGACGAGCCTCTGGAGAAGGGAACAGCTACTCACTCCAGTATTCTGGCCTGGAGAATTCCATGGGCTGTATAGAGTCCATGGAAAGAGTCGGACATGACTGAGCGAGTTTCACTTTCAGTATGTGCCAGAGAAGATGCTCAACCACTGCCCAGAACTGGAGATTATCTGGGCTCTTCTACTTAAATAGAAGGGTTGAATCCAGTTACTGTATTCAGCTTCTGAATCATTGCCATCATCACCATCACCATCGCCCCACCATCATTATTACCATCACTACTGCCATGATCATCAAGCATATTCTATGGCCAAACCCAGAGCTAAGCATTTTACATGCATCATCTCATTTAATAACCTTATGAGCTGATGCCATTATCTATCCTGTTTTACAGATAAACAAAAGGAAGACTCAGAGAAGTTGCTTGTCCACATAGGACATAGTAAGTTGCTTGTCCAGATAGTAAGCAGTATACGTCAGGATAGGTTAGAATCTGCTGCATTAACAAATGTCTCCCAAATCTCAGTCTCTTAATTCTTGCAAACTTTGCTGCATGTCAGAGAATCTTAAAGCTAACCATCCTCCATGCAGTGAGACCATGTCCACATGAGACCTGCACACCTGCAAATTCAAGGGAAAAGAATGATAGCCCTCTCACACAGAGATTTCTCATTGCCTTAGCCCGGAAGTGACTCATATTGTTCATTATCCTGTGGCCCAGACTAGTAACATGACACTGTCTAATGGCAAGGAAGCTTGGAAGTGTCTTCTCCGGGCCACCAAAAAGGAAAGAGGAGAAGTACACAGGTGAACACTAAAAATGCCTACCGCAAAGGAGGACTCTAAAGATCTCTTGGTTCCTGGAGAGACCCTCACACACCGTGAATGTTGGATATGATTTCTTAAACACTGCTGCAGGAGCTGGGGAGGATTATCATGTGCTGTGCCTAGACCCTGTGCTCACATCCATACAAGATCACTTGCACAAACGATCCTCCAACATTCACTACTGTCCCCATTTTATAGATGAGGAGACTGAGGAGCCAAGAGGCAAGGTGACTTTCCTAAGCAAAGCTGAGGCCCAAAGCAATGATTTTTGCCTCCAAAACCCAGTTTCAGAGATAAGCACATTCACTCATGTGTTGTTTTACAAAATGCTTTCAAATGTGTTCTGGACTTTGCACTCATGACAGTCCTATAAGGTCACTAGAAAGACCCTCATTTTACAGGTGAAGATGCTGGAGCTCAGCAAGTTTAATTACATCACCCAAGAGTTCCAGCACTGGGCAAATGAAAAGTAGGTGCCCCCAACCCCCAACCTTATCATGGTAGCCCAATCTTTGGGGAGAGAGAAGGCAAAGAAATTCCAAACCCTACAGAGTTCATGCTCTTAAACACTTATAAAAGCTTTAAGATCCAGACAAAATCCAGACCTAAGTGCAAAGGTTACTGGAGTTGGGATTTTATTGCCAGATGTAAATCCATCTTCTCTAAGACCTGTTCCAGGTCCCTTGTGCCTCACTTGAAATATTTCATGTGTGCTGAATGGATTTGTTGGCTCCCTGTTGCCTTCGTAAATTATGAAGTCCAAATTTCTTAGGGCCAGGATCCAGCAGAGGTAACTCTAACTGCCCTCCTCCAAGCCCTGAACGGAGGATAACTTTGCTCCACTCCTGGAAATTGTCCTGATTTATTCTTTGAGCCACCATTTTAGATTTCAAAGTGTTGCTTGGCTTATAACAGGTAGACCCTGCAAGCCTCAGTGCCCACGTTTGAGCCATCACCCCATCCTTCTGTGGCCACAGATGACTGGTCCAGTCACAATAATGCTAGACTGAAAATGGACCAATCATATTCTCCATCTCAGGAATATCACACTTATTAAAAGGGATATTGTTACTGGATGCTTAATGGCAGCCTTCTGGAGGAAAAGTCCTCAAGTCTCCTGCTGAGATCCCTGAATGTGTGTGCTTAGTCACGCAGTTGTGTCTGACTCTTTGCAATGCCATAGACTGTAGCCCGCCAGGCTCCTCTGTCTATGGGATTTCCCAGACAAGAATAATGGAGTGGGTTGCCATTTCCTTCTCCAGGGGATCTTCCCTACCCAGGGATCGAACCTGCATCTTCTGCAGCTGAATTTTTTACAACTGCAACATCTGGGAAGGCTGAGATCTCTGGATGTTTTCCTAAAGTAGGATTGCTAACTCATCCTTTAATCCACTCTCCATTTACGTTTTTGTTCTTAATGAAGCCCAGCTTCATCTATTGTAGCCACAAAAAGAATCTTGACTGATACCTGTCTTAGCACCCACTCTCAAGACACAGGCATATCTTCAGCCCTCCCACTGCCTTTGTTGCTGTTCAGTTGCTCAGTCATGTCCAACTCTTTGTGACCCCATGGACTGCAGCAGAGCAGGCTTCCTGGTCCTTTCAGTTCAGTTTAGTTCAGTCACTCAGTCGTGTCCAACTCTTTGCGACCCCATGAATCGCAGCACGCCAGGCCTCCCTGTCCATCACCAACTCCCGGAGTTCACTCAGACTCACGTTCATTGAGTCAGTGATGCCATCCAGCCATCTCATCCTCTGTCGTCCCCTTCTCCTCCTGCCTCCAATCCCTCCCAGCATCAGAGTCTTTTCCAATGAGTCAACTCTTCACATGAGGTGGCCAAAGTACTGGAGTTTCAGCTTTAGCATCATTCCTTCCAAAGAACACCCAGGGCTGATCTCCTTTAGGATGGACTATTTGGATCTCCTTGCAGTCCAAGGGACTCTCAAGAGTCTCCTCCAACACCACAATACCAAAGCGTCAGTTCTTCGGTGCTCAGCTTTCTTCACAGTCCAACTCTCACATCCATACATGACCACTGGAAAAACCAAAGCCTTGACTAGACGGACCTTTGTTGGCAAAGTAATGTCTCTGCTTTTGAATATGCTATCTAGGTTGGTCATAACTTTTCTTCCAAGGAGCAAGCATCTTTTAATTTCATGGCTGCAATCACCATCTGCAGTGATTTTGGAGCCCCAAAAGTAAAGTCTGACACTGTTTCCACTATTTCCTGTTCCCTGTCCTTTACCATCTCCCACAGTTTGCTCAAACTCACATCCATTGCTTCAGTGATGCCATCCAGCTATCTCATCCTCTGACACCCTCTTCTCCTCCTGCCCTCAGTCCTTCCCAGCATCACAGTCTTTTCCAGTGAGATGGCCATTCACATCAGGTGGCCGCTGCCTGTGGCCTACTCTTCTGTACTTCTCTCCCAGACTCAGCCACTTTCATCCCTTTCTTTTGGAGCCCCCTCAGAATGAAACAGCCTGGTGGGTGGGATAGGAAAGAAGCTAAGAGTGTGCACTGGGCAAGGGTTAGGGTTCTAGAAAATGCTGCATTTGTCATTTATGACACTCCTCGATCCCAGAGACATGAATCAGGGACTCAATGGTACCCAACACCCTTCTCAGTCTGTTCACATCACCTCCTCTGGCCCCATCCCATCCACGCCTTCCCTCGTACCCTATTATCATCCCCAATATCCCCAGCTTCATGGTGCTGCCTATGCTACTTTCCTCTCTCACATGAAATGCCCCCTCCCTCCTTCTCTGATCAAAACCCCAGCTTGCCTGTCACGGCCAGATTATTCCCTGGTCTTCAGCACAAGCTATAAGGCACAATTAGCTAAGATTAGTCACTCCGATTGCACTTTATGCTTATTCTCCCTCATTACACTTCACGTGTTATGGTATTATTATCTGATTTATTTCATGTCTGTGCCCCCATTGGACTAGTTGTCATTTAAATACCCCTTCCTTCATAGGATTAATGTCATCAAATTACCTATCGTGTTGTCTCTGTACATAGAGGACTTCTAGGTTGGTTTCCTTGTTTGTTCATTTACTTGTCTATCTCTCCACCCTAAAACAAGAGACGCAGCCTCATGGAAGAAAAGTCTGCAAAGATCTAGTTCTTAAATGCTGAAGTAGAACGCATCATAAATGCTGCCCTGTGAGTGTGCCCAGCTCTGAAAATAACTAAAGGGGAACGTTTATTAGACAAGGAGCTGTGAAAAGCAAAAACTAGCAAAAGAGAAAGAAAACCAATCTCAGCAGATTCTCCATGTGCTGTTAGCTAGCTGCTGAGTGACATAAATCCTTTTAGAACATGATCCTCCATCAAGAGGGCTCATTCAAATGTCCCATGGACATTAAGAGAAAAAATACTGATCTCTGTACTAAGGAATAATACACTGGGGTCCAAAGGAGGAATATCTGTGTGCCTTCTGTATATAAAGTAGCAAACACTTTTGAGTGGTCACAGTGTACCAGAGAGAGCTATATATGCTTGATCTCACAGTATATTAAATCATCAGAAGAAACTGTGGTAAGCTTGTTATTCTCATTTTCCTAATGGGGGAAATTGAAAAACAGGAATTAAGACCCTTATTCAAGGGACTTCCCTGGCAGTCCAGTGGTAAAGAATCTGCCTTCCCATGCAGCGGATGCGGGTTCAGTCCCTGGTCAGGAAAGAAAGACTCCATGGACCCCAGGGTAACGAAGCCTGCGGGCCACAACTGCTGAGCCTGAGCATTCTGGAGCCTGTGCCCCACAACCAAAGAAGCGTGAATGCTGCAAAGGAGAGCCCAAGACCCAGCAGAGCAACAAAAAAATTTTTTAATTAAAAAAAGGAACTTATTCAAGATAATCATGGCTAAAAAGTGTTGGGGTCACTACATAGGCAGCCTGTATGTCATGAAATACTATATAAACTGCATATATAATACCTACGCTATACTACATAGGTTGCTCCACAACCAAAGAAGCGTGAATGCTGCAAAGGAGAGCCCAAGACCCAGCAGAGCAACAAAAAAATTTTTTAATTAAAAAAAGGAACTTATTCAAGATAATCATGGCTAAAAAGTGTTGGGGTCACTACATAGGCAGCCTGTATGTCATGAAATACTATATAAACTGCATATATAATACCTACGCTATACTACATAGGTTGCCTATATCTAAACCTCCAACCCCCATGCTATACTGTCATTAATTGTGTGTGTGTGTGTGTGTGTGTGTGTATGAGAGAGAGACAGAGAGAGAGGGGGATTAGGAGACTGCATGTATAGCTTATATTTATATGACTTGTATTAACATAGAAAATTTCTGGAAGGCAGCCAAGAAACTGTTAGGAGTCTGCCTCTGGAGAGTGGGGATGAAATAATCAGATGACTTACTTGTCTCTTTGTACCCCAACTACACTGTCTCAGGAATTCATTCAGCTGAAAGTAATAGAAAACCCAATTAACAGAGACTTAGACAAAACCAGTTTGTCTGACATAACCAGAGGTAGCATTTAATTGGCTCCCTGATAAAGGGGTACTTTTGTGCAGTAATCTTGACCCTTTGCTCACAGTGACTCTCCTTCCTTGCTTTCTTTTTGTCCTCCAGAACCTTTCTCTTCCTCTGGAACCTCTATACTTTACCTGTGTGCCTTGTTTATTGTCTGACTCAGGCCAGAATATCAGCTCCATGAGGATGGCGATTTTGTTTCATTCACAACTGTACCCCCACATCTTAGAATCCTACCCGGTACAGAGTAAGTGCTCAATAAACATTTGTTGAACTAATGAACAAGGGAAAGTGGCTGTTCAAGACTGAAAAGAGAGTGTGTGTGCCACATTGCTTCTGGCCTCTCTTATCATGGAAACAAGTGTGTTCCCAGAACCTCCATGCAAATCTCCTCTATGTTTTATTGGCCAGAATTGGTTCATGTGGCATGCTCCTCTCCCTCATTGAAAGGTGCTAGAAATCCATAAGTAAGTAGTTACAACTGTGCATAGTCACCCCAGACAGCGTCAGAACATGCTTAGCCAGGAAGAAGCAGGGAGTGGGTCTGAGCTAGACCATCAGTCATATCACCCACCGGAAGTACAGCATTTTATCACATACATATTCTACTTTTTTTTTTTTTACTATTTTCTTTTTCTTTTTTTTTTTTTTGGTGGGTTTNCCCAGACAGCGTCAGAACATGCTTAGCCAGGAAGAAGCAGGGAGTGGGTCTGAGCTAGACCATCAGTCATATCACCCACCGGAAGTACAGCATTTTATCACATACATATTCTACTTTTTTTTTTTTTACTATTTTCTTTTTCTTTTTTTTTTTTTTGGTGGGTTTTTTTTATTTGTTTTTGGTGGAGAATGCCGGCAACGATCTATTTTATTTTTCTTTAAAAATTTTTTTATTTTATATTGGAGCATGGTTGATTAACAATGTTATATTAGTTTCAGGTGTACAGCAAAGTGATTCAGTTTTACGTATATATATATTTCAAACTATTTTCCCATGTAGGTTATTATGAGTATTGAGCAGAGTTCCCTGTACTATACAATAGGTCCTTATTGGTTATCTATTTTAAATATAGTAATATGTACATGTCAGCAACATGGATAGATATTATCATACTAAGTAAAATAAATCAGACACAGGAAGGCAAATATCATATGATATCACTTATATGTGTTATCTAAAAAAATTATACAAATGAACTTATTTACAAAGCAGAAATAGACTCAAGACTTAGAGGATGAACTTATGGTTACCAGGGAGGAAGGATGGGGCAGAGAGATAGATTGAGAGTTTGAGATTAACATGTGCACACTACTATATTTTATATTTTTCTTGAGTATGGATGTCCAGGCCACACTTCAGGCTTGCTCAGAATTTCAGAAGGTGAGGCTGGTCATGTGTACTTTTTAAAAACGCTAAAAAGATTTCAATCTGCCATCCATGATCAAAAAAAAATTCCTGAGAGTCTGTGCTTATAAAGGTAGCAGAAGAATTTTTAAGTCCTGGAAAAGGAAGCGTGACCTGACTCCCAGAAAGATGTGAGCCCAAGGGATCCTTGTAGATCATGGAACTCAGGCTCTCCATTTTGCAGATGAGTAAACTGAGGCTTCCAGAGGAAAAGAGACTTGTCTAAAGCCTTCCAGACAATCAGCAGCAGGACCAGGGCTAGATTCCAGCGTTGTCTCCCAAAACAGTGCTCTGCTCTGTTAAGCTCTTGGCCATCTTTTCCTCTAACACCAAGTGTTTACAGCCAGGGGCAAGACCCTCCTGTTACTCACATTTAACTTTTACAGAGAAACAATCAAGTATCAACTTTCCCTTTCTCTGTTAACTGCATAATCTAGAGTAATAAATTAGTCCCCAAGCAAAAAGGTGTCCTTAATCCCCACATTGCTTTTCCATATCCCTGTGGTGTATAATGTAAAAGGAGTTTTAGTGGTTAATATCCACTTTCAGCCTTCTCCTTTATATATGTATAAATTTATATTTCATAATTATAGTTGCAGGTTTCCCCTCTGCTCTGCCCCTGCCCTTGAGCTGGAGAATGACAAGAAATGGTTTATGTTCTCTGGTCTACACTGACAGTCTAATCCTACTCGTGTATTTCATGCTGTCTCCGTCAAGTCCATTTTCTCCTGGCCCTGAGATAGACACTGTGCCCAGTGTCTCCATCTCTGCAGGTTCAAAGCAGCATGTGCCTGGAGCTAATGTAGGTATCCTCTCTGAAAGACACCAGCTTTGGGGTTTCAGAAATGCAGGCAGGAGATCCAAAGTCCTGTTGGTGGATTTATTACTGTTGATTAAATGTCTCATACTCAGTGTCATGCCCTGTCATTGCTGTGAACACTGCAAACTTTCTCTTCTGAGCTCTCTGTTAGAGTCAACCTGAAACATCAGAAAGCTTCCCAGGTGGCTCAGAGGGTAAAGAACCTGCCTGCAATGCAGGAGACAAGGGTTTGATCCCTCGATTGGAAAGATCCCCTGGAGAAAGGAATGGCAACCCACTCCAGTATCCTTACTTGGAGAGTTTCATGTACAGAAGATACTTAGGCAGAAAGCAGAAGCATGTATGGCTTTAAAACTGCCAGGGGAAATCTGATAGCAAAGCCAAAATGAAAGAGCAAGGTGCCATCTTCCCAGAGATATAAAGAGCTGCTAGGCTACTTCCCAAAGCCTCTATAGAAATCCAAGGTCAGACTTCATGCTTTCTTGCAAAGGGTGCTGGAACCCATGAGAAGACCATGCATCAGTTCAGCGACCCATTGGTTCCAAGGTTGTCTCAAATGCTACTCAGCTATGTGCCCTAAACCAGAGGTTTAATCCCTCTGAACCCTGATTGCTCATCTGTGAAAAGAGGGTAAGAAAACCTCCCCTATTTAACCTTCAGAGTGACTAGGAGAATGGAAGAAAGTAAGTAACGGACCTGTAATAGATGTAGCAGGTAATATGGGTAGATTTGAAGCAACTGAGTCACAGCTCAGCAGTGCTCCATCTCCTATGCCCATCAGCCAATATTTATGAGATGTGTTTTCCTAGTCATTTAGGTATTATCTACAACCCTAGTCATCAGTACATCAGTCAAAGGCAAATGTAAACACTAACCCCTGAGAATCCAAGGTGTAGGTGTCAACGGGACCAAAACATCCACTTAGATGCTCCATTGTTTTTCACTTCTATGCAGAAAATTGGTATTACATAGGCTTTAAAAAGTAGGGGAAGCAATCATATGCTATAAAAAAATAACATAGCAGTTCAGATCATCTGTGTGTTAGGGGAGATGGTTATTTCTTGAAACAGCATCATCTCAGCAAGTAAGTATTTCATCAGAAATGTTATTTTCCCCAGATTTTAAAGCCAGAAGTTAGTTCAAACCCATGATTTTCAGAACTAGCTCTGTTACACTGGGCAAGTTAAGCTCTCTTAGGATCCAACGTCTGTAGAACAAAACAAATGATTTCTAATATCAGGTAGATATTACAACTAAACTGTAAACTCCATGGGGACAGAAATTTTCATCATCTCTTTGAACTAAATTCACAGCCCCTAAGTCAGTGCTCTTAAAAAACAAGAACTCAGTGAATACTTGGCAAAGGAATGAATGAAGGTATAAAGGTTCTTAACTTTATGCCTAGAGTCTTGTCAGCATTCAGTAAATACTAAGCCACTCTCCCAAAGTATTACAGTGTTAGATAAGTGATTTCAGGATGATGCAAATAATATTTAATTCATTTGAAAGTAACCTTCATGAGGCAGGGAACTGTTTTGTTCAGTTCTGAATCCTCACCTCCTAGAACCATGCCCAGCATTCAGTAAACACTCAGAAAATGTCTATTGAATAAATGATTTGGGTCGTTCTTCCCAGACAGGCCATGTGCTACTTGAAGGGAAGAATTTTTTTTTATATTCTTACCCCGACTGTGTGTACAAAAGAAATATTCAAACATTCAAAACAGATGATTTCAGTGGACTATCCGGGGCTCAAGGTTTCTTAGAACCACCACGATCTGTCAATTACACGTAAGTGTCATGAGGGTTATACAGTACTTTTGACTCCAAAGTAATGGAAACATCTTCTATTGCCCTGGAAACTCTTCCTGCAGACAGAATTTTGAGAGAAAATTGCACAAGAGAATACTGTGAAATTTCACAACTCTGTCACTATGAAAAATGTCATGGAAAAGGATTTTTCTTATAAAACAGCAACTTATGAAAGTAATCAGTGCTGGAAAGCTCAAAGATAGATGAAGAAAACAAGAGGAACCGATCCAACAGCTCTGGTTTTATGAATAGACGATTCCACCACCCCACTCATTTGTAAGATTCTCATGAGATCTTTTTTTTACAGCAGGTTATGAATCATCTTCATGATATCTTTAAATGGATGATCAATACTATATTTTCCCATAAAATGTTTGGTTCGAAATCCGATTTTAAGTGCATTAGAGTTTTTGTGCACCGAACGGGTGAATGCCATAATAAATTGTCATCAAATATGAAAGAAATATAGCAGAGATTAATTGCCATATTTATTTATGAGTCTATAAAATACCTTGTGAAAGTCCTGGCACATTTTTGGGATACCAATTTGAACCTTCAGGAAAGTTAAAAGCATTAAAAGAGACTGCAAGGAGATTTATTATCAGAATGTTTTTAATTGCAGACCTAAGCAGACATGCAGGTATTAGAATGGCTATGCCCCTAATGGGCATGTCTCATATGTTTCTCTTTTTTCCCCCCCTTTCAAAATTATATACTTCCCCTATTTTTATTGATTTGTGAAGATTTGTCGTAAATTACTCTGGCCAGCACGTGACATCACAAATGGTCCCAGCTTCCCTAAAGTAGCGGGCCCCAGGTGGCACAAAAAAGAAGGCTCCTGGCCAGTTCTAATGCTCAGTTTTAAAAGTGGGAGAAACGACAGTGAAAGAGAAAACTGGCGGAAGGCGGCTAGGCAGACAAAACGTGTGTGGCTTGAAGCTGCTCGTATCTTAATTGAAGCCTTAAAGTCTACAACAGTGAAATACTTTAGGGAGAAGAATGACAAAATAGCATCCTTAAAAATGGCCTGTTAGCAATGGTCCAGTTAGAGAGTTGTGTGCAAAAAGGCACAGTCCCTAGCTAGAATCAGAGCCAGCACCAAATCAGCTCCCTTTCCTACTGGTCTTGGCCATGTAGGTTTGTTCCCTAATTGCACAGTCAAAACCACTCTTGGTGGTTTCCCCGGTTGCAAAGGGGAAAAAGTACACAGCATCCTATCCTAGCAAGTCTTTATATGTTGTTGCCTCTTTCAGGTCTTTGTTTTTTACATGCATTTTTTTTTTTCCCAAAGACTTTGACTTCTGGAACTGTTCCCTGGCTTTCAAATCCATACATCTCTTGTTGACTTTCAATTTTAATTCCTTGAGATTCCTTGAGCTATCATGAGGAAAATGTCAAAGATAAAAATAATGAAGAATTTCTATACATAAAAGCTGCTTTGTAACTGAGAAGTTAATGCACCAATCCCCCCAATCTACTGATGCAAAAACAAAGATTAAAAAATATATGTACAAATATAAATAAGTTGGTTGGTAAATAGATATAGATATATACCAATCCAGGGATCAAACCCGGGTCTCCCAACTATGTACATAGGAGACCCGAGTTCGATCTCTGGCTGGGAAAGATCTCCTGGAGAAGGAAATGGCAACCCATTCCAGTATTCTTGCTTGGAAAATTTCATGGACAGAGGAGCCTGGCAGGCTTCAGTCCACGGGGTTGCAAAGAGTCAGACATGACTGACACACTAATACTTTCACATATGTATANCTCTGGCTGGGAAAGATCTCCTGGAGAAGGAAATGGCAACCCATTCCAGTATTCTTGCTTGGAAAATTTCATGGACAGAGGAGCCTGGCAGGCTTCAGTCCACGGGGTTGCAAAGAGTCAGACATGACTGACACACTAATACTTTCACATATGTATACACACACACACACACACACACACATATATATATAGATCTTCCTGACACAGTCACTAACCAAATTGCATTAATTGTTTTATAAACCATCACATAGACATAATCTTGGGTGAATTTTTTTTAGAAGTTTTTTGTTGTTGCTGGGGTTTTAAATTATTATTATTCTTATCCATCACAGATGGGTCTGCCATTTTCTATTTTAATTAATGATCTTCATCAAATTTCTAAAACTCCTAAATTATCACATGAGCTCTTTCATAAAACAAGTTGATATAAAAGCATGTAGTAGAGACTTGAACTAATGTGCTTACTGTGCTGTCTCTTCAGATATTTCTGGGCTAAATTACGTTGTGTTATTCCAGGGCACTACATCTCCAGCTGTGTCTGGCTTTATATATGTTTGAAATAAGGTGGAAAGACCCAAACTGCAGTTCTGTTTCCTCCTCTGTCATCTGCTCGTTTGTGTGATCTGAGGTTTGCTTCCCACCTTTTCAATTTCCTCATCATGAGCCTTAAATAAGATAAAGCAGAGGTGTTTAGGGTAGCTCCCAAGAATCTACAAATGCAAAGCTACAGTTTTTTAAGTCTGAGCTCAGGTTTGTACCTGGCTTGCTGACACACCAGGATCCCTGCATTGTCTCATTTTTCGCTTTATCTAGAAGTTCATTCTTTCTTTCTATTTTTATTTCCTAACAAGCAACATCAACACCCTCATCTGGGAATTATTGCCTTTTTATTTTCCTCTCCTGATGCCAGAGTTGCTGCTGACAATATGTATTCAGGCAAGGCAGGGGCTCGCTGTGTTTCTCAATCAGATGCCATGCACACTACTTCCGTCAAAACAATTAGTGTTCATTTCGATTTTACTCGGGGAGACCTGTGGTGACTGATCAGTATAAATTATAGATGCACGTGTCCAGATGCACTTGTTCATTCATGCATAGATTTGAGGAGATGTCATCCTTCTCAGTTCAAAAACAGTCACACAAAAAATTCATACTTAAAAAATATAACTGCACATTTTCAACCAGTGTTATTTTATCCATATTCTCACACATTCCATCTATGATCTGAGGCATCTAAAGTTGATTTGGGGCATTTTGCTGTTATCATCCTCTCCCTGTAAAAATCTGTTGTCTTTCTAAATCATTAGGAAATCAGAGATATTTAAAATATTCAAAATAGTACAGTGTGATTTATTTTGCTTTTTATGTGTGTGGCACCTGCATTCAGGTTTACTATCAAGACACATCCTTTACTCTGCCTGCTTGAGACCTGCAGTACATTTCAATCAAAGCAGCCTGAACTTCAAATAAACAATGTCAGATTAGTACTCTCCCTGCTCCAAAGAGGCCTTTGACTGTTGACTGTTTCAGATTTGTTTTAATGAGCGGTTAGAGGCACTATCAGGGCATGTGGTATAATACAATAAAAGAATCTGTATCATCTGTATAAAACAAGGTGGAACGACTCCCTTAAATATAATTGGGTCTGTATTCGATAGGTTTACTTGCTTCAGTAAAATTCAGTACGGACACACAGACAATTGGGCAGTCCTCCCCAAACTAAATGAATCAGGGCTGAACAAAGCAGTGAAAAGCCAGCATGGTGGAGAGGCTCAGGGCACTTGGCTGTCGATGTGACTGCCTGTCAACAAGTCCGGAAGAGAGCACATTCCACGGCAGCTTCCCTGAATCACTTTCCAGGAAACACTCCTTTTCACCCCAGGTTTCTGCCAGACAGAGGCTGATACTGGTTGAAGCTGATGGCTTGGTTTTGTAATGAGGGCCCCCAAATAATGGGAAAAGGCACACTTCATAGGAACACTTTTAGGGAACCCTACTAAATGCTTAAGGTGGTGACAGACAAATGTCAGTGGCACCAGGTAGACTTGCTTTGGGTGCCACCACTCTCCAGGAAAGCAATGTGAAATCAAGGTCTCCATGCCTGGAAAGAGCAGGCTTCCTCCCCAATACATTCTTAAAGCAACTTTGAACACAATAGAAAGAAAGATGCCTTAACAGAAAAACCGGCTCTTTTGTTTGCTTTCTTTTCTGCAGATGAAGAAAAATGCTGAGGCATTTATAGTCACACCTCCCAGTTCACTTCACCACTGTTCTTCCTCCTCTTTCCTTTCTTTCTTTCTTTTTTTTTTTTTCCAAATCATGTTGCTTTTTCTGAATCCTAGAGAGGGAAGACAAGAGGTAGGCCTGGAGGCCCTGCACACAGCACTGATACCACAGAGATCTTATAAATCACCTGAAAATCAATAAATCCTATATGGTAGTTTCTCCTTTGCAACCGGATCGCCAGGGGACAAAACTAATGCTTTTTCTTCACCACCCTCCCCATTTTTCCTGTCATTAAAAAAAATTCTGCTTAGGAATGAATGGGCAAACAAAGTTGCTGAGTAAGTATTTCAACTACCTAATTTTATTACTTTACAATGACATACCTTCCCTCTGGAAATGTTTGCAATTAATTAATTAGCGGTAATCTTCCCCAAGGGACTAATCTAATGAATTCTCTCCAATTCTTACTTTAAAAAAAAAAATGTATCCCAGCTGCAAACGTGTAGATGGCTCCAAAGTGCATTTTGAAAAATCAAGGAATCTTATCTATTACGGTGAATTTTTATCACTAAATCAATCTGGCGATAACTGTAATTCTTCTTCTAACTAGGATTTTCCCGGGTTGAACGCAAGGTTTCTCCAAGGTAACGACACGCAGTAGCCGCAGCCAGGAAACCTCGCTGGGTTTGTTCGTATTTGGAGTGGATCTGGTGCTCCTGTTAATAATCTCTTAGGCGGTGGAGTCTGCGGTTTGCGGCTTATTCAAGCTCAGTGCGCGTTCTGCAGAATCTGTAAAGAAAAAAGCCGGTGTCGTTCTAAAGAGGTCGCTGACTTCCGGGCCTACTAGTCTCCGCTGAAAGGTGCCTGAGGAAGGCTCGGAGGCAGGGACCCAGACCTTACCCGTCCCTCCTTCCTCCTTGCCTCTCCAGACCCCAGGTCAGAGATTCCGATTGTTCCTAACCTCCAGGCCACACGTTCTTGCGTTTCAGCTAGAAAACAGAGCTAGGCCCTTGAACCACCACCCCCGATTCCTCTGGGAAGGCGCAGAGAGGGCCTGGGAGAGTGTTTTTGTAAGACGTAAAGCTCGGTGACCCCTCGAGTGACATTCTGAGACAATCTGAGGTGTCTGGCCTGCAAACCTGAAAACCCTAGAGTTCCACTCAGATGACGGCAGCATCCCCGGAAGACCTCCTCCCACCGGACTGACAACCCCTTTACGCCCCCAGATGTCCTGGGGTTGGAGGCTCCGGGAGGCCTGGGGATTGAGCCTTCAGGAGTCCAGTTTCTCCCGTCCTAGCAAACTGGCGGCCCCTCGCCCTGGGGACACAGCCCCCTCCCAGGCACCAATGAGCTCGTCCGCCATCAGCGCCCCTTTGAGGGCCCCGAGGATGCAGAGGGTGGTCAGATCGCTGGGCCCAGCCAGGAGACCCGGAGGAGCTCAGGGAACCGGCCGCCCTCCCCGCGCGCTGAACCGTGGCTCGCCAGCGCCACCCCCAGCGGAGCTCAGCGGCTGCAGCCCGGCCCCAGCGCCTTCGTGCGGCTCCCCGGTCCCCCGTGGACCCAGCGAGCGGCGCGCACGAGGCAGCCAAGTCTCGCCTTCCGAGAAGACGCCCAGGAGTCTCCGCCTGCGGTCTGCAGATGCCCAGGGGGATCCGACTTGGCGCCTTTACCCACACAGTCCGAGGAGGGGGAATCTGAACTTGACCTGGAGGGGGCGCTATTCAGTCTATTAGAGGACCTGAGAGCAGCACAGAAACCCTGGGGTCAAGACCCTAGTAAAGACCGGGTCATGGAGGTCCTGGATGGAGCTAGAGTCCTAGGGCGGGGAGCCAGGCCCTCGAGCACAAAAGACGGCCCGAACAGTGGATCCACCGACGCTGCCCCCAGCGAGCTGGGGGCCAGCGGCGCGAACAAACTTTCCTGCAGCGGAGGTGGGGGCCGGGAGGCCGGGCTGGAGGCTTGTCCCCCGAGCCTCTGCGCTCCTCCACCTGCCAGCGTTCCACCTCCGCCCAGCCTTCGCCCACCCCTGTTTCCTCCCCTCCCCCGCGCGCCTCTGTTCACTTAGACTCCTCATCTCTCTCCTCTCCCCTCCTCCTTCTCCCTCTAGCCTTTCTCCCCCACTTTCCTCCTGTTGTTTCTCCTGTCTCTTCTTTTGTATTCTCTCCTCCCCCGCCGCCCGGTGCTTCTCTCCTCCTCCGGGCCGCAGGGGAGGAGGTAGGCGCACTGCGCCCGGGGCCTGCGCTGCGCGGTGGGAGGCGTTTCTCCTACTTCTCCCGGGTAATTTGGAGAGATTGTATGTGCGCGCGCGCGCGAGCTTAAGGCGAAAAGGGGTAGGATCCTGCGCCAAGCAGAGAGGGTCAGGGTCTTTGACGTTCCTCACCAGCTGCACAAACCTCCCGGAACAAGTGTGAGTGTGGTTAAGAGTGCGCGCGCGCGCACGGGCTGGCTGCGCTTGGCAGGCTTGGTGGCCCGGGGCCCCAGGGCCCGGGGGCCCGCCTGGCGGCCCGGGATTACCGTGACGTCACACTGAGCCTCTGGCCACCTTGGACTGGGGCACCTCGGGAGCCGCACAGCCCCGCACCGCGCCTCACCTGGCCTCGCCGCCGCGCGCTTTTGGGAACCCGCATCCTCTCCCCTCCCCTGCCCATCCATGGGCCCTTCTGTCTTCCGGACCACGCGGGCCGGAGGGGAGCCTTCTGGAGCGCAGGGCTCGGCAGCCGGGCTGCCTTCGGCTCTGCCTCCAGCCACGCCAAGCCGGCGGAGGACCCAGCACTGGGCACCGGCGACCGTGTAAGGAACCGAGGCCGCGGACGGCTGGAGGCGCAGAACCGCGGGGCTGAGGCGGCAACCCGCAATAGTAGAGGGCGGCGGGGTCACCGACAGCCACAATGTCCTTCCCGCACTTTGGACATCCTTACGGCAGTGCTTCCCAGGTAAGAGCCGCCCCCATGGGGGATGGGGGGAGACTGGAAGGAGGGAGTGCCCAGTGCCGGAACCTGCCCGCAAAGCCCTCCTCTCCCACGAGTTCCCAGGGCAGCCAGAGAGAGCGGGAACCTGGAACCCCTCTGACATGCCCCATTACTGGCAGAGAATGCGCCGCTCCCCCAGGCAAGTTGAAGAATCGTGTGACCCGAAACTTGGGCACTCTGACCTCGTGCTCCGCGAGGCGGGTGGGATCTCGGGAACCTTCCAGACAGGAAGATATCCGAGGTGGCCGGGAGGGTCTCAGACTCGCTCACTCTTTTTCTGGGCTCGTTCGTTTGTGATCCTCTGTTCTTTTCCTCTCCCTTCCACGGGTAGGTCCAAGCTCTCGGCTTCCGGTTCCTTCGATTTTCCAGATCTGGGTGGGCACTGTGCAGTGACAGGGTCTCCTGGGGAAATTCTGGAGACGCCCACCCCTGTTCAGTTTCTCAGCAGAGAGCCCAAGGAGTAGCCCCAGCTTGACCTCTGCCCTGCTTTGTGATCTCGGATAAGCCTCCTATTCTCCGTAGTCCTCCTTCCTCATCTATAAAGTGGAGTGAGACGTGGTCTCTAAGGCAAACTTCAAGTTCGGCCTTGGTAGGATCCTGTGGCTGCGAGGAGGGAGGGTTCACCAGGGAACTGGCCGAGTCTGGCTTTTGTAATTCCGGTTTCAGAACCTTCCCATGACCCGGAGCCCCTCGAACTCTGGAGTTTTAGCAAAGCTTTAGGAGGGTCTATAAAGGCGGTTTAGATAAATGGCGTCTACGGATCATTTCCGTCACGGTCCTCAGGAGAACGCTCAGTACAAGGGAGAATTAAGTTCATATTGAAGGAAGGACTGATCTGGCAGTTCCGTCGCTGGCTCCCGCCAGCCCGAGGCGCCGGTCTCTGACCTCCGGTGCCCCCTCTCTCGCCCCCGTAGTTTCTGGTGTCTGCAAGTTCCAGCGCCACTTGCTGCGAATCCGCCCCGCGCTCGGTCCCAGATGTGGCCTCGGGCTCCACCCCGGCGGCCGCGCTCTGCTGCGCACCCTACGACAGTCGGCTGCTGGGCAGTGCGAGGCCGGAGCTGGGCGCGGCCTTGGGGATCTATGGAGCTCCCTACTCAGCCGCTGCAACTGCCCAGAGCTACCCAGGCTACCTGCCCTACAGCCCCGAGCCGCCGGCGCTGTACGGGGCGCTGGTGAGTACCCGGGGTGGAGCCTCGGTCCGCGCGACAGAACCCACCCGCCTGGGGGCAGGAGCGGCAGGGGCGAAATCCCGTGTGATATTTCCATCTAGGAAAATTTAGGACGTACAGCACCAGTTCGAGGCAAGGAAATGGTTACGATTCTATGTAAAGTAAAAAAAAATAAACAAAACATCTTTACATGTTACAGTTTGTAGAAGTCCATCCTGTTTAGAAAACATCTGTACCTCGATTATTGGGGGAAGTAGCCAAGTCATCACTAGGCTCAGTGTACAGGTGAGGAAACTAAGGTTCACAGTGGCTTGAATAACCTTACCCAAAGTCACAGATAGAACAAGGCAGAGAATGGCTCCGGAAAGGGAGTAAGAAAGTGCCCCAGCTGTTGGGAGGCAGTTGGGGAGACACAGTAGTAACAGTTAAATGACAGTGAATAGTGCTTATGCTGCACCAGGAATTCTGCCAAGGATGTTTCTTCAGTAACCTTTAGGCATGATTGTCATCCCATTTACCAAGAGGAAACTGAGGCACAGAGGGGCTAAACAGCTGTGCCCAGGATCACACAGTCAATGCCAGTGGTGGTGCTACAGTTCTAACCAGACTTGCCTCCAGAGTTCACACCCTTAGCAACTCCCCACCCCTCCGCCCCAAATGTAGTCCTTATTTCTTCCCTCCTTCCCCTCCAGAATCCACAGTATGAGTTTAAGGAGGCTGCGGGGAACTTTACATCCAGCCTGGCACAATCAGGAGCCTATTACCCCTATGAGCCAACACTGGGGCAGTACCAGTATGATCGGTAAGGCATGGGGCATTGGTGGCTGGCATCACAAGTCCTCTCCTCCTCCCCTGCCAAGGTAGGACCAATCCACAGAGCATGCGGTGGGGGGGCTATGGGCTAGGATGCTGAGCAGAACCTCACTTCCTTCAGGGACAGAGATTGTCTCCTGCCTGCAGCCCCAGGTTCCCAGCCCAGAACTGTGAGCCAGGTTCTCCCCGCAGGTATGGAGCGGTGGAGTTGAGTGGTGCTGGGCGCAGAAAGAACGCCACCCGGGAGACCACTAGCACGCTCAAGGCCTGGCTCAACGAGCACCGCAAGAACCCCTACCCCACCAAGGGCGAGAAGATCATGCTGGCCATCATCACCAAGATGACCCTCACCCAGGTGTCCACCTGGTTCGCCAACGCGCGCCGGCGCCTCAAGAAGGAGAACAAGATGACCTGGGCGCCCAAGAACAAAGGCGGGGAGGAAAGGAAGGAGGAAGGTGGAGCAGAGGAATTGCTGGGCTGCCTAAATGGTGACCCCAAAGGTACCCCATGTTCCCTCTCCAGCTTACCTGGGTTTTCCAATCATCAAACAGTTTGATTGGATTTTCACAACCACCCCATGGCGTAGCTTCTGTGGAAGGCTTCCCCTGGCTTCCTTTGACACCTGCAACCCCTGCATGCCTCAGGGCCTTTGCCTGTGCAATCAGTTCCCTTTGCCTGGAATTTCCTACAGAACTGGGAACTGCCTTCTTCTAGACTTGAAAACACCACCTCCAAAAAGCCTTCCCTGTGCACCCACACCAGCTAGCTTCCCAAGTTATTCTCCACCACATGTGCCTACTTTATTTCCTATGGCATACTTACCCCCTTAGGGATGTCAGCTCCACCAGAGAAAGCCTCCACTGCTGTATTCTCTAAATTCCTAATACTTAAAAGCCTCAGTGATGTCTGGCACATAGCTGGTGCTCAGTAAATATTTTCTGAATTAAATAATACACACCAGCCGCCACTGAGTGTTGACATGGATAAAAACTGCCCTCTGCTTTTTTAAGGCTGAGAAACAGATCCAGGTCTTAGGGACAGTGTCCGTTTCCTTGGGCTATCAAAGGGGAGGGCTCTTCTGAAGGGTGAGAGCAGGTCTAACTAAGGGCGGGAATTCTTTCCCAGCCGCAGGCCCGCAGCTCTGGGGCAAGTGTCGGAGGCGGTGTGGCCATCCTGGTGAATTACACCGAGTCTGCACTGAGTGCAGGGCACATCTTGCTAAAAGCTTCTCCGGGATGGGCACTCCCGAGGATTTCCCCTGGGGCCTGGGGCTTTTCTCACTCGTTCTTGATTTCCCTCAGACGTTACTGCTGGCCAGGAATCCCGGGGGCTCCGGCTGAGTGATCTGGAGGACCTGGAGGACCTGGAGGAAGAGGAGGCGGATGAAGAGGAGGCAGTGGCCACAGCTACGGACAGACTGGCTGAGCTCCGTAAAGACACTCAGCCGCTGCCGGCGACGCAGTGTGCCGCCGCTCGAGAGGGCCGACCGGAGCGCAGGGAGTGCAGTCTGGCGGCACCCCGCTTCTCTTTCACTGAGCCCCCCAGATCGGGAGAAGCCAATTTCCTCCGGGCCGAGCCAGGAGGCCCCACGTTGACCATGCACTACCCCTGCAGCGAGAAACCACCGCGCATCTGGTCTCTGGCGCACACGGCGGCCGCCAGCGTCGTCGAAGGGGCACCTCCAAACCTGCCCCAGCCGCGAAGTCCTGAGCACCATCTGATTCCCGGACAGCTTCCAGGCCCGGGCACGCGACCCGCGGTCCCCAGAGACTCCGCGTGCGAAGAGTCTCCGCGAATAGCCAAAGCCTTTGGAAGCCCCACGTTTGCCCTACAGGGTCTGCCGCTGAACTGTGCGCCGTGCCCGCGGCGGAGGGAGCCGGTGGTGCGGTGCCAGTACCCATCCGGAGCTGAAGGTAGTGGGCCCCCAACGGCGCTGGGCGTGTCTAACCAAAAGACACCTCCCCTCCCCACCTTCCCTCACCCCACTCCCCCGTACCCCAACTCCGGGGTACTCAGCCGCTTCACAGGCTCTCTTCCCACGTTCAGACGTAGCCTAGCTCAAGAATGTCTCACCGCATTCCTTGAAACAGTTTAGAGATCAAAGTTCTAGCTCCTGAATCTTCTTAAAGCCAAACACTAGATTATGCTAGAATGAGACTGTAACTTACCTAGGAAACACTTAGAAAGTCATTGAGGAGGACAGCTTAGATCTCTCCAATGTTTAGATCTCTCCAGATGTGCCAGGTGGGCACCGTCATGACCCTCCAGCCCAGGCACTCTTGTCCCCTGCCTGCCCTTTGGAGGAGGCCAGCTGGCTCCCCTTATGGTCTAGTACCAAGAGTTTGCTAGGGCTAGGCAGGCACAAGGGCTTTCCCAGAAGTCTCAGGGGGAAAGCCAGATACCTTACAGTTGGTTCAAGGCCAGTGCTTAAGGCCAGAAGCTCTCCGTGCAGCCCACTGAAATCCCTAGGGATGTAATTCAGGTGAGTGCTGTCTGGGTAGGGCCGTCTTACCAAGCTGGGAAGGACTGCCAATCAGCTGTCTCCTGCACCTGGCTGGTTCACTGGTTCACTGGCTGTGTTGGGTTGGAAGGGAATTTCACCCCACAAAGGGACATTCCCAAAGCATTTGGAAGCCTCCAGCAATTACCATCAGATTCTGCTCTTTGAAGTCATTTCTCGCAGGATTAACTACTAGCTTAGAAAATTGGGTTACACTGTTATTTGAATTTCCACCTAACAAGGCCAAATGTTACCTCTGGCACGCAAATTGCCTCTGGACCTTGGATTCCCTTGGGATGAGACACCACCGACCTCGGATTTCCTAGGGATAGCCCCTGAGTGGCCTTCGGGTTTTAATCAACCTTTCCTCTCTCAGCAGGTTAGCCCAATGGCTGCGATTAGCAGAAGCATCCTGGAAATAAGCCCTGCTTTTTGGAACTCACCTCCACACTAAGAAGCTAAGAAACCTCACCAGGGTCTGGGGCTCTCACTTCGCCTAAGAGACAGACACACAGAAATACGCGGAATGGCCCTCCTGGGACGCAGAGGAGGGGAGTGGCTGGCAGAGGTCCGATCTGGCAGATCCCCAGAGGAGGTGGAAGGGCACCTTGGGGAAAGTCAAATGGGAAGGCTGGGCCAGTATGCCCAGGGCACCCAGCTCAGCACTCTAGTCTGCCTCTCCCCTCTGGATTCAGGTCTCAAGCCACTCCCTCTCCTGTTCACTCACCCCATCACCCTCACTTTGTAACTTCAATGCTGACCTGGCTCCTAAGGACCACGCGTGTCTCCTCCCCTTTCTCACTCTTTGTGTCCTTAAAAATAATCCACCGAACCCAAGCTGTGTGGCCTGTTTGCAACTGGGGAGCTCTGTGAGGTCGGGGTGGTGGGGAGGAGGAAATGCAGCATGGGCGGCCGATTTCAGTCCCTTGTGTAGCTGGGGGAGAAACTGACAAGGTAATGGCCAAGGCCCACCAAACTTTGCAGACCCAACCGAGTCGGAGAGCCCGTGGGGCTCCAGGACGATTCCGAGAAGTTAGAGGTGCAGAACGAGTGCGCAACTTTGGGTTGGGGCAGGAAAGGGGAGCTGTCAGGATATTTGGGTAGAAGCTGGCTTTGTTTCCGAGTTCGTACTTAGGTTTTAAGTTTCTTGGGAGGAGGGGCGATGGAGGTCCCCTCGGCAGTGTCTGGGCCCGCTCCACCCCTCTGACCCAACGGCCAAGTCGGACAGCTGTCCGGGGTCGATTAGAAGCGAGAAGGGGGCACCCTTCCCGTTTAATCAAGTGTCAGCAAACATTTCCGGTATGGGCCAACCAATGGGAGCCGACGAGCGGGGAAAGCGGCTTTGTCCCGGGAGTGAGCAGCGTCCAGACTAGGGCTGGGGAGTGCGGTGGGGCGGAGGTGAGAGCCCTGAGTTCGTGTCTCCCGGCCCAGTGGCTTCGGCTTTAGCCCGCGAGTGCATTCGCCGCTGCGCGCGAGGAAAGAGAGGAACCCAGGACGGTACCCTAGGGGGAGGTCTGGGGAGCCGATGGGGACCGGGAGGCAGGAGGGAGGGCTGCTGGGATGTGCGCCTAGGGGCCGTGTCTCCACTGCAGGGCCCCAGCCCCTCCAGCCGTGGCTGGGTGACAGCCTTTCAGACCAGCGCGGTGCCAGCAGACTGGTCACTGAAGTCTGGGACAGGAAGGATCTGCAACCTTGGGAGAAGATTTTAAGAACCTTGGTGGTTGCATAGAGGAAAAGTGGGTGTTTAAAAAATCAAGGGGAACAGGCCACCTGTCCGCGCCCCACTCTGCCTTTTCTATAGAATAGTCAGAGATAATGAATTACAAAAGCACAAACCCCTTCCTCAGATGAGGAAACTGAGGCCAAATGACAGGGCAGGGACTGACTCAGGGTCATAGAGATCCCGTGGTGAAGATAAACCTAACTCTCCACTCAGCGTCCAAGGCCCCCTTTCACTCTGACACCTCTCCCTCTTCCTCTGGGAAACCCCCTCCCTGCCTTCTTTTTGCTCCTGGGTGACAGCTGCTCCCACCCCCAGCCTCTCCGGGGACCCTCCTGTCGCCCTCACTGTCCGGCGGCTTAGGGTCCGGGAAATTAAACTGCGAAAAGATAAACATTATTTCCACTCGGCTTTGCGGGATTAACGCTTGTAATAAAGAGCATTAGCTAGAGGTTTCTTTCAAGGCACTTTCAACCCCACCCCCTCCTAGGGGGCCAGGTAAACCCACCCCAGCCCCACCCCACCGCCAGGCTGTGGAAGCTAGTTCCCAGGGCCTCCAGTGGGAAGTGGGGCACCAGCTAGCCACACTGTGGAGGGGAGAGAGGCAATAGCATCACATGGAGTCAGATTTCCAGATGGGAAAGAACGCCAGAGAGGAGACTCACCTAAATCAAGGTCATGCTACTGAACTGGGAGTAGGATGCAGAGTATAGGGAGGATGGTAGTGGGCAGAGGGTTTACCTGAACCCTGCCTCCAGTCATGGAGCTTTTATAGGACCCTAAACCTCGGAAAATACGGTCCAGGTACCATCCAGGACCTTATCTACAGGATCCAGCCTCTCTCTACCTCCCACAACCCAGAGCAGGAGCCTCTGGCCCAGGCTTGTCCCAAAGATCTGGGACTGGTTGGCTGGAGTGTGAGAGGGGCCATAAGGAGTAGCCTCCAATCCCAGGGAATGACTTGGCCACCTCAATCCCGTTGCATTGCATGCTCAGTTGTGTCCTTCTCTTTGCAATCCTATGGACTACAACCTGCCAGGCTCCTCTGTCCATGGGATTTTTCCAGGCAAGAATACTGGAGTGGCTTGCCATGCCCTCCTCCAAGAGATCTTCCCAACCCAGGAGGCAAACCCATCTCTCCTGTGTCTCCTGAATTAGCAGGCAAATTCTTTACCACTGAGCCACCTGGGAAGCCCATTACTCCCTCGATATGTGGCCGTGGACAAGCCCTTTGCCCTCTTTTAGTTTCCCCGGCAGTCAAGGATGGAGATAATCTAGTTCTCCATCCTTGTGCTCAGTGTTCTCTGCAGAGCTGATGGTCGGCTCCAAGAGTACAGCCAAAAGCCTGAGAATGGCGAGTCTGAGCCTGTGACCCCAGCCTCTGGCCCCCAGCAGCAATCTGTTCCCACTATCTCTGCCCCCACTGAGAGCCTCCTGCAAATCTCCCAATATAATCTCCCAGAATCATATTTTGAATACTGTTTTGATTAAACGCCTGAGCAGGGGGAGGGGGGATGCAACCCAGCTGTCCATGGCTGAGCCTGCTGGGGCCTGCAGACAGCTGGCCCATGAGCTCTGCAAAGTGAGCGACGAGCAACGGCCGAGGCAGCAAGGCGACGTCTCAGGCTTGGAGAGACTATAGGAAGTTTTCTCCAAACTCCCTTAATGACAAATGCACTTCATCCCTTGGCTGGGGAGCAACCACCAGAAGACTGGGTAGAGAGAGGCTGAGCCGGGGGAGCCGTAGCACTTAAGTGCCTTCTTCCTTTATTGATTCCTTTCCGGCCAGTAGTCATGACATTGGCATGGGACCCACTAGATGACCTCTATGATCACTTTTGGCTGCAACATCCTATGACCCTGGTAATGATGATAAGAGCTTATAAAGCCCCTTTTCATGTGCCAGACTCAGTGCCATGTCCTTTAAATGCACTGACTCATTTATATGTTGCAAGAGTCCCAGGAACCTTTGTATTTTCTAGTATGTCCCATCTACTCAGTGAAGAAAAATGAAGCTCAGGGAAGTAAAATACCTTGATGTCAGGTATCCAGTTAGCAAGTAAAGAAGTCAGACCCTGAGTAGGGCTGATTCTTAAGTGAAAGGTGAAAATTAGTTGCTTGGTCGTGTCTGACTCTTGCAACTCCATGGACTATAGCCCACCAGGCTCCTCTATCCATGGAATTCTCCAGGCAAGAATACTGGAGTGGGTAGTCATTCCCTTCTTCAGGGGACCTTCCCGACCCCAGGATCGAACCCAAGTCTCCCACATTGCAGGCAGATTCCTTATCATCTGAGCCACCAGGGAAGCCCCTTAACCACTAAGTTCTACAGTCAGTGCATTTTCTCGTTTTAAAATTCTTTGTTTCTATTATGAATAAGAGCCTTGTCTCTGAGACTGTCTATGAGTGTCATCTGTTGCCTCTGGAGCTCCAGGTTGCCCTGCTTCCTGCTCAGGAATGTCCAATAGAAAAGGACTTTCAGTGCTTCCTGGACCTGCCCCTACATCCTGGCCAACAGCATCCCCCCCCACACAATTGCCCACTTTCCCTGGGTCAAGACTGTCTGAGACACCACACCCCTGGTCAGTGTTGCTAAAATATAGCCTGTGGATCTCCACCATTGCAATCAGACCATGACTAAAGGACCCCGCTGAGAGGTGGGCTGGAAGATTTGCCTCTGTGACAAGCACCCTAAGTAGCCTGAGGGGCCTCTGACCTGAGTAGTAGTGGCTGACCCTCAAGTGGCCAGACCCTAAGTTCAGCCTGAGGCTTTAAAATGCCTATTGTTGGCCAAGAGTAAATCACATCCCAGTAACAGGTGCAAATATTCCCTCCAGGATTTAATCTGGATTCACATGCAATCGCCTCATCTGGTTCAGCTCCCCACCCCCCATCCTGAAGCTCAAAGATTAGTCGTTATCGGAGGAGGAGGAGGAGTGACCTGGGAGACGAACTTGCCTCCCCCAGGGGTCTGAGGACTAACTAGGGTCCCAGCGTTGGAAGCATCTTTGGAGCTCCCAGCACCTCTTCATGTAGGAGAGTTCTGCCTGCTGTCCAGAACCCTTACATATTCAAGAAAAATCAGCACCACGAAGGGAAGAGTGTATCTTAGGCAAACAAAAGAAGTGATGGAGGGGGTGAGTCTCTCATTGTCTCCTCTTGCAGCCTTGGCTGCAATAGAAGGTTCTTTCTTTTTTGAACCAATTTTTTCTCCACATCCCTCCTGAAATCAGTCTCTTGAACCAATGAGTCTTACTCTTCTCCACAATTCCATGTTCTTTGTCCTACCCTGTATGCCTTCTCTTTCCCTTGCCCTCTCAGTGGGATCTGCTTGGCCCTTACTCAGATCAGAGTAAGAATGGAGCCCAACGGCTGTCTCCCAGTTATATGGTGGAAGACCCCTTCCATTGGCATGATTTTCATTAAATACTAAGTTAGAGAGTGTGGTTTTGAATTGTGGTGTTGGAAAAGACTCTTGAGAGTTCCTTAGACTGCAAGCAGATCCAACCAGTCCATCCTAATAGAAATCAATCCTGAACATTCATTGGAAGGACTGATGTTGAAGCTGAACCTCCAATACCTTGGCCACCTGATGCAAAGAGCTGACTCATTTGAAAAGACCCTGATGCTGGGAAAGATTGAAGGCAGGAGGAGAAGGGGACGACAGACGATGAGATGGTTGGATGACATCACTGACCGGGAGCTGGCGATGGACAGGGAGGCCTGGCATGTTGCAGTCCATGGGTCACAGAGAGTCAGACACAACTGAGTGCCTGAACTGAAACTGAAACTGGAGAGGCTGGAGAGGCAGTGACCTGAATCCTTGGGCAAGTCACCAAAAGCCTCTGAGATTCAGCTTTCTCCTGGTAGGTTGAAATCACATTGAACCATATGGCTCTTTCACAATTTCTCTAGCTGCCATGGAGACAAAGATGTAGGTCAGTGTTACTTAAAAATTTTGGTCAGTGCAAATCAATGCCCTGATTTTTGCCAAGAGTTGGAGAGATGTTAAAGACATGCTAGCACCAAACAGAGGTTTCTCCTTTGTGAATCAGAGGATTCAAAGAAAGTTGAAGAGGGACTCATTTGGGTCACGCTGAGATTCAGCATTATTTAATGGCATGATCCGCTCACATCAAGGCTGGTACACATTCAACTGTTTGGCGAGTTAATCTGTATTAATGTGAAGGGTGATTATTATTTATGAGATCATCAGAGACTGAGGTCTTCCCTCATTGCCTGGGACTGTCTCCAAATTCCAACTTGGCTTTATTCAGAGTCTTAGACAAACTACCTTAGCACAATAATGCCAACAACGATAATGATGCTGAGTCTAGAGTATTTGTTCTCAACCCTGGGGGTGCATAAAATCAGCCAGGAAAGTGTTTTGTTTTGTTTTGATTTTTCATACCAATATCCAAGCTGTGTGTGCTAAGTCACTTCAATCATGTCCAACTCTTCGCAATCTTAGGACTGTAGCCCTCCAGGCTCCTATGTTCATGGGATTCTCCAGGCAAGAATACTGGAGTGGGTTGCCATGTCCTCCTCCAAGGGATCTTGAAGACCCAGGCATCGAACTCCTGTCTCGACGTCTTCTGCATTGGCCAGCAGCTTCTTTACCACTGGAGCCACCTGGGAAGCCATACCCCAGACCAACTAAATTCCACCTCTAGGGGTAGGCCCTCACAGTAATTTTGAAACTTTGCAGTAATTCCAGTGCACAGCCAAGATTGAGAACTGGTGAACTACAACAAGGCTGTTTCTCTTTCTAGCCCCAGCGTTTTTTAGAACGGTGTAGAAGTAATGAGGTTTAGCAGAAAAAGTTGACAAGCCCCTAGTTGTTCCCTAGACCCTATGGACTTCATGTTTTCCCCAGGATAAAATGAGGTGTAACAGTTACATTTGTCTATTTTGTTTATGAAGGAGCTCAGAGATGCATGTAATCTGGGACATCAGTGGCCAGTGTCAAGCCGGGGAGACCTTCTTGAGCCTTGCTCATCTCATAGCCCAGCTGCCTGCACATACAGCAGAAGGTCCTAGGCACATGAGCCAAGTCATGCCTGGGACAGCTCAGAGGTGGCTCTGAGCAGGGGTGGGAGCCCTTTGAAAGTGTTTCTTGGTGTTTCCATTATGGCAGAGGGAAAATTCTCCTTCGAATTTAGTGGCTCAATAGGCACTGATTTTGCCCATGGCTCTGACATGTGGGCAGTGTTTAGTGGGAGTGATTTGTTTCTGGTCCGTGAAGTGTTAGTAGATGCAGTTTGACTGAAATTGGAGAACCCACTTCCAAGGAGAATGTGGGATTCCAGCCCCTGCATAAGTTTCCACCCTCCCCATGGGCTGCTTGAGTTTCCTTACATTATGGCAGCCAGGTTTAGAGAGCAAGTGTTCCAAAAGGCCTGGGAGAAGCTGCAAGGTTTCTTATGACCCATCCTCAGAAGTCACAAGATGTCACTCCCACTGTATTCCCACTGTATCCCACTGTAGCAAGTCACTAAAGCTTGTCTGGAGTCAGGAGGAGAGGAATTCAACTCTACCATTTAATGGGAGGAGTAGCATAGAGTTTGTAGTAGAGAATGGACCATAAAGAAGGCTGAGCACTGAAGAATTGGTACTTTTAAATTGTGGTGCTGGAGAAGACACGTGAGAGTCCCTTGGACAGCAAGGAGATCAAACCAGTCAATCCTAAAGGAAATAAATCTTGAATATTCATGGGAAGGACTGATGCTGAATCTGAAGCTCCAATACTGCAGCCACCTTAATGCAAACAGCCAACTCATTGGAAAAGACCCTAATGCTGGGAAATATTGAGGGCGGGAAGAGAAGGGGACAACAGAGGATGAGTTGGTTGGATGGCATCATCGACTCAATGGACATGAGTTTGAGCAAACTCTGGGAGACAGTGAAGGGCAAGGAAGCCTGGCCTGCTGCAGTTCATGGGGTCATAGAGTCAAACATGACTTAGTGACTGAATAGTAAGAAACAATCTTTACCCAAATTGGGATCGTTGCTGAAGGCACAGTTCTGAAGGAACTTGCAGAGTTTATCATTCTCCCATTCAGCTTGTGGATTGGGGGTTCTGTCTTAGTCAGCTAAGGCTGCCATAACAAAATACCACAGCCTGAGTGGCCTAAACAACAGACATTTATTTTCTCACAATTCCAGTCTGCGAAGTTCACGACCAAGGTGCTAGCCGATCTGGTTTCTAGTGAGAGCTTTCTTCTTGGCTCACAGATGGCCACAGTATCATGGTACCCTCTCATGGTGGAAAGAGAGAATGCTGGTGTTTCCTCCTCTTCTTACAAGGGCACCAGTCCTATAGGATTGGGGGCCTACGCTTATGGCCTCATTTGACCTTTATCGCCTCTGCACAGGCCCTATCTTCAAATACAGTCCCATCAGGTTGAAGGCTTCAACATAGGGGTTCTGGAGGGCCATAAACACTTAGCTCATAGCAAACCCTAACCGGGAACCCGAGTTAAATAAGTCCAGTTAGGAAGCACGTGACTGAGAAAAGGATGCTGACTCTCTGACCAATGATCTATACCAGCCACTAGCCAAAGAGATGCTGGTTGGGGCAGGCATCTAGCTGCCAATCATATTCCCCCATCAACATCCTGCCCTGGTGATCATGTCTGCAGCCTTGATGGGGAAGAAGCCAGTAATATATATTCAAGAGCCATTAAGTCTCTGACACCACATATAATTCCATAGCACTCTGTAAAGGAAGAAACTGAGTTTTAAGAAGCAAAGTCCTGGGACTTCTCTGGTGATCCAGTGGTTAAGAATCTACCTTCCAATGCAGGGGGTGTGGGTGCGATCCCTGGTCAGGGGACTGAGATCTCACATGCTGTGGGGCAATTAAGCCCTCATGCTTCAACTAGAAAGCCTGCATGCTGGAACAGAGATCCAGCGCAATCAAAATTTCAAAATTAATTAAATAGAAAACACACACACACACAAAAAGAAGCGAAGTCCTTTTTCCAAGGTGCCACATCTGGAAAATGACAAAGTTGAGGTTCCAACCCAGGTCTGTGTGACCCCCAAAGTCCATGCTGTCCTTCAAGGGAAGAGAGAAAGAGGCTGAGTGCCTTCACTCTAAGACCATGCTGGGAGCAAAGAGATAAGAACATGACTTCTAAAAGCAGACCTATGAGTTTAAATCCCAGCACTGTGATTTACAGGCTATGCCACCTGAGGCAAATGGCATAACCTGTCTGGACCTCAGTTTGCTCATCTCTAAAATGGGAATTATAATAGTGCCTGCCTCATTGGACTGTGGTGAAGATGAAAGAGTTAATATGTAAAGCATTAGAATCATGCACCTGGTCCATAGTACACCTTATGTAAATTGCTACCTGCAACCTCTTTTCCTATGACTGTACCCCCGTGGTCCTTGCCTCCCCAGGGAAGCTTGAAATCACTGTCCCCACCCCCCGCCTGCCCTGTCCCTTCTGCCAAGTCGATGTCGCAGCTCACACGTGTCCCTCTTACCTAGAGCAAAGACATGGGGTCACTCTCCCGGGTGTCCATTTAGGGAGAAACCTCACCCAGCAGATTTTTATGAATTGCTCACACTTCCCCTTATCAAGATTAATGGCATCATTGCCCACGGTCAGTCCTTCTGTGGTCTCAGCTAATGACTTCAACCCTCAACACGCTTCCTCTGCATTTGCTTTAGAAAATCGTTCTGAACAGCAAGACTGCTTTAATAGCCACTTGGTACTAATGATACCTTTTAAGTGCATAAAGAGAATCTCTAAGTACCAAACGGGAGGCCCGCTGACTGGTGACAACAGCTATTGACATTGACAGTCGAGGCAAGGTCAGATCGCTGCCGACCACAGGGACTGTCCCTGGGCCTAACAGTGGGGATTTTTTTTTATTACATTGGAAAGCTCCTCATTTTTCCCTCTGGCTCCTCAAACACACCCGCTGGCACCATTTATGGGATTCAGCTATGCTTGTGTCAGAGCTATCAGCCTATGCTAGTTTTCATTTCACCTTTAAGGTTCAGGCCATAGCCAAACTTGCACCATTTTCCCTTGATATTTTCCTTTACACATACTCACTTTTACATTTTAAATAAATGTTTTTGAAAAGGAAACTTTGTATTGGTACCTACTCTTTATGTCTGCCCTTCCCCTGCCGTGTGGCCACCATGACACACTCAGCTAGTCGAGAGGTGGTGTGGTAGTGTGATTAAGAACGTGGGTATAGAGACAGCCCTGGTGGTCCAGCGGCTAAGACTCCACCCTCACAATGCAGGGGGCCTCGGTTTCATCCCTGGTCAGGAAACCAGATCCCACACGCCGCAACCAAGACCCACCGAAGCTAAATAAATAAATGTGTGTGTGTGTTAGTTGCTCATTCATGTCCAACTTGTTGCGACCCCATGGACTGTAACCACCAGGCTTCCCTGTCAATGAGATTTTCCAACCTTCCATTACTGGAACATGTTGGTTCTTGGTTGCACCTTATGCTCAGCTTTTTGTTGGTGGTGGTTGGTATTTAGGCTCCATCCCTAAGGCTGGGGCAGAGCAGCGGGATGAGGCTATCCTGGGGGAGGGTATTCCTGAGCACTGGTGAAAGCTGTAAACTTTCAGTGGGCAAAAGAGAGGGAAAGGAATATTTGGGGGAAAAGCAGAAATGGAGCCTGGATTGGGGAGAGGAGGTGAAATGAGGACACGAAGATGAATGGGCATGGAGGATGTCAGTCCAGAGACTTCAGAGATGAGGAGCCAGCTGTAGGGTGACCAGGCCTGGGATGTTCAGGAAATGAAGTCCCTCAATGCTGGGCATCCAGTGGACTTTACTCAATGTGCAGTATGCTGAACATTGAATGCATGTGGCAGAGGGCATGGGCTGTTATTGCATTTAGTACAAAACCGAATACTCCAGCGTACACTCTAACTGAAGCAAAGACACTTCTAATCTTTGGTGTAGGCAGTATCCTTATCACTGTGGTCCAGGAGGCAACAGGCCCTGGGATGGATGCAGAAGCCCATCCGTGGTTCCTCCCACTCTCTCTCCATCTAACTCTCAGCTCCTATTCAGTCCCCTCCCTTCACTGTGACATTTGACATATGACACCCATGAGTTTCACTTGACCCCTTTGTCGAGTGTCATTAAATGGCTTGAAGTTAAAATGTTAATTATCATTAATCATTTTTTACAAAATGGCTTTGCCAAGCCATAAATCCAGGAGAGAGAGGCCTCTTGCATGGAGCTGACGGTTTATGGAATACTAACTGTCAGAGAAGGCACTTGAATATGTGGATGTTTCTAGAGGGGTAGTTGTAAAGAGAAAAATGAATGCCTACAGGTGGGAGGGGATGATAGACAGTGACTCAGGACACAAAGGGCTTCCCTAGTGACTCAGACAGTAAAGAATCAGCCAGCAATGTAGGAGATCCAGGTTCGATCCGTGGATCAGGAAGATCGCCTGGAGAAGGGAATGGCTACCCACTCCAGTATTCTTCTCCTAGGGAATCCCATGGACAGAGGATCCTGGTGGGTTGCAGTCCACGGGGTTGCAAAGCATCTGACACAATGGAGCGACTAACACTGCTACTACTACAGGACAGAAAAACATAATGGCACAATGAGTCCAGCGGTGGGGAGGGAAGGACAGAAAGAAGTCACTTTTGTCCACCTTGCTCCCTACACCCGGTGCAGTGACTCATCAGAAGTAGATGTCCAAAAGCCAACCTGGAAAGGTGAACAAATGAGGAAGGAGAGAAGAGGTCAGGAAAGAGAAAGAAGAGAAAGGCAGGGGAAACGGAAGCTACAGAGAGCTGGAGAGTAAGTCAAAGGCATGTGAAAGGAAAAGAGCCCACATTTCTGACCTTGAGTTCAAGACCCTGGAAACTTCAGTATATATGGATCTGCTTCTTCATTTTTGGCCAAAGTGTGATTTACCTGTTTGATTCCTGTTCAAGAAAAATTTGCCCGTCGTTAGCAATATTGCTTTGGGCTCTTAAAAATCTGTTGTGGGGCGTGAATCTCATGTCAATTCCTCTTACCCCAAAACAAAACAAAAACAAAAACACTCAAAAAGGAACACAAGGAAACTTTGGGAGGCGATGGACATATTTGTTACCTGGGATGTGGGCATGGTTTCACCAGTGTGTGCAGTTGCCCAAACTCATTGACTCTACACAGTAAATATGTGTCATTTTTGTGGATGTGGATACCTCAATGTGGTCATTCGCTCAGTCCTGTCCAACTCTTTGCAGCCCCATGGACTATAGCCCACCAGGTTCCTCTAGCCATGGAATTTTCCAGGCAAGAATACTGGAGCGGGTCGCCATTTCCTCCTCCAGGGGATCTTTCCAACCCAGGGATCGAAACCACCTCTCCTGCATCTCCTGCATTGACTGGTGGGTTCCTTACCAGCTGAGCCACCAGGGAAGCCCAAATACCTCAATAAAGCTATTAAAAATAATCTTTTTATCAGAATAAACAGAGAGTGCCAGATAGTGTTTATTATTTGTAGAAAAAAATGTTCAGAAGTATACCCCAAATATAGATGTGTTTGTTTATAAATTATAAGAATGTACTAAAATATGTAAATACACATAATATATTAATTTATAAAAATAGAATGTAAGTGATAGTTTTAATATTTCCACTCCATCTCCCAAAGGAGAAATCCAACCTCCCCCGACAGCACTTTTTGGAGAAAGCCACTTCTAGAGTTGAGGTCCCCATCTCCCCATTCTCCAGCCAAACTAACCCCTACTATAGGGTGCCAAGTTCCACAACAGGAAATAAAAACTCTGGTGTCACATTTGACATTTATAAAACACTGAAAGTCTATAAAACACTGCATAACATCATAAAAGTGGCTTCTTGGCCGAAGTACTCACATTGCCAAAGTTACTCTGCCATCTCAGCTTTAAATCCAAGCAG
This sequence comes from Oreotragus oreotragus, assembly GCA_006410675.1. NCBI lineage: Eukaryota > Metazoa > Chordata > Mammalia > Artiodactyla > Bovidae > Oreotragus > Oreotragus oreotragus. Next base: position 262,443 of record SJYX01012382.1, read on the forward strand.
CAGGGATTTTACTTTTAGGGTTTAATATAATATACAGGGGCTTCACAGGGGGCATCAGTGGTAAAGAACCTACCTGCCAATGCTGGAGACGTGAGAGACACAGATTTGACATCTAGGTTGGGAAGATCCCTTGGAGGAGGGCATGGCAACCCATTCTAGTATTCTTGCCTGGAGAATCCCATGGACAGAGGAGCCTGGAGGGCTACAGTCCATAGGGTCACAAAAGGTCACACATGACTGAAGCAGACAGATGGGGGTCACAGCATGGACAGTCATCCAGGGCGCATTTACTTCAGCCCCACCCTGAAATCACCATGGCTTTCACCTTTCCAGCTACTGCACAGCACAGGGAACTATATACAATATCTTGTAATAACCTATAATGGAAAAGAATTGAAAAAATATATCATTCTGCTGTCCATCTGAAACTGACACAATATTGTACATCAACTATACTTCAATTAAAAATAATTTTTTTTCAAGATGAGGTTTTCAACTACATGGAAATAGATGATGTTGCTTTTTAGTTTTAAAAGCCTGGCTTCATTAAGGTGATTGTACCCAATACAATCACCCTTTTTTCCCTGTGGAGAAATGAAACCTGGGGTAAAGTTTTCTGAGGCAGTCCCAACAGATTTCCAGTTGAGTACCTGTAATAGAGAATGAACTGTTTATCTTTGTCAACATACTGAATATTAAAAACTATAATGCAACCATGTAGTCCATCTTATCACCAACTCCCCATCTCTAAAGAAATAATAGTTAATTGGAATTCTAGTGCAGTAACATTCATAAAAGCAAGGCTCTCAGCTGAGATTGAGGGGAAGTACCATTTGAACAATTACACTTCCTTTACCTGTCAGAGGGAGGGATCTCTGCCCAAAGAATTCAGTCCCTGGCAAGTCTGGGTGAAATTACAGAAATGGAATCTAAACTGGTAGCTTGGTGAAAAACACCTGGTGTTTTCCAGCCCACGTTATCCCTTTGTCCATTTAATGCTCTACAGTTCGCAATGTATTTTCATGTGTTTTGTCATTAACCCTTACAAGTGGAGATTATCTCCCTTCCACAGTTAGCAGAACTGACGTTGAAGAGGTTCACATAGCAAGACTGGATTTCCCCTGCAAGCTAACTTGAAAGCAAGAGTTGAATTGTTGTTGTTCAGTTGCTAAATCATGTCTGACCCTTTTGTGACCCCATGGACTATAGCCCACCAGGCTCCTCTGTCTATGGGATTCTCCAAATGAGAATACTGGAATGGGTTGTCATGCCCTCCTCCAGGGGACCTTCCGACCCAGGGATCGAACCACTGTCTCCTGAATTGCCAAGCCGGTTCTTTACTGCTGAGCCACCAAGGAAGCCTGAAAATTTTAAAAAAAGACTTTAAATATGTGTTATGCTTAGCCACTCAGTTGTGTCCAACTCTTTGTGATTCCATGGACTGTAGCCCGCCGGGCTCCTCTGTCCCTGGGGATTCTCCAGGCAAGAATACTGGAGTGAGTTGCGAGGTCCTTCTCCTGGGGATCTTCTCAAACCAGGGATCAAACCCACATCTCCTGTATTGGCAAGTGGATTCTTTACCACTGAGCCACCAGGGAAGTCAGACTTGAATACAAGTGGTTTCTTTGGAATATAGCCTCAGAAAATACCAGTGCAAGAGTTGAGAAGGAAGACAGAAAAGTCAAGGAAGTCAATTCAGAGTGCATGGACAAGCAAGTTACTTCTGTGGGCAGTTGGGCTCAATCCCACTGGAAACTGACATGAAATATGTCTTAGAGCTGCCCCACTCAAGGGCGAGGGAGCTGGTGTTCATCTCCAGTGCCTCCTCCACATCTGATTTGCTCCCAGAGGTGTAATTTCCCAGCCCCAAGGGAATGCCAACATGCAGAAAAGAGAAAGCCCCAGCCCCTCACAGTAGAACATAACTAGTATGTATGGAGACTGCCACAAAGATTCTTCAAGCATAGTCAATACATGGTAGGCACCAGGACTGCCAAGGAGCATCATGCCCAATCCCTTCATCCTTACCTATCTCCCAGCAAAGAGGTTTTCCCTGCTGTCTCTGCAGCTAAAGTTGGCTCTCTTCTGGCCAATGAGATATAATAGAACACCCTTTGGTGTCTTCTGGGAAATATATATTTTTTCTTTCCCATTAAAAGGAGACAGATTCACATACTCACTTCCTGGCCTCCATGTGTTTCTTGCCTTTGGACGGGGAGTCCTGGGTTTGAATATTAATATAAGCTTCACCAGTGTAAAGGGAAAACTCAGCTTCCCATGTGTGTGGGAAAAACCCAGTTCTTTCTTACTATATGTTTCTCATCTGTGTGCTCTTTTCACTCTCACACCACCGCCATGCTCACGAAGAACACTTCATTTGTGACACGTCTGACCCCCCAATATGTTTCTCCTCCACCACAAGCAATTCTTTACAACACCAACTGGATATCCTAACATTTAACTCACTTCTGACACTACTTAGCAGATGTAGTGTCAGAATGCCAGTTACAAGCCCAGATTGCCACCTGAGTTTCTGACCCACTGGCTATAGCTTGAAGGATCCAATAACCTCTCTCCTTTGTTTGGATTATTTTGCGAGAGCAGATCCCAAAACTCGGAGAAACACTTACATTTACCAGTCTATTGAAGGATATGGTTAAAGACACAGATGAGCATGCAGATAGAAGAGATGTGCAGGGCAAGGTATGCGGGAAGGGATACAGAGCTTCCATGTCCCATCTGGGCTCACTATTCTCCCAGCGACTTCACATACTCACCAACCCAGATTCTCTCCAATCACCATACTTTGGTGATTTTAATGGAGGTTCCATCACGTAGGTGTGATCAATCATTAACTCTGTTTTTCCCTTCTCCCTTCTCTAGGAAATAGGGGTGGAGGGCAGTGGGGCTGAAAATTCTAAACTTCTAATCATGACTTGGTTTTTCCCATGACCCCCCTACACCCAGGAGCCCACTCAAGTTGTTTCATTAGAACAAAAGACAATCCTGTCACCCAGGAAATTTCCAGGGTTTCTGGAGTTCTGTGTCAGCCACAGAGGTCAAAGACCAATATTAGAACAAAAGATGCTTCTAATGTTCTTACCACTTAGGAAATTACACGAGTTTTAGGAGCCCTAGTCTGGGAACTGGGGACAGAGACCAATCGATATTTTATATTATTTCATAACCAAGCACCTACACGGGGCTCTTGTGTAGGTCATTTGCCCCATCTAAGCCCAACTTGTCCCCCCAGTAAAATGAAAGTGCTATAAGGACTACCTCTAATGCAGTGGGATCCTAACAATGCCCTGATTTATCTTCATTTTCAGATTAGATTTTTATATCCCTGTTTTTCTTGAAACTGAGCACGTATATTATTAGAAGCTGCAACCAAAGGTATGTTTGGTTTGCTGGTCACTTCTAAATCTTTATCCCAAATATTAGTTGCAGAAATGTTCTAAAGACAAATAAAATAAAATAAATCAACCATGCCAGAAAATGGCATCCATTTATTTTAAAGTCTTCAGCTGCTACAAAGCAAGGAGCATGTTAATATGACATTTACAAATCACCCCCAACCACTCTCTAATTAACTTATTGTGTGCCTTCTCTAAACTAACATACACAGAATTAGAGGAGAAACACTTATTTGTTCTGTTGCTAAGGAACCAATATAATTTGCATAGTGAAAAAAAATCATTAGTATATTTAAGCTGAAAATCTATCTATTTATAACAGCCAGATTTAAAACATGAGATCAAATTCTCAGCATTATTTTTTTTTTTTCTCCACTCTTAAGGAAGCAGCCCAAAGCAGGAGCGTGGTTGTACTTAATACATAATATTAGCAAGAACCTCTGGGGCACTTTCTGGTACTTACTCCTTCATAGTCAGCCGTAAGGCCTAGCCTGAGGAAGGTCAGAATCGGTCAGTGTAACCGGACCACACTGACATTACGTGTCACTTGGCTTCATTTGACATTTCACAATACACAGTTCAACATATACCTGGATCCCAAGAAAGTTCAGATTGACTGATTTATTTTTAGACTCTGGATAAAGGTGACTGTATTTTTTCCTTTTTCCAAACTTACTCTTTCATTTATATTTTCTGGGGGTGATGGAAAGGGCATGGGATTTAGAGTGAGAAAAACTTGGATTTGATACCAGTTCCCCTCCTTATTAGGCCTTGAGAAATTATTTATCTCTATACAATCTTTTCCCATCTGTAAATTACACCAATAATAATGTCTATTTCATAAGATCACAATAAGGATTAAGTGAGGTATTATGTATGAAAATATTTAGATCAGTACTACACAACTGTAGCTATGTTATTATTGTGTATATATATTTTCAATTTTTTTAGATTTATACATGAAACTACCATAAACATCTTAATGCATAAAAAAAGAAAAAGAAAACCTGGATTTGAGTCTTAGGACATTGTCTCTGTGTCAGCTGGGTGACCATAGGCAAATGTCATTACTTCCCTGAGTCTCAGATTTTTCTCCTATAAAGAAGGATTCCCAACATTATTGTGAAGCATAAAAGAGAAAGTGGGTCAGAAAGAGCTTTTCAAAGAAGGAAGTAATTATTTTTTCCCAGCTTCACTAAGGTACAATTGACAAATAATATTGTGACATTTGAAGTGTACAGTGTGATGATCTGATACATGTATACACTGTAAAAAGACCTCCCTCACTGAGTTAATTAATACATGCATCAAGGAAGTGCTTATTAATTAAGCATTCATTGAGATTTTTTTGGAGTACCTTGACATAAGGATATCAAAATTCATATGGAAAAATAATCGTAGAAGATTTTCCAGGAAAATTCTGAAAATAAAAAATATTGTGGGAAACTAGCACTGCTGCTAAGTCGCTTCAGTCGTGTCCGACCCTGTGTGACCCCATAGACGGCAGCCCACCAGGCTCCCCCGTCCCTGGGATTCTCCAGGCAAGAACACTGGAGTGGGGTGCCATTTCCTTCTCCAATGCATGAAAGTGGAAAGTGAAAATTGAAAGGGAAGTCGCTCAGTCATGTCCGACCCTTAGCATGGACTGCAGCCTACCAGGCTCCTCCATCCATGGGATTTTCCAGGCAAGAGTACTGGAGTGGGGTGCCATTGCCTTCTTCGGGGAACTAGCAAAATAGGATATTAAAGGACATTATGAAGCTGCAGTAATAAAAACAGTATGGTCCTGGTGCAGAACAAGTGAGGCAAATCAATGAATTAAAAGGATCCAAGCTAAATATATCCAGGGAGCTTACATATAATAAAAGTACCAGGCTCCTCCATCCATGGGATTTTCCAGGCAAGAGTACTGGAGTGGGGTGCCATTGCCTTCTTCGGGGAACTAGCAAAATAGGATATTAAAGGACATTATGAAGCTGCAGTAATAAAAACAGTATGGTCCTGGTGCAGAACAAGTGAGGCAAATCAATGAATTAAAAGGATCCAAGCTAAATATATCCAGGGAGCTTACATATAATAAAAGTGTCATTTAAATTGATGGAGAAACTATGTTTTATTCACTAAATAGAGCTAAGAAAACTGGCTAAACATCTAGAGAAAATGAAATTAATCATTAATGCACATTTTACAACTTTTACAGATGTCTCAGATATTTAGATATCAAATGTGAAACCATAAAAAATAAAAAAGAGCTTAAATAATTTTGTTTTAACAAAAAGGCAGAAGAAGGTTATTTCATATATGGCATACTACCCAGACACTATTATGTTAAAGATTGATAAATTTGACTACATAAAAATATTTCGTGTGGGTAAAAATAAATCAGAAAACAAACTGAAAAAATATAAAGAAAAGGGCAAAATACATAAACATTACATGTTTTTTAAAGAATTACCAATGGGTAATACAAATGTGACTAGATGGTTAAACATATTAGTGATTTGAAAAATGTAAACAATAAGATATTTTCACTCACTGCATTGGATAAGAGTGAGTGGATTATCCAAATAAGAGAAGATTGGATAATGTCTACAGTTACTGCCTTTGAAATTCAACAGACATTCTGATGTTCTTGCTGGAGTGCACATATTTGTTGTAAACTGATTTGGAGTAATTTTAGTTGTTTTATTTACTAAGTTGTGCCTGACTCTTTTGTGACCCCATGAAATGTACCCCATGAGGCTCCTCTGTCCATGGGATTTCCCAAGCAGAAATACTGGAGAGGGTTCCCATTTCCTTCCCCAGGGATCTTCCTGACCTAGGGATCAAACCTGCATCTCCTGCATTGGCAAGCAGATTCTTTACCATGAGCCACCAGGGAAAGACATAATTTTAGTAATAGCTATTAAATTTTGGCCCAGTAGTTTAACTCTCAGGAATTTTGTTCTCATGTATAAATTCACACAATTGTGCAAATATGTCTGTGTTGATTATATTGTAACATTGTAGTAGCAAAAAGCTGGAGATAACCTAACTATAAAGGAGCCTGCTTAAATATAGTTAAGTAAATTTATACAATGGAATAGTAGGTGACTTAAAAAAGGAAGTGAAAGAAATGATCTGATATAAAAAGTTAGTAGGTGTCACTTCTGCCTACTGTTGACATGTATTTATTGCAGATAGCTCATAAAGTCCTATGAAACAGGTGCTTTCACTCTGGTCCAGTTTTATAGATCAGAAAACTGAGAAAGGAGAGGAACTTGTCCAAGGTTATACTGCTGGTAGTTGGTCAGCCAAGGCTGTCTGACTCCAGAAGGATGCTCTAAACACTAGGCCGCGCTGCCTCTCTGAAGAGCCTGGCCACATCATTCAGTGAGTAAGAGGCAAAATCAAGTTACTGAACAAAGCAAGTTTGTGTGGGAAGAGAATGAGAAATTTTGTGTTTCCATAGAAATGTCTGGAAGGCTACCTAGGGAAACCACAGCTAGAGGAATGGATGGGGAAGGGGATTACTTTTCCCTCCTCATAAATTCTGGTTTCGAATTTTTTAAAACCATGACAATGAATGACTTTATTATTTTAAATAGGAGTTATTAAACTTCCCCAGGAGGAAATCGCCACGGATCTCTCCTTTTAGTCTCTCTCCTTACAGACTCTCTCCTCAACTCTTATCTGCTGGCTTCCAAGTACCGAAGAAATGTTGATTCATTCATTCACCTCTGTTGCAGGGCCACCTACAGCACAGCAAAGTGCCCAGTGATGCCAGCTCAGACAGAGTCAGAGCGAGCCTCAGTGCCCTAGAAGCACAGCAGTGACCTCTGTCCTGTGCTCGTCCCCACCGAGGCTCAGCTCTGCCTTTCTAAAGCAGCTGGATGCCGCTGTGGGTCCTTGGGGACTGAGCTCCACCAACTGGTCTCCCCACTGTAGTGGGCTGACTGATTGGACTTCATGGCCCGATGGCCACCTGGAGTCAGCAGCTCTGAAGGGCAGCTCCAGCCATCGGTGCATTGGTTTAACAACTGGCTGGCTCTGTAGGGTAGAGAAAAAGGAAGCTCTGATTCTTACTGTTGGCTGATTCCTAGAGGATAAATACCCCTGAGTGCATGCTAAGTTGTTTCAGTCATGTCCAGCTCTTTGCAACCCCATGGACTATAACCCGTTAGGCTCCTCTGTCCATGGGATTCTCCAGGCAGGAATACTGGAGTGGGTTGCCAAGCCCTCCTCCAGGGGATCTTCCCAACCCAGGGATCAAACCCATGTCTCCTGCCCTGGCAGGAGGGTTTTTGCCACTAGCACCACGTGGGAAACCCAAATATTCCTACTCTAGTCAATTTCCAGATAACAATATATCACAGAACACGAAGTTGGGAAAAGAGGCAGCTTGAAGAGCACATATGACGTAGCATTTCCATCACACAGCTATAGAAATAATCTCAAGATCAACAATATGGTAATAATAATTAGAAAGTGATGACCTTTAAATATATATTACCTTTCTTTTGAATATGATTTACTTAATTGAAAAGTTAAATAGTCTCATTTTTAATAATGGCTGTGTGTAACAAACCACTTGCAAAATTTCCCAAAATGTAGTTATTAGATTTCGAGAGTTGGCTCATGCTGGTGCAACTGTTCAGAACTTTTGGAATTGCAGCAAATTTACTGATTATAAACAACGATTTCTTCTGTTTGGAGTTAATTTTTCTTTGTGGAGTTTCCATTTATTTAAAGTCAGATTTGACTGACAACCATTATGTTTTAAGGCCCAATGAACTCTATGTTCCCACTTCCCTTTTCATTCTCAGATCCATCCTTACCTCCTCCAGGAAACCTCTCTTTTTCATGGCACTCACCCCTGTACCAATACTATTTAAATAATTAGCCTGTTGTTGCCATAATATACAATATTGATATTGTAATATGTTTCATTATTTATGTGATTCATTAGTTGTCTTTCTCCTTCCTAAACTGTAAACACTTTAAAGTCAGAATATTCTGTTTGGTTTTGTTTTCAGTGAGATTAGGGAGGCTCGGTATTTTCTTTTCAGCTCCTATCTTAATTGCCTGACACAAAAGAGGGTCCCAAAGAACATCTGCTGCATATTTTCTCAGAAAAATATATCCACGTCAACCCACCAGGTGGGGTTTTTGAGATGAGCATGCTGCTACAAGTTAGCACAGCCATCTTTGGTTTTATTTTTCTACTATCGGTTCTGTTTATTCATTTATTTGGTTTTACTTCGCTGTTTGTTTAATTCATGAAGAGCAGTGTCTTTAGAGAGAACCTCCCATTCTACAGTTAGGAAAATGGAGTCTGGGGAATACTTTTCTCCAGAGCACACAGCCATTTCGTAGGAGCATTCAGATCCCCTGGTCTCACCTTTTACCACACTGTGTCATCTCAAATAAATTATTTACCTTAATCACGATAATAGGATGAGTATTTTTAAAAAATTAAAAGACAGCAGCATCAATAACAACACTTCCTCCTCGAGACAGGAGGGCTAATGAATATTCTGAAACTTTGATATATTGAGTAGAACTTTAGTGAGGCCCAGTGGCAATTATGAATCTTTGGGTTTAATTTGCTTGGGTTTTTTTCACACGTATTCTCAAAAATACCCAATCACCCTGCATTTATAGCCTACCATTTTCTTTGAATGAGAAGGAAGCAACCAGGCTGTCCCCCAGGACATAAAGATGGGGTTTAATTGACTTCGCATTTTAAAAGCACGACCTGAGTTCAGGCGTAGGAATAGAGAAACAGGAATCATTTGTGTTTGCCAGGCAGACTCTGGGTTTGATGTCTTAAAAATGAGACAGTTGTAGTTATAGGATCAAGAGAATCAGCTGAGGCACTAAGAATCCAGATTCCCAGGCCTTCCCCAGAACCACTGAATCATAATTGATAGAAGAGACATGGAAATCTGTATTTTTACATAACCACGTGGGTTTCTTATTATCAGACAAATTTGGAAGATCCTGGCAAAGTGACCAAGGGAGTGGACTTAAGAGTTGCCAGTGATGCATCTTCCTAAGTGGGTAAACCTGAAAGAATTAGTTGCTTAACTTCCCTGGGCCTCAGCTTCCCCATCTGGACAATGGGAATAACAATAATCTCAATAATAATAATAATGGCAACCCATTCCAGTATTCTTGCCTGGAGAATCCCATGGACTGTAGCCTGCCAGGCTCCTCTGTCCATGGGGTCGCAAGCGTTGGACATGACTTTGTGACCAAACCACCACCACCACTTGCTAAGGTTTCTGAGATAGTCTGAGAAAACTGTTTTAAAAAGAGCTTTTCTAGTGAGTTCCCTACCCAAGATAGCTAGTTTCTTGCTACTAAAGTGAAAGTGAAAAGTGAAAGTGAAGTCGCTCAGTCATGTCCGACTCTTTGCGACCCCATGGACTGTAGCCCACCAGGCTCCTCCCTCCATGGGATTCTCCAGGCAAGAGTACTGGAGTGGGGTGCCATTGCCTTCTCCAGGGGATCTTCCCAACCCAGGATCGAAACCAGGTCTCCCACATTCCAGGCAGACGCTTTAACCTCTGAGCCACCAGGGAAGCCTTTTTGGTCTTAATTTTGATCAAGATTTGGGAAATATTTGTCCCATGGCCCTAGAACCCTTCATGATAGGCCACTCAGGCTCTTCGGTTAAGTGTAGCCAAAGGCCTCTGGACACACCTATCCTACTGTTATGTTCAGTAAAAGGCACCCTCTTGTTGCTTCTTTCCATGTCCAGAGTTCCGCTATTACAATCATTGATCTAATAGAATTATACAGTTGGTCAATTGTTTCAAGTTGCCTAGGCATCGTCACTTTTATTGGTGGCTCAGCCACACATTTGGTAATGCAAGATGCAATAACTTGTAAAATATGTAGATTACAAGTAATGTATCTAGTAAGTTTAATAACCACATATTAGTGAAAGTTGCTCAGTTGTGTCCTACTCTTTGTGACCCCATAGGCTATAGAGTCCATGGACTTCTGCAGGCCAGAATACTAGAGAGGGTAGCCTTTCCCTTCTCCAGGGGATCTTCCTAAACCCAGGATCGAAACCAGGTCTCCCACATTCCAGGCAGACGCTTTAACCTCTGAGCCACCAGGGAAGCCAGTTTCTTGCTACTAAGAGGTGCATTATTACGTCATGAAGAGGAACAAGAAAACTTACCCAGCCAATATAACAGAACCAAGTGCTGGTTTTTCTGAGTTGCCGCAAAGCGTGCTGTGCTGTTGGGTAAAACTAAAGGGCAAACCCCAAGCAGGCAGAGCAGGTTGTGCAAGAACATCAGTTCAGGAGTCTGGAAATCTTATGAATTTCAGCTCCAGCACTCACTAGAAAAATTTTCCTCAGTGCAAGAGACCAGAGTTTGATCCCTGGTTTGGGGAGATTCCCTGGAGAAGGGAATGACTACTCCAAGTATTCTTACCTGGAGAAATTCCATGGACAGAGGAGCCTGGCTGACAATATAGTCCATGGGGTCACAAAGAGTCAGACATGATTGAACAATTAACATTTGAGAAGAATTGAGCTTTTAAAAAAATATCTTCAAGTCTCAGTTGCATTGTTTATATAATGGGAAGTAATAAAGCATGCTTTACCTAGGCTGTTAGGAGGCTGCAGTTATCAAATGATATAATAAATATCAGTATGATTTTTATTTGGAAATAGAGGCTGGTTCTATAAGAAATGCTCATTAAACAAAACAGAGAAACTCTTAGAGTTTTAAAACATCAATTACCTACAATCTACCCAATCCAAGACAATTATTTTTTTTTCTAGTTTCATAACATTCATGATTTGGGATTGCACTTTTGAAAGAAAATAAATTGTTTCTTCATGTTCTAATCATAGGGTCTATACAGTTTCACTTTTTATCTTCTATTTAATATTATCTCATATGTATTCTTGCATCATTGAAATGACAACACAAGATCACCGTTTATTTCATCAGTCCTGCGTTGCTGGACCTTGCTTTGCTACATACCTTGTGCTGTGATAAAAATCACTGTCATGAACATCTTTGTGCTTTAATATTTCAAATTTATTTTTACTATTTCTTTTCTTTTCAAGTCATCCCCAGAGGGAATACAGAATTACTGAGTCAGAGGCACACAATTCCAATCTCTAACACGTTTCTTAAAACCACAGAATGTTCCACAGTAAGGCCTGGCTGCAGCTCCCATTTATCAAGCCTTTCCCACAGCTGCATGGGACTGTCCTCCGTGCCCCAGGAACAACTCACAGAGCAGCAGCGAATCCTTGTGTCAGTCCTAGGGACACTAATAAGTTAATAAGGATGACAGAGATGAAATCAGCAGAAACCCAGCCCTCAAGGAGCCCTCCCTAAGGAAAGCAGAACGATATCTTCATAAATAACGTCAGCAGATCCAGCCTCAGCTCAGCCACTGACGAGCTGTGCTACCAAGGGCCAGACAGTTCACCTCTGGGGGCCTCTGTTCCCACTCAACAATGAGGATCTCACACCAGACAGCCTCTCAGAGCTTCTGAGCTCTGGAAGTTCTCTGATTCTGCCCCAAACTTGTAGTTTATGTCTTCCTGCAGGGATTCCAAATACTTTGCTGCACAGACTGAGTGCTCAGCATGTGAAAGATGGGACCAATAGTGCAGTGGGCAGAGCAGGCCAATGACCCCTCTGCCTGCTCCAGACTTGGGATGCGCCGCCATGCACTGCGGAGGGTTTGCCTGGGCAAGGACCATGATTTTCTCTGCAAAGACTCCATACTTGGGAAAGACAGATGTTTCTTCCCTCGTGGGCATGCTGCTTTTTTCTGGCTTTGGAAGGAGTCAATCATACCCAAGTGAGATGAACTCTGTTCATCAATGAAAACAAAAGGAAGTACCATCAAAATGCAAAATGAAAATGTTTCCATGCCAGAGTGTAAGCAAAACTAACATATTTGAAATGGCATGATGTCAATGACTTCACTAATAGTTTTGTTTTTAAAATACTTTCAGTTCAGTTCAGCCGCTCAGTCGTGTCCGACTCTTTGCAACCCCATGAATTGCATCACGCCAGGCCTCCCTGTTCATCACCAACTCCCGGAGTTCACTCAAACTCACGTCCATCGAGTTGGTGATGCCATCCAGCCATCTCATCCTCTGTCCCTTTCTCCTCCTGCCCCCAATCCCTCCCAGTATCAGAGTCTTTTCCAATGAGTCAACTCTTCGCATGAGGTGCTAAAGCAGTACAAATCGATCTTAAAGTATTAACTTAAATGTAAGCTTATGCTGGTGGCTCAGACAGTAAAGAATCCACCTGCCAATTCATCATGGGTAACATCTAATTTTAGAGACAATGGCAGGATGAATCCATGGTAACTTTTCTAAACATTTTTATTGTGTTGCTCTTTTAATTCAAATAAGACATCTTGTTCTCTGTGAGTGGGGTACCTCCCTTGTTTACTTGAAAAATCTTCGAGAAAATCTGCCTGATTCTGACCTCATTGATTTTGCAGAGTGGGAGGTTTGCTAGATGAGAGTGGGGAAATCTGGGTCAGCTGCCCCACCACCCACTCATTCTTTGCCTTGGAAAAGGCATTTTTCTCTTCTTAAACTTTAAGTTTATGATGGAAGCCAAGAGACCTACATCAGGTATATAGAATTAGAACATTCCTCCTTTAGTCTTGCTGTTGAACTGGGACTGCATTGAGATGCTCTTTGTATGTGAGAAGATAAACAAATAACCAGTAAAGTCGAAGAAAGAGATCTACTCTTGTGCTTAACAAAGAGGGTGTGGAGTCTGTGTTATTGACCTAGATTCATCACCCCCCCACACACCCCACCATGTCCATGCCTTTCATCACATATTTATTGTATATTTCTCTGCCCTTTGAGTTCAGCCCTGTGACTTGCTTTGGCCAATAGAATGTCCACTGATGTTACTGGAGGCTTGAAATGTGCTTGGTTGATTGTGCTTGCAAAGATAGGCTTGCTCTTTTACCCCTCTGCCATCATTCTAAGATCATATCCTGGTTAGCCTGCTGGTTCCAGGAGGAGAAAGCGAGACATGGAGCAGAGCTGTCTCAACTGCTGAATCCTAAAGCAGAATCTTTCAATGTATGAGCAATAATAAATGATCATTATTGCAAGTCACTGAGTTTCGGCATGGCTTATTACACAGCTTTGCTGTGGCAATAGCTGACCAATATAAAAGGGAGCTTTTTATAGAAGAGAATTTATATTGGCCTATGAGTAAAATACCAAATAAAAATAAGCTTTATTTGTTGTAAAATATAGAATTAAAACTTCCTACACCGTAGGCAGCCTAAATTGGATTGTGTCCTGTATGATTTGGGACTGATTAACTTCTCTTGACCTCAGTTTCCACATTTGTTAAGTGGGATGCCTGTGTAATTAGATTTACGGTGAGGATTAAATCTGAGATCTCATTGCAAACGTTTAACACTGTGGCCAAACACATAACAAGAACTCAATAAAAGGTAAATTTCTGTTAGCCTACCATCTTCCAAACTCCTATCAAACAAAATTCAGCACATATCTAGGAAAATAATAGGTAAGTAATCATTCTGATGGACAAGCACTTTCTTACCTACCAGGCAAGCATCTAAAAGCAAAACTAGTTTCTGGGTCCAGCCCAAAGGAATGGGACCACTGTGAGCACTTTGAGTGAAGTCAAATCATTCAGTCCTTTTTTCACTGTTCTTTACATCCTTCTGATTATCAAAGAGATATTCTCCACTGGCCCTAGCACATCTTCAGCACCTTTCTGACATAGGACACAGGATAATCCCCCTTTTTAATGAAGAAAGAGAAAGCCTGGGGCTCAGAAAGCCTTAGGCAAGCAACAATTATTTTGATAGTTACTTTGTATTGGTATAGTGAGTTTTTTTTACATTTATAGAAGTGATGCAAACTTCCCCTTTAAAAATAAACTTACTTAATTAAAAATTAAGTCTGTTTGACTAGAAAAATAAGTAAATAATAGTACAAGTTATACTTGGATCTGTCAAAAAACAAAGTTAGTGCTTGAATGATGTTTGGAAATCACTGTGTTAACAAATACTTAAGTGATTAAAGCTAAAGTTCTATTTACATATGGAACTTAGAAATTGTATCTGTTCTGCTAAAGCATTCACTAATTCAGATTTGATTTAGTGAGTGGCTTTATTTTCTATTTAGTGATCTACTGATTGGCCCTATTTTTCTGCCCCTGAATTTTACTCCAAATAACTGGACTTGATGGTGTTTCTGGTCTAAAAACATAAGGAACTCTTCTGGAAAAAAAAAAATTCAGCATAACATTTCTCATTTCAACACCCCAGGCACTGACAACCAGCCCCTTTCAATACTCTGATAGAAAAAAAAAAAAATACGGATTCTGTGTTTTCCAATTTTATTGGAGCCGGCAGGAACCATCTGCACACATGTAGACATGCAGGGTGACACCCATGACTCCAATAGGCTGGCAAATTAGGCCAAGTGTATCTTTGTGTCTACAATTATCAATTTCAAATCCTGGAACGATGTCTATAGAACAGAATCAGAGGGAAACAGGGCTCTCTCTCGTGTCTCCATGCAAACAGCCATTGTTCAAGACCAATTAGCATTACTGGTGGTCCCTTCTTCCCAAGGTTCACGCTCTGGGCTGCGGGCATCTGCTGTACGTTTTTTTCATTT
Organism: Oreotragus oreotragus; assembly: GCA_006410675.1. NCBI lineage: Eukaryota > Metazoa > Chordata > Mammalia > Artiodactyla > Bovidae > Oreotragus > Oreotragus oreotragus. Next base: position 277,524 of record SJYX01012382.1, read on the forward strand.
CTTTCCCATTTTGAACAATTTGGTTCCTAAGCCCTCTTTCCTTGTGGCTTCCTGGAGTTCTGATGACAAACCACCACACTTTGTTCCTGTCCTTTAAGGCCTGAAGGGCACTGGAGAATGTGCAAAATTTGTTTCTAATTTTGCATCTGCCAAAACATTCCTGGGGTAACAATACAAGCCTGTAAAAATAGGATGCACCATCCCTCTAATTCCACAAAATAAACAAATCCAAAAGGAAATCAAACACAGTCCTTGAAAATGCGTATTTTTTGCACCCGCTCCCCCTTTCCTTAGCTGGTGAGAACTTGTTCCTGAATTATGATTTGAGATCGCATATTTATCCTTTTATGTTTACAACCAATATTATGATATAAGCAAATGAAAAGAAACACTAGGGCTTTCTTCTACTTCTGGGCTTATGTCTTGTAAAATGAATGTCCCTGAAGACAATTTAAGAGAATGCGGAATCCAATTTCCTCACTGGTGTTAGGAGTTTTATTTTTAACTCAACTACTCAAAATAATAGACATTCCCCATGTACTCTTATCCACAGCTGGAGTACACACATAGGCAGAAAGAAAAAAATCATCTTTCCATTTTCGTTTTCATATAATTCAGGGAACTTAGAGCTCTAAATTCCTGAATCTTGGCCAAGGTGATGTCATTAAATCTATAATGAAAACAGTGTCACTGGGAGAATTAATTCATTATGGTGGAATTAAGTTAAATCCTTTATGATATGCCATTAAGTACCCCTACTAACTTGCTTGCATCAACCTGAATGAAGCACATTCAAATACAAAAAAGAAAAACAAGTTCCAACCTCAAACCTCATAGAATATTAGGTAACTTTCAAAGTTAAATTCATATAACTATTAAAATATTTATAAATCTCATGGTATTTAAGCATCTTAAGATGTCTTAAATGCTGCTGTAGCCAAATACTTTGTGGTTTATAAAACATCTTTGCCTAAGGGAGTATAACTTACTGTATAAATCATTATTATGTATTTTATAAATGTTTTTGCCTTGTTTCTCAGTTTCTTACAACTGCCAAATAGCACAAGAATTGCCCAACATTTCAATAATCCTCAAAATATTACTATCTCAGTCCAGAGATGATAAAGCAGCATTGCCAGAATTTGAAGTAACTGGGTCAAGATTTTAAAGACATTTCTCATCCCCAAGTCTACCATAAAACCAACAAATACTTATGTCATTAGGGCCTGCAGAGAGGAATAAACAAATGAAATCTATACCCTGTCCTCTAGGATTTCACAGTTCAGTCCGGAGTCATAACGTATTCGTGTAAAAATCCATCCCCTACAACTTGGCCAGTAAAGGAAGAATACACGACTATCAGCCTAGCACTTACAAGGGGCTATTTCTGCTCTGACACCAAATTTCTGCTGAGTCCAGGGAAACTTCCCACTTCCGCCCTATATCCTGGCTCACCACACACTTATCTAGAACAATGACTGCTTAGGAAGGGGGTTGGGTTTCTTAGAGAAAAAGATATTATGACGGTATTGAATATGAAAATGCCGATGTTAATAGTTCTGTTTACGTGGTTGTTGTTGTTCATAAAGGTCATTGCTTCAAAAACTAGGTCATTTCATACTGTTGAAAGAACAGAAAATTTTAAGAGATATTGAAAAAAATCTTAATTTGTGTTCAAAAGCACCCTGCTTCCGACACATGACTGTTAAGTGACAAACGGAAATTTCCCAAACTCAGTAAAATGAGTTGACAATAGGCTGCATAGAATTTCTACAGAAGCTGGCTGTCAAAAAAGTTGTAGCCATCATGCATTCCATCATTAATGATGACCAGCCAAGTTCTTTGTCTGCAAAGACTATAGACTAAATATTGTCGTAGCCCGGACTGGCTGTGCAAGCCTTTTCTTGTTGCCACCTTGCAAAAGGAAATTTTATTTCTACAGATTGGCTCTCATTACAACAAATATCACCCCAAACCCTTGAAATAACAAAAAGAATTCTGAGGCCCAGCCAATGACCTGCTTGCTTTATACAATATTGATAGGACAACCCCTGGACAACAAAGGAATTCTGACGGTGCCTTGGTTCTCTTTGAAATGGGATTTGGCCAGGATCGGGAAAAGCATGTGTTTCTTTTTTATTTATTTAAAATGTATAGCTTTCCTGCTTCTCAAAAGGTTTAGGATAGCCTATAAAACACACACACACACACACACAAAACAGAAAAACCACCTGCATTAGGACTGGGTACAAATATTAAAATGAAATGTTAAAAAAAATAAAATAGAATGTTTTAAAAGCAAGAAAAGAAAGAAAGAAAATAATCAAACACATCACTAGCCTAGGCAAGTACAGCTCCTATAACTGAGCATTAAAAGAACTTCGAGGTAGTATTTCCTGTTCAAGAAACAAGCCAGACAGAAGCTCAGCTGGGACAGTAGCGCAACTTACCAGACTTACCAGCTGTTTTGTTTTCGGCTGGCTTCCACTCCAGTTGGTGGGTGCTGATGCTGTACTAGCTGTTAAATATGTTTATCATCACCCCAGGAGCCAGGCAGAGAAGAGGGACTCGATACACGGTAGCAGGTATTCAGTTCACATTTATTTGCAATATACAGAAAATATATTCATGTTTTCCCTCTAAACAGCTGCCTGCTAAGTGCCTTCTGCCAGCAAAAGAAGACAAGGAATCAAATCGATCTTTCTCTGGGTTCTATTTTTCCTTAGTAGACGAAATGAGCACAAGAGGCCACAGCTCAATTGACGTTTACCAAAAATCTGATTCTTCTTCCTAACAGACTTTGCAACACCATTATAAATACATTGAATACCGCACTGGGGTACCCCAGTTCTGCTCTATTGCTGAGAAGTATGCAAACACAATATGGAGTTTTGAGCTTACAGCAAAAAGATAGGAGTTGGGGGAGCTCACTCTCCTTTTCTCAAATTTTCTTTATATTTAAGCTTTCCACCTCTGGGAGACTTCATGGAGCTAATTGTGCATTTTCCCTTGTGTGAGTAAAGGACAAGTTGCCTGCTTTCAGTTCAAATTGCCTGGCCCTCAATCAACATCACCATAAATGTGACAGATGAATATTAAATCCAAATATTTTATTGGTGCAGATAAATATGATTTGTAAAAAGAGTCAAATTAACAATCCATTACATACTAATGGGTTCTAATCAATAAGTTTAATTTGACTAAAAGGAGATGGGCGGGGGTGGGGGGCGTGGAGAAAAGTGACTCAATTACACCCAAATGGTGCAATTTAAAATTATAAAGGCGACCGACTCCTACAACTTTTGAGCTCTAGTCTGACTTAGTGGCTTAGGGAACAAGGCCTGAGCTATGTTGAAAGTGGACTTCTGTTTGGGGTCTACAGGCTGATACTGCTGATTATTTTTCCTTAAAAAAAAATTACTTTAAAAACAGAAAAAGCACTGAGAATAAAAACAAACAGGCTTTCACAACCCAGAAAGGAAAAAAAAATGCTAGTGTCATATTTGTATCAGATTATTTTGATGCAAATAAATCAATGCACAGAAAAGTTTTTTCCCCCCTCTCTGTCTCAACCTCTCTTCTCTCCCATCTCCCTCTCTACAACCTGGGTTGGATGCTGTTTGTTTCCTTCTTGTCCTTAGTTCTGGGCTCTTCTTACTAAATAGATAGGGCTCCATAAGTCAGCATAGTATCACTAGATGTGCTTGTGAAATTCTACCGCTGGCTTTTCCCACTTGGCACCCTAACTCATCTCTTCTGATATTCTGACTTGTGATTTTTTTTTTTCCCACTCATTCATTCCTCTCCTGATCGGTGATTGGAATGAGCCAGCTTGCTAAGGTTATTCTGACTTCAGTTAGGAGAAAGGTGCCCACATCCCTTGGTCACAGATGTAGATTTCAGGTCTTAGGACAGGCCACAGCCTTACCTGTGGGAAGACCTACATACAGCCCGTCCTCTAGGACCCTGCTCCTGCTCCTCTGTCTCCTCAGCGTGAATTTTATGTGAGGACTCTGATCAGTCTGGCTCAGGCTGGCAGGAGCCTTTGAGCATGAAACGTGCCCTTCTTCCCTCTTTTCTCTCCCACTCTGTGGCAACAGACAGAACTGAAATAAAGAAGGAAACAGACAGCGCTTTTCTTTGCAGCGGCTCTGCCTCCTCAGACGGGGCGTCTGCAGCGCACCCGTAATCCTTGTGCCAGTCTGCTCCCTAGCGTCGCCGGCAGCGTCCAGCATCTGACAAACTCCAATCTACAGCTGCCGGCAGCTCCTTTCTGAGAAGCAGCTCACAGCTCCAGCCGCCCTCCTGCAGAAGAGGAACAAAGCCCAGCGGACTATCTTGCTATCTTCTGGGTGGCAAGGAAATCTCAATTATACACCCAAGGGATGTGGTTTATGAAAAACTAGAAAGAATGTTTAAATTGTATACGTAAATTGTTTTGTTTTACAAGCTGGGGTAAATCAGCACATTTGCAGCCCATATTTATCTGATCCACTCCATAAGACTCTTTTTGAATGTATGCCATTGATGTGGGGGAGATGCCTATGCAAGACATAACCGACCCCCTAAATTCAATTAGGGCATTAGCAAAGGGAAAATGGAAATTTTGCTCTGGGGTTAGTCAACACTGCTGAGAACTTCTCGGAATAGTTTCTTGGCTGTAACCGAAGATTGAAATTGAAGGATAAAATTTCCAACGGATGCCGAGTAGTCAGAAGATTGGCTCGGGCTCCCCCTTTTAAGAAAAAGATGGCAAAGGAAATGCCTCTTTTTGCTTGATTTCTAGCTCATTTAAAAAACTCTCTTCTTTGTATTTCCCCCAACCTAACAGAGTCAACATTTATTGAACTAGATATAAACCTTCATTCACATTCTCTATCCCAAGGATCATAAATGGTGGAAGATGAGAATACAAAATTCCACAGGACAGACCATAAATTGGGGGGAAAAAATACCCCAAGGAAGGAAATATTTGAAAACAATGTTTTATTTTTATACAACTCTTAGCAGCAGAGCACACCCCCAGGGATGTGGTTGATGAAAAAGGAGGAGTGTTTAAATCGTGTATGTAAACTTATTTTGTTTTGCAAGCTTGGGTAAATCCCAGATAGAGGTCACAGTGATGAGAAAAGTTTGAAGTGGCAAGGGAAGCTAGGCAGGAATAATCTCCTGCCTTTGACCGTGGGCTGCTGAGCCCTAATCACTGGTAACAACCATCACGCTACCAAGGGGCTCCACTTCATATCGATGTGGCATTTACTTCTCCAGAAAGTCCCCCATTTGGACCAACACTTAGGGTGAGATAATTAATAGTCCCCTGAGTTATAGATTCTGAGTTAAAGGTAACAGTACATAATAGAAGTCAAGGTCATGCATAATACACTAGCTTCTATAACAAAGGGGATTATTACTGCAATTACGGTCCTATCGGAAAGAAAGATTGTAGAAGTTTCCATCGTTTTAATTCTTAAACTTTCCTCTTGCCACTGAAGTTTAAGCTCACCAATTTATGATAGAGGAGTAAAAACAAAAGCTTTCTCCCCTGAGCATTCAAGTGGCTACTGGGGAGGTGGAGAGACAGAGAAAGGTGATCCTATGGGCAGGAAGGCTTTTGAGAAGTTTCCACAGACTGGACCTGTCTACTTTGCTTTGCTCCTTCCTGCGTTGTGTCAAATACACACTCAAATCCCACCTTAGATGTGACTTTTTTCTTTTCCTTTTTTGCTATAAAACAGGAAAGAAGTTTCTAGCTTTGTGTATAACATTATTTATTAATTTTCAACAGATAGGATTCTATTTTCCTTTGGCAGTCACTGATTCCACCCCCCGCCCCACCAGGTCACACAGATTTTTGAAGGCCTTTGAAAAGTTTGAGGCTCTGGCCCCTTGCCTGTTGTGTCCAGGGAAGGCAACAGCTCTGTGTGCCAAGACCTAAATTGGACTTGAACCCATGTTTCCCGCCCAAACTATTTAGCAACTAAATTTGCTCCTGGCTGGAAGAAAGCTAGTTCCTGTCCTTTAAACCAAAGCAAAACAAAACAAAACCAAAACAAAACCTGTTTTAAAAACTTCTTAAAAAAAAAAAAGAGTTCTGGTCTAAAAATTGTCATTAGTTTAATAAGACATCCTGCACAGAGCCACTCAGAAGCTCTCCGTGCCATCTGAGTGAGCCTTGTGAGCACAGTGGTGACAGACAGCGTCGCACAAGTGCTTTTTGAAATGGTTTCTAACCAACACTGCACTCATTTTTATGACCTGGACAGTCTTGCCGTCTTTCTGCTTGGGGACAAAAGAGCGAGCAGACACAATCATCTTTTGAGAATGATGGCATCGTCATTGTCTGCATAGCAGGACTGTAATTAAGCACCAGAAATAGGACAGCTGAGAACAGACAAAGAGAGGGGAAGGGAGGGACAGTGAGCCGGCGTCGCGGTGAGAGGCCTGAGCAAAGATAGTAGCTGAAATTGAGCACACACATAGATGAGGTCATCCTGGGAAAGAGCGTGTGTTGGGAAGGAAAAAATGTGAAGCAGGCCAGAGGAAGGGAGGCCCAGTGAGCTGCTTGGTGTCCGGGGCCCAGTTCACATGCTCCTTCCTCCAGGCAGACCTCAGGGATGGCTACTGGAAGAATTATTCATGTTCCAAATATTTATGGATATAAGTGTGTCAATCTCTATTTTAGGTACTGGAGAGTCTCTGTAAACAAACCAGGCCCTTGCCTTTTTGGGAATACCTGAATGTCAACTCCAGAAGGAACTAGGCATCCAAAAATCCAGGGGAAGAGCATACAATGCAGAAGGGACAGAAATGACAAAGTTCCCAGGGTGTATCTCTGCAGGCCAAAGGAGGCCAGGGCACTGGACCTGAGGACACTAGAGGGTGGAGTCGGGGTGAGATTGGAGAAGTGGGCAGGGCTCCGTCACATGGGATCTGTGGACCCCAGGCGAGGATTTGAATTGGGGTCACTGAAACCACAGAACTGTCATGGAACCGTGACACTTCATTTGCACAGAACTGTGCACATTCACAGGAGCCCTTCTTTCCAGGTTTCTCACCTCTGATCCAGCGCTTACAGACAATGCACACCCACAACAGCCACCTCATCAAGGTACACAGAATTGAAAATGGGTCAGGATTTAGGTGAGGACACAGCCTGTGGAAGCCCACTTATCCTGGGTGCTACCTGCAGACCTCACTCAGGCTCAGCGAGTTGGTAGATGATGACAAATAAAATAAGAGCTGACTCTGAAACGAAACTTTCCAGGAGGGTTCAAAGGGAACTCCTACAAAACCTTGTTTTGATTTCTTTCATCCCATAGTCGATGAAGCTATAGAAAAAAATGTATGTCTCTCCAGAAATCAATAGGTCAGTCATGGGACTTTCCTGAAGGTCCAGTGGTTAAGACTCCTGTTCCCACTGCAGGGAATGCCAGTCCAATCTCTGGTCGGGGAACTAAGATGCTGCAAGGCAAAAAAAATTAATAAATAAACCCAGAAAACTTCTTGAGCCCAATAAAAAATGAAAAGTCAACAAATAAACTTAAAATTTTTATATTGGAAATGTTATAGATTAAAAAAAATCAATCATGAGTCATTTAATATCCACCCAAATAGAGGCCCAAGTAGAGTGAGTATTGAATAGGAATAATAGCATTGAAACATATACATTACCATATGTAAAACAGATAGCCAGTGGGAGTCTGAGGTATGATTCAGACTCTGGGACAACCTGGAGGGATGGGGTGAGGAGAGAGGCGGAAGTTGGGTTCAGGAGGAAGGGGACATATGTGTGCCTATGGCTGATCCATGTTGATGTATGACAAAACCATTACACTATTGTAAAGCAATTATCCTCCAATTAAAATAAATACATGATTTTTATAAAAGATTTGCAGGTGAAAACAAAATAAAAAGAATATATACGTGAATGCAGTACATAGGATGGAGAAGGAAATGGAACCCACTCCAGTATTCTTGCCTGGAGAATCCTGTGGACGGAGGAACTTGGTGGGCTGCTGTCCATCGAGTCGCACAGAGTTGGGCACGACTGAAGCGACTTAGCATGCATGCATACGTTGGAGAAGGAAATAGCAACCCACTCCAGTATTCTTTCCTGAGAATCCTGTGGACAGAGGAGCCTGGTGGGCTGCTGTCCATAGGGTTACACAGAGTTGGACACCACTGAAGAGACTTAGCAGCAGCAGCAGCAGTACATAGGAACTCATTACAGGCATGAACAAATGGATTTCTTCATCTGTGCCTTGGATGACTCATCTGTGCCTTGGATAGCTCCAAAAACTTAGGACCTAGATATCCTGATTTGGGGGCCTGAAGAAAGAATACTCCTTGACTCCAGCTGTCAGCAATTCCCCTGAGTTATTTAGAGATCCTCTTTAGTGAGTCGAGCCATATAGCATCAGGGCAGCAAGTCTAATCCCAGCTGGAAACTCTGAGGCCCAGAGAGGGGAAGTGACTTGCCCAAGATCACACAGGCAAACCACGACTAGAATTCTACATAGTGCTCCTTCCAGTGTACCCCGCTTCCTCCTTTTAGGTTAAAGGAGAACAGGGGAAATCAGTTCAGAACATACATATACGAGTGAGCATTAACTAACAAAGGAAGACCTGAACAGGAGGCAGAAGCTTCTCTCCTTTTCCTCCCTGGGCCTGCTTTGTAGGCCCACCCATGATGGGGCCTTTTCAGGAGGGAACCCACTCTGGGGTTTCCAGGACAAAGGTCAGAAGAGGAGCATGGGCTTTAGGTGGGCATGCTCCCTTAGTTTCCTCATCTGTAAAGTGGGTATAATTATAGTACCTATCTTACAAGATAGTTGCGTGGTAGATTTATCTGTGAAAAGTTTATCACAATGCCTAGCATGTAATTAAGTCCTCAATAAATACTAGAGTAGCCATTGTCAATACTGTTTTTTTTTTTTAAATGATAGAAAATATAGAAATATACACACCAAAAAAATCACCTATTATCCCAAACCTAGAGATAACCATAATGAACATTCTGGGGATTATCTTTCCAGTCTTCCTTCGAAATCTACATAATATATATGACATAGAAGTATATATATGTTACACATAGTATGTATAATGTATACACTCTTTCATGTGTGTGAGTGCATGCTCAGTCACTTCAGTCATGTCCAACTCTTTGCAACCCCATGGACTGTAGCCCACCAAACTCCTCCATTCATGGGATTCTCCAGGCAAGAACACTGGGGAGGGTTGCCATGCCATCCTTCAGGGACTTTTCTGGACCTGGAGATTGATCTCCTGCATCATCTGCATTGCAAGCAGTTCCTTTACAGCTGAGCCACCAGGGAAGCCCACACTATTTCATACTTTACTCATTAATTTCAGTTCAGTTCAGTTCAGTCGCTCAGTCGTGTCCGACTCTTGGCAACCCCATGAATCGCAGCATGCCAGGCCTCCCTGTCCCTCACCAACTCCCAGAGTTCACTCAGACTCACGTCCATCGAGTCCATGATACCACCCAGCCATCCATCCTCGGTCGTCCCCTTCTCCTCCTGCCCCCAATCCCTCCCAGCATCAGAGTCTTTTCCAATGAGTCAACTCTTCACATGAGGTGGCCAAAGTACTGGAGTTTCAGCTTTAGCATCATTCCTTCCAAAGAAATCCCAGGGTTGATCTCCTTCAGAATGGACTGGTTGGATCTCTTTGCAGTTCAAGTGACTCTCAAGAGTCTTCTCCAACACCACAATTCAAAAGCATCGATTCTTCGGCGCTCAGCTTTCTTCACAGTCCAACTTTCACATCCATACATGACCACAGGAAAAACCATAGCCTTGACTAGACGGACATTAGTCAGCAAAGTAATGTCTCTGCTTTTGAATATACTATCTAGGTTGGTCATAACTTTTCTTCCAAGGAGTAAGCGTCTTTTAATTTCATGGCTGCAGTCACCATCTGCAGTGATTTTGGAGCCCAAAACAATAAAGTCTGACACTGTTTCCACTGTTTCCCCATCTATTTCCCATGAAGTGATGGGACCGGATGCCATGATCTTCGTTTTCTGAATGTTGAGCTTTAAGCCAACTTTTTCGCTCTCCTCCTTCACTTTCATCAAGAGGCTTTTTAGCTCCTCTTCACTTTCTGCCATAAGGGTGGTGTCATTAATTTCAGATATATAATAAACATTTCCCATGTCATCAAATCCTTCCAAAAATTATTGTTTTCATGGCTCTTTTAACCAACCTTCAATTATTGGAAATTCAGTTTCATCTACTTTGTGCTATTGCAAATAGGGCTTCAGTAATCATTCTTATACATAAATCTTTATAAATATTTATGATCATTTCTCCAGGAGAATCCCTAAATGTTGACTTGCTGGGTCACAGGGCATGCATATTTTTCAAGCTTTTGATAGAAATTTCCAAAGTGCCCTCCAAAAAAGTTGGCTCACTTGACACGCTACTTAAGCAAGGTACAGGAATTTATGTCCACAACTCCACCAACCCTGGGTGGCATCTCTTTAAATACCTTTACCTTTTAGATAGGCCCCAAATATTGCATCTTGTTGTTTTCAATTCCTCTATTGCTAGGAAATTATGAAGGTTGAATTTTCCTCTGTATTGATTCATTTAGGAACTGCCTTTCTCAGTCACTCAGTCGTGTCCAACTCTTTGCAATCCTATGGACTGTAGCCTGCGAGGCCCCTCTGTCCATGGGATTCTCCAGCTAAGAATACTGAAGTGGGTTGCCACGCCCTCTGCCAGGGCAGTCTTCCTGACCCAGGGATTGAACCCGTGTCTACTGGGGCTCTTGGATTGCAGGTGGATTCTTTACAGCTGAGCCACCAGGGAAGCCCAGGAACTGCCTAATTAAGTCTTTTAACTATTTTCTACTTGGGCATCTGTCTTAGCAGAACTACTACATCTTGGTCGAACCAATTTGTAAGAGGATGTTGTGTAATTGGGATGCTAATGTTTTGGCACGTTATTAACTGAAATATTTCTCCCGTGTTTTGCTTGTAGCCTTTTAGTATAGTAACCAAAATGTTGGAGGAACACAAGGTTGGTGTGATGTTTATCTGAATCTGCTATGCAGTCATTGGTGACTAGACAATCTCATTCCTGTCCATTCCTGTTCCCCAATCTGTCACCCATGTGGGTTGGGAGTCGCTCCAAGAGGGGTCCACTTTTGGTGACCACGGGAGCCCTCTCTAGCACCCCTTGCAGTCCCAGCACCCATTCCCCTTCCAGTAAAGACCCTCTTTAGGGCCTGGAGAGATATCTCCACTTGAACAGCCTCCTTCTCTATGCCCCAGGGTATACAATTAGCACACAAATATTCCGGTGGGTCCCAGATAAGGGATATTGTCTTTGAACAAAGTGGAGGTGGGGGGGAGGTAAGGGTAGCTGCTGGGTTTTTTTAAGCAACCTAATTTAAGTGTGAAAATCAACTTTTCTTCTGAACAATGTGGCAACAACCTGAAAGCTGTGAAAGATGGTGCTAAAGCTAAGGAATTTGTGAGGAAAAGCTTTTATCAAAAGCCCAGAGGGGAAGCTGACTGCATCTGTGCTTACAAAGGACCTCCCTGACCTGCTTGGTTAACCCACCAAGGCTCTTCCTTAACTCTTCGAGGATGTCTTCCTTGTCCCCATCGGTGACCTCTGACTAGGAGACACATCCCGTCTTTAGTTGATGTGATGGACACTGACGCCCCTAGCTGTACTCTCCCTCCTTCTAGTGACAGGACTCCCATTTCTCTCTGACAAATCCCTTTCTCGGTTCATGTATTTGAAGAGAAGTTGATGCCAGTGCCAGGGATTTGTCTCACACTTAGTCAATCTGAGCAGCGCCATACTTGTGGTCTCAGCTATCTGTGTAGGGATGGACACATGATTCAATTCAGCCCAATGAACTCTGCCTTAAAGCTTCAGGGCTCAGAGTTCTGAAAGCGTGGGGCTGCTGGCAGCCAGCTTGCCACACTGGGAACCCATAGAGAGAAGTTGAGGGGAGAGATGACGATTAGGGAGCCCACAAATGAAGCCACACCTGTATTTTCAGTGGTGCGAGCCAATCAACTTCCTGGTATACATAACCACCCCGCCCCTTGTTTTTTCCTGGCTGCACTGGGTCTTCCACGCAGTGTGCAGGATTTCTCTAGTCGCAGAGCATGAGCTCTAGATCGCGAGGGTTCAGTGGTTGTGGCACCTCTGTGGCTGCAGCACTTGGGCTTAGTTACCCTGCTGCGTGTGGGATCTTCCCAGATCAGGGATTGAACCCGTGTCTTCTGCATTCGCGGTCAGATTCTCAACTGCTAGACCACCAGGAAGTCCCCCAACATAAGCCCTTTTGAGTTGGGTTTCTTTCACTGACTATGGAAGGACTCCTCAATAATACAGTCCAGTCCATCAACTGGATCTCTCCCTTGAACAACTGAATCGTAGATACCCATGAACCTGTCACGCGAGTGTATGTTCCTCGATTCTTTGTCTCATCACAACAAAGATTTGGAGTGATAGACATTAAAGCCCGCTCGGCGTGTCACAGCTCTCAGGTCTTGGATAGACCGTGTTATAGCTCTCAGGTCTCAAATGGACCATGTTATAGCTCTTAGACAATTCAGTGTTACAGCTCTATTTTATTTAGAAGATAGCAGGAAAATCCATCTTCGAGGCGTGAGGGCACGTGGATCTATAGACACGAGGAGAAGAGCGCCCCAGCGCGCGTGGGAGAGGGAGCTGGCTTTGGCTCTTCTGTTTGTATGTTTCTCTCTCCCTGGGCCTGTCCTCTGTAAACTGGGACAGCCAGGCGTGCTGTTTGTTTTACCTGAGGTCCTCACTCTGGTCCTCGGACTTCGCGGGCTTTTCCCTCCCTTGTCTTGTAGCCACCGCCATTTTGGACTCCTTTTCCCTGTTCTACCTACCTAACAAACCCAAACCCAGATGAGTTTAGTGTGTGGGTGGATGGGGTGGGGGGCATTGGTAGCCCAGTGAGCTCCTAGGACAGGGACCTGGAAACAGATGTGAGGAATAGTTGAAGAAAGCAGAGGAGAACTCAAGAAGATGTGACAGCCTGTTGTCATGAAGACCCCACACCATAGACCATTGGATGAAGGATTTTTAGAGCTGAGTTTTAACTCAATTTGAAGAAAAGTTACTGATTCTCAGACGTGAGGAGGTGGTGAGTTCCCTTCCCCTGGGAATGTATAAGAAGAGAGTGTCTAACAGGATGTCATGGGAGAGATTCAAGGACTGCATGCAAGTTGAACTATAGACCCTTGACGTTCTCAGTAACCCTGAGCCACGATGAATCTGTTTTCCTGATGCAGAGGTTGGTTTTCGAATCAGATTTTCCTCTTTTGCTACCCAGCTTTTCTAGCAGGAAAATTATGTTTATGAGGGTACAGTTGCTATGGAGATGATTAAAATGACAGATTCAATGCACAAAGCAAGGAAACAGAGAAACTGCCTTCTACACCCAACCCCAAACCCTTACCCATTTCTGTTACCCAGCACACACACACTTCAGGGGGGCTCCCCCAAAAGGAGCTTCAGTTCAGTTCAGTTCAGTCGCTCAGTGGTGTCCGACTCTTTGCGACCCCATGAATCGCAGCACGCAAGGCCTCCCTGTCCATCACCAACACACGGAGTTCATTCAGACTCATGTCCATCAAGTCAGTGATGCCATCCAGCCATCTCATCCTATGTCGTCCCCTTCTCCTCCTGCCCCCAATCCCTCCCAGCATCAGAGTCTTCTCCAGTGAGTCAACTCTTAGGAACCCAGAGTTGAAGGCTGGGTAGATTGTGGGGCAGAGATGAAATCTGGGCACTGTCCCAAGGTTTGCCTTAATTGGGTGTCAGAAGGCCCCAGTGGCTAAGGTCCCTTGTTTGGTCAGTTCCTACCAAATATGGGATTCTTGATCCACTGCTGTTCTCTCCCCTCCCCTCAACCCAGAACCACTTGCTCTTTTCTAAAATGGAAGCTGAATTGCTATTCTGCCAAGTGGCGAAATGTGTCTTAAGACAAGTGGCCTTATTGTGTCTTTCAGGCTTTTGCTGTTTTTTATTATTATAGATTATCATTATTCTGCATATTCACATTCATATTTGGGGCATTATTTTGAGAGTTAATATTTTAAAAATCTTTTTCCAGTTACTGATGTTTGTTTTTCCATTTTGATGTTTTTAAAGTGTGTGTGTGCACATGTGTGCACACGTGCACACACACACACTTTGTTGCTATTTTTCAAGTCCATTTTAAAAGGTCAGGCAAAAAAAATTTTCCAAAATACAGATTAGCTGTTTATAGGCACCTTCTTTCTTATGGAATCTATTTATTTTGCTATGTCAGCCATACCTGAACTATAGGTGTTTTTATGACCTTTCTGTAGGTCTAATACAACCATTGGGAGGAAATGATTTTTTTAGTAAACTACCTTTAAAAAAGAAATGAGAGACTTTCCCCTTATCTCAGCATCTTTCATCTCTCTTTCTTCTGTTAGTGACTTTTCCCCTCTCCCTCATTTGGGTAAATACGTACCATGCCTGGGACTCTTATGATCCATAATCCACCAAAAATAAAATGTACAGATGTTTTTCAAGTGGGCCAAAATGGATATTTTCCATATCTCACTCCTCAGGGTATTTTATTATTGATTTTTATTTAGGGGAAAAGATGCATCATCCTTTTGGCAATGAAACCAAAGCAAAGGCCTGTCTTAAAAGCTATATCCTTATGACCCTGGTGGGAACACCTGATGTGAGTGGGCCTAGTAATTAGGAAACTTTTCCTAAAGCAAAAATGCCAAAATACCAACAGAGTTATCTCTGGGGCCTGAGAGATATGATAAATTTTTATTTTCAATTTTATACTTTTCCATGGCTTCTGGACTATCTATAGCAATCATAAGCTAGTTGAAAAATAATTGAATATGTGAAGACATATTCCTTGAAAAAAATGAAACATATCTATAAAGTTAAAGTCTCCTTTGATTTCTATCACTTCCCATCCTGGTTCCCTCTCTAGATATAACTGCTGTTAGCAACTTGGTCTGTATCCTTCTAGGACTTTCTTTGATTAATTTACACATGCATACACACAGGCATACAAAAACATATGCATTCATGTCGTTCTTTAAAAATCAAGGGGAAGAACAACGAATTTGGTGAAAGCATAGCCGAGAATACTTACAAATGTTAGAACAAAAAGAATTTTAAGGGCTTTCTAGTCCAACTCCCTCATTTAACAAATGTGGCACTCAGTTCTCCGGAGCGTCTCTTCCCAGGAAACCACACTCTGATGCGAGCCATATTTTGATATGTGGGTCTTCAGATGAGCAGGAAGATGTGTAAATACTCGTCTCCCAGGCCTGAGTATGGCTTTTAATAATCGAATATGGAGCTTGAGCCAACATTTTATTCAGGCACTAAATTTAAAAGTGGAGCCAAGAGACTTTAAAAAATTTATGATTCCACAAACGCAGGGAATTTTCCCCCACGATCGCTATCTCAGAACTAAAAGCATAAAACCGGCCCTGTGTGGCTTGGCTCTCTTTGCCTGAGCTCCAGTTCTGGGGTGTTCTGAAGTCTCAAGCAAGCTGCCCTAGCTGGGCGTCCCTCCAGGCACCCACCCCGACCCTCATCCCTGCCCCAGGACTAAGGAGTCCTCCTGAAGCCATTTGGCTTCCTTATCGCCTCTCTCCCTGTGCTGCAGCCCTCGGAGCAAGCGCCTGATGTGCCCTGTGATAAAGATAGTGTTTCGACTTGAAAGAGTAATTGCTGACACACATTACTGTTTCCCTGGAGGAAATCAGTCCAGACAAATCCTCTGAAACCTAGGACAGCAAACGCGGCAGATTATGGTGGGAGCCAGCTTGGCTTTTGGTCTCTCTTGTGAAGCTGCTCTGTCTCATTTTCAAGACTCTAAATGCCTGCCATGCCCACAACACCCTCAACCCTTCCCACCCAGCCTGACCCATCACCCAGATCTGGACCTCAGAGGTTTGGGCAAAGCTTTATCCTCCTCCCCTGCTGCTAGGAGACTTAGGGGACACAACAAACCCCTCCTATGTGAAGCTCCAAGGACTGGGGACCAGTAGATATCCCTCCATCCCAGAAGGAAGAAGCCCATTTGAAAGAGACTACTTTCATAGGAATTTCTGTATCCCAGCCCTCATTCATTCATTCGACAGTATTCTTAAGTATCAACTATGTGCCTGCACAAATAGGTAATGATAAGCTCAGGAAAGAAAATAAAATAAGGCAGAGAAATGGCAAAGGCAAGTGAGGTGGATTTATTATTATGTAACTGGTGAGCAGGGATGACCTCGCTGATTGGATGACATCTGAGCAGAGACCGGAAGGAAGAGAGAATGTAGATCATGCAGCCATCTGATGGAAGAACAGTCCAGGCAGTGGGAACAGAAAGCGCCAAAGTCCTGAGACATGAACAACAAAAAGGCAAGTCTGGCTAGAGCAGGATAAATGAGGGGGGGAAATGGGAAATGAAATTGGGGAAGGAGATTACTTACGGCCATTGTAAGGATTTGATTTTTTCCTTCAAGTAAGACAAGCTATTGGAGGGCTTTGAGAAGAAGAAGGGCGTAACTGGATTCAGATTTTGACAGAATGACTCAGACTTAATTCTATACATACTGTGACAAGAATGGAAAGAAGGAAACCAGATAGGAGGCCATTGTTGTCATCCAAGCAAGAAACAGTGGTAGCTTGGCCCACGTTAGTAGTGTGGAAGTGGTGAGAAATAGGAGAGTTACTGGACCTCTCTTCTCCTATAGATAGATAGATTGATACCTATGCACCTATATCTATGTATGCGTGCACACACACACACACACACACACATCTTGGCTTTTGGTCTCTCTTGTGAAGCTGCTCTGTCTCATTTTCAAGACTCTAAATGCCTGCCATGCCCACAACACCCTCAACCCTTCCCACCCAGCCTGACCCATCACCCAGATCTGGACCTCAGAGGTTTGGGCAAAGCTTTATCCTCCTCCCCTGCTGCTAGGAGACTTAGGGGACACAACAAACCCCTCCTATGTGAAGCTCCAAGGACTGGGGACCAGTAGATATCCCTCCATCCCAGAAGGAAGAAGCCCATTTGAAAGAGACTACTTTCATAGGAATTTCTGTATCCCAGCCCTCATTCATTCATTCGACAGTATTCTTAAGTATCAACTATGTGCCTGCACAAATAGGTAATGATAAGCTCAGGAAAGAAAATAAAATAAGGCAGAGAAATGGCAAAGGCAAGTGAGGTGGATTTATTATTATGTAACTGGTGAGCAGGGATGACCTTGCTGATTGGATGACATCTGAGCAGAGACCGGAAGGAAGAGAGAATGTAGATCATGCAGCCATCTGATGGAAGAACAGTCCAGGCAGTGGGAACAGAAAGCGCCAAAGTCCTGAGACATGAACAACAAAAAGGCAAGTCTGGCTAGAGCAGGATAAATGAGGGGGGGAAATGGGAAATGAAATTGGGGAAGGAGATTACTTACGGCCATTGTAAGGATTTGATTTTTTCCTTCAAGTAAGACAAGCTATTGGAGGGCTTTGAGAAGAAGAAGGGCGTAACTGGATTCAGATTTTGACAGAATGACTCAGACTTAATTCTATACATACTGTGACAAGAATGGAAAGAAGGAAACCAGATAGGAGGCCATTGTTGTCATCCAAGCAAGAAACAGTGGTAGCTTGGCCCACGTTAGTAGTGTGGAAGTGGTGAGAAATAGGAGAGTTACTGGACCTCTCTTCTCCTATAGATAGATAGATTGATACCTATGCACCTATATCTATGTATGCGTGCACACACACACACACACACACACACACACACACACACATACATATAACTGGACCACTCTTACTTCAACTTCATAAGTTAACCTTATAGAAAAACCTAAACATTTTGGCCAACTCAATGCATATACATATGACAGGGTCAACAGGAATTTGGCTTACAATAGTGGGGAAATGGAGGTATTGGGTTAACCAAAAAGTTGTTCAGGTTTTTCCATAAGATCAACATTTTGGTCAACCCAATATATTCTGAAATGGGACAATGGTAAAACAACCAAGTCATAAGGAGTGGGGAACTTAGGAATTTGGACATGCTTATTTTGAGATGCCTTTTAGACACTCAAGTGGACAGAGATTCTCAAGCTCAAGAGAGAGGTATCATCTGGAGATATGTTTTATGATGGTATTTAAAGCTATGAGACTAAATGAGTAGCTAGAGAAGAAAAAGCATTAAAGCATGTATAGAAGCAGAGAAGAGGGGAAGGATGGGGAAGGGGAATGAAAGGAAAGGGAATGGAAGAGAAGAATAAGAAAGGAAGAAAAATAATCTGAAGGCTGAGCCTGGGGATGCTTCAGCGTTTAAAGACTGGGAAGACACGGAAGACCTCTAATTAAGAAAGAGTCTCCACTGAGACAGCAGGAGAGCCGGGGGAGTGTGGTATTCTGAAAGCCAAAGGGAAAGTGTTTCATGAAGGAGACAGTGATCAACTCCATCCAACACTGTTGATCAGTTGAATAAGATGAAGCATGAGATCTGACCATGAGATTTAGCAACATGACCTTGAGGAGAGCTTTCTCAGTGGAGAGGAACCTGATGGAACTGGGTTCAAAAGAGAATGAACGAAGTAGAAGATAATGAGAAAAAATAATTAGTTCATGAAATTCCTTAACCTCAGTTCTTGGAGTGATGAAAAGGCACCCAATGCCTTCATGGATTTCCATCCAGTGCAAGAAACCAGCTCCTTGTCAGTCATTGCATTTCTGTATGCCTGCACTTGAGAATTTACCAAGAGTCCAAAGTATTCAAAAACAAACAAACAAAAAAATAGGATGTGCATTTCTATAAAATTTCTCTATTGCCTTTTTTTGTTTCAGTAAGGAAAAAAATCTTATAACACAAATGGAACTAACCTTATGGCTTTCCAGCGAATGGCTTTTGCTGGACACATTCCTTATTGTTGGAGTTTAGAGGATTCTGTAACTCTCACTTAAACTTTTAGAGACTATTGAGCAATCTGACTCTTTTCCAAATCAACCAGGAAAGAAAAATAGCTGGTCTTAAATAATTCATCTATTAAAGTCATGATCCAAGTGTAGTAATCATAGCTATCAATGTTTAGTTGTTTAAAGACTACAAGAGTATCATGTTTTCATATATCATCTCATTTGATCTTCACAGCTATATAAGATGGCAGGAACCATTATCTCCACTTTACAAAACAAGAAATGGAGAGTCAGAGAGATTAGAGACTCATCCAAAGTTATTTAAAATGTAATTGGTTAGACTTCCCTGCTGGTCCAGTGCCTAAGACTCTGCACTCTCAATGCAGGGAAGCCTGGTTCGATACTAGGTGAGGGAACTAGATCCCACACATAGCAATTAAAAGTTCATACATGCCTGCCTGCTGTCACTCAGTTGTGTCCGATTCTTTCTGACCCCATGGATGTAGCCTGCCTGGTTCCTCTATCCGTGGGATTCTTCAGGCAAGAACACTAGAGTGGGTGGCCATGCCCTCCTCCAAGGGATCTTCCCAACCCAGGTATCGAACCCATGTCTCTTATGTCTCTTGCATTGGCAGGCAGATTCTTTACCACTAGCACAGTTCACATATTGCAGACAAGATGTATGATCCCACGTGCCACAGCTAAGACCTAGCACAACCAAAATAAATAAATTGAATAAATTTATTTTAAGTCAAAAAGTAAATGGTGACTCTTCCCACAGCATTACTTCTCCCTCTAAAGGTGATCCTGATGCTTCCCAACACACACCTGACGTGGGATGGATGCACTGAGCACTGACGTGAGCAGAGAGCCAAACAGCTTCTCCCTGAACATTTCCCCTTCATGGAGTGGGTTTCTCCGCACACCGAAGTGGCTTCCCCTGCCCAAATGTGTATCTGACATTGTAGCTGACATTGAGTGAACATGGAAAATCATCTCTAAATGCCTCTGCAAGCTGTAGGTAACATGGAAATTTCGCCGTATTCTTTGTACTTCACCTGACCAAGGAGTTTGCCCTCACCTTTTACAAATGCTCAATGATTGTGGCCAAGACTTCCCACCAACCATGCAGACAATATGTCAGATGACTAATTGGCAAACACAGTGTTTCCAATCAGAGTCTTGATAAACCACTGCACTAGTCTGATGGAAGTCTGCCCAGCTGTAAAGTCCTAATGGTAACGGGTCCGTGTTGTCTTTGACCTCACATCCAAAGTTCTTGGTTTTTAAATATTATTAATGTGCAGTCATTGCGTATGGATTTATTTTAATCAACCAGCAACAGCCATTGTGGCCTTGGAACATGAGTAGACAGACATCCCGTAGATTAAGAGAAAGTTGAGAAACAAACTCAAATCTACATATTCATTTGTATGATAAAAGAGGTATTTCCAATAAGTTAGGAAATTAATAATGATTTAATGAAATTGTGCCAAGGAAATTGATTAACTGTTTAGAAAATACAAGGTTAAAGCCTCACCTCACTCTCCCTGCTCAAATGAATTCCAGTTCAATTAAAGACATAAATATAGAACTAAAATAATACAAGAAATAGATTAGATGATAGGGAGCTTTTTATCTGACCTTCAGCTGGAGAGGATTGTTGTAAATACCCATACAAGGAAGGGAGCTGTGTATGAACATATTAATAACTTGAAAAATATTTTTCTGTTTTTATTTATTCATGGCTGTGCTGGGTCTTTGTCCCTGCACTCAGGTTTTCTCTAGTTGCAGTGAGGGGGTGCCACTCTCTAGCTGCATTGCTTGGCCCTCAGCAATTGTGACCGGGAGCCCAGTAGTTGCAGCTCACAGGCTTAGTTGCCCTGGGGCATGTGGGATCTTCCTGGACCAGTGATTGAACTTTTGACCCCTGCTTTGGCAGGCAGATATTTAGCCACTGTACCACCAGGAAGCCTTCTATTTTAATTAAAATAGAGTCTTGCTGCTCATGGCCTTACCCTACTCTTACTGCTAAAACTCCCTTTTCCACTCCTTCCCTCTGACCCAGAGTCTTCCTAGGATCCAAGAAACATCAGGCCAAAATTATTCACTCATCCTGAGAAAGGGAAACCAAAGACGCAGAGAAAGGAAGCAACTCATCTATGAACAGACAGCTTGTAGAAAAGAGCCGGATGGCTTGGGTTTGACTCTCATCTCTGCCACTGTGTGCCACTGTGCCCAAAGCTGAGCTCCCCTCTGTGAGCTTCAGGATCCTCAGTTGTAAATGAAGAAGGAACTAACACTGTCCTTGTGGTTTGTTGTGAGGATAAAATGAGTTAATCTGCAAAGTATTGGGGACAGTGTCAGCTCTATAGCAAGAGCTCAATAAATGGTAAGAGTTATGTTTACCTCAGGCTTCCCTGGTGTTTCAGAAGGTAAAGAATCTGCCCACAATGCAGGAAACCTGAGTTCAATCCCTGGGTAGAGTAGATCCTCTGGAGAAGGGAATGGCTACCTGCTCCAGTATACTTGCCTGGAGAATTCCATGGACAGAGGAGACTGGTGGGCTACAGTTCATGGGGTTGCAAACAGTCGGACATGATTGAGCAACTAACACCCTTACCTTATCCTGGCAGATAGGGTTTACATGATACGTGTCCTCATTACAATGGCAGGTACTGGGCCAGCATTAAATCCTCAAGAAATACTTATTTTTGATAGAAGGTGAGTAATTGTGTATCGCACCATTGCCTTGAGACCTATTCTTTCATTTTAGACTCAGAACAACATTGGGATGCAAACAGGGCAAACACAACCGTACCCATTTCAAAGATGATAAAACTGAGGTGTGGAAGTCCTTGCCTTCAGCCACAAAGATTTGGGAATAAGCTCAAATATCCCAGCTTCTCCACTACGCTTTCA
>SJYX01012385.1:0-25975 GCA_006410675.1 Oreotragus oreotragus
TGGGGGCAGGAGGAGAAGGGGACGACCGAGGATGAGATGGCTGGATGGCATCACGGACTCTATGGACGTGAGTCTGAGTGAACTCCGGGAGATGGTGATGGACAGGGAGGCTTGGCGTGCTGCGATTCATGGGGTCGCAAAGAGTCGGACACGACTGAGCGACTGAACTGAACTGAACTGAACATGGAGGGGATATCAGTTTGTTGGTGGCACTGTATTTGGGAATCTATGTAAAAATGAGATAGCTTATAATGTGTATTCTAAGATAGCTGGTCCCTGAATTTTCAGAGACCTTTTTATTTTCCTTTTTGACTTAAACATATTCTAAAAGGAGATAAATTTATCCCTTGTATCTTGGAAAAGTTCTCAAAGAGTTCGTGATAATTACATAAATTACTCATGGAGTTATGTCATTTTTATTAGTAGTAGAAAAAAGACTTTAGCCCAAGGATTAAAATGCTAAGTGCACACTTAGGGAAAAAAGGGCAAGGCAGGAAGGACAGTTGTCCCTGCACTGACAGCTCCAGGATGAGAGGAGGCTGAGTAGAGAATTCTGAATTCAGTATGCGTATTCAGCTTGGCTACATTTCCAGCATGTTACATTTATAATCATTTAAAAGCCATACTGAGGAAGTTTTAGGACTCAATGACAATTGTCCAATTTTCTTTTTAACGGGATTATATCCTTTCACAGAGTATAGAAGCAGTGCTGTTTAATAGAAAGATAATGTGAGCCTGGACCTTATAAGTAATTTTAAGTTTTCTAGTAGCCACATTAAAAAGGTAAAAAAAAAAACAGATAAAATTAATTTTATAACATATTTTGTATAACCCAACATATACAACATATTAGCATTTCAGTTCAGAATCACATTAAAAATTATTGGGTATATTTTACAGTAACAGCACATAATTTAAATTAGCCACACTTCAAGTGCTTAGTAACCACAAGTGGCTGGTGGCTACCCTACTGGACGGCACATGGCTAGAAGTGTATAAGAAGCACAGCTGAGGTTGGTAAGTTTATCTTGTGCCCCACCCCTCGGTTGAATTTCTTTATTAGCTCTAATACTGTCTTTTATGGTTGATTCTTTGTGATATCCTACATATAGAAATAAGACATCTATGAATAGAGATGATTTTACTTCTTCCATTTCAATAGGGGTACATTTTATTTCTTTTTCTTGCCAAATTGCTCTATCTAGGACTTCAAAGATGATGTTGAACAGTAGTGGCAAAAGTGAGCATTCTTGTCTTATTCCTGATCTAAGGGAGAAAGGTTTCAGTCTTTCAACATTTAATATGATGTTATCTGTGGCAAAATCAAGCAATATAAAGGATTCTCACTAGTTTAAATTAGAAAGTGAAGTTTTTTGAATAATATTAGGCTATCTCATGAAGCACAAAAGAAATGGATAATGAGGAATCAGGAAATACATTACCTTACAGACCATATCTGAACAATTGTCGTTTAAAATGACTCAGTTCTAACACTGTTCTGCTTCTGAGTTCCTTTATTATGAATATCATAGTCTTGAGAAAGAAAAAAGAATATGATTGGTTCAGTTCACATCAGGGGTCCACTGCTGGACCTTTCAGATAAAGTAAGCTGAATGTAGGGTGATGTAGCAAGGCAGAGCTATTAGTGGTCCAGCCCTTCTTGCCCGGAACTGTTCTCAGAGAAGGAAGAATTACTGTGGGCTAACAATTTTCGGCCTCGTAGAACAAGATCTATTGGAAATACTAACACAGAAACATAATGTTTCCATTACTAAATTCATACTTTGGGTCTTGTTTACTATCCCATTAGTGTTGGTCTCTCCATCTATGTTGTCAAGAGCAGTAAAAATGGTGGCATTCTTTACCTGAAGTCTCTTAGCATTGACTTAATATCCTCAGTATGTTATATACTTAATCTCCTCTGAAGGTGTTGAACTAGTTAATAATTGAGAATAATNAACATAATGTTTCCATTACTAAATTCATACTTTGGGTCTTGTTTACTATCCCATTAGTGTTGGTCTCTCCATCTATGTTGTCAAGAGCAGTAAAAATGGTGGCATTCTTTACCTGAAGTCTCTTAGCATTGACTTAATATCCTCAGTATGTTATATACTTAATCTCCTCTGAAGGTGTTGAACTAGTTAATAATTGAGAATAATTCAAGTGCAAACTCCATTTAAAAATAGATGCAAGAAGCCAAAGAACTGGCATAATTGTAAATAATAATAATAATTTTAAAAAGCTCAGAATATAACAAGTATAAAATTTGAAATACTATATAAATAATACAGATTAAAAATAATTCTAAAAGAAGAGATGTTTGAGATATTGGAGTAGATCCTTATTTCCTCCTTATCCTGCTAAATATTTTTAGTAAATATTATGCAACTTGACATTATACTTATATTGATTTATGTGTTTATTTTACTCCACTAGCAATTAAGCTCTATACCAGTAAAGCCTGTTGGTTATTGCCATAACCTTTGTGCCTAGAACAGTGTCAGGCACATAGCAGGAACTCAATAAGTGTTTATTAAATGACCTAAGTAGTGAAAGCAAACATTAAACTCGCTGACTACTTTCTTGTTGCCTGGACCAAATAAAAATGATGTATGGAGACTTAGATCTGAATATGACTTTGGGAAGTTTTACTTCATTTCTTTTTTTAAATTCTGCAGCTGAAATTGGTGAAATCTGTGTAAATATATCCTTGACTTAGGAGACTACAGGAAAAGATAGCGTCAAATTCAGAAAGTCACTTATGATTGGATTTCCTTCAAGAATGCAGATATACTATGCAATGTCAAGTGAATCATAAGACATCTATCTATTCATTGGCAAGAAAACTGTATAACCACTACTTCTCTGGGTACAGCTCCCCACAAAGCACAATTCTGCTCCCAAACCCTCTGAAGTTCTGGATATAAATGTAAAACATAAATATAAAATGTTCATTGAAAGTTAAAATTCATAGCATCTGAACTGTACTCAATAAAGACTTCAAATATATATTGAAATGTTAAATATACACATCAGTATTTTATTTGCCTATATTTTATTCAATACAACATTATGCAAAACTTCTGAAAGATCAAGACATTAGCCTGAACATTGGGCCTGCCTAGACAAACTGGGCTTATCTTTCCATCTCCTAATTTAGTTACATCTGCAAAATCCCTTTTACTAGGTAAGATAATATATCCGCAGGTTTCAGCGATTAGGATGTGGCCATCTTTGGCAGCTGGGGGGAATTATACTGTATATTTCACATTTCTACAGGACACAAGTCTACAAGTTAACCTCTTCCTCTAAAATTTTTTATATGGCTCAGTCAATAGAAAGTCTAGTCCAGTACTGGATTTAAGAAGACTTAGTAATCTCTTTTGGAGAAGGACATGGCAACCCACTCCAGTATTCTTGTCTGGAGAATCCTGTGGACGGGGGAGCTGGTGGGCTGCTGTCCACAGGGTCTCACAGAGTTGGACACGACTGAAGCGACTTAGCATGCATGCATGCATTGGAGAAGGAAATGGCAACCCACTCCAATATTCTTGCCTGGAGAATCCCAGGGACAGAGGAGCCTGGTGGGCTGCCGTCTATGGGGTCGCACAGAGTCAGACACGACTGAAGCGACTTAGCAGCAGCAGTAGTAATCTCTTTCACATATTTCTGATTTTCAGATAATTTTATAGGCATTAGAATCAATTTTTTAAAAAGGGGAAATCTGCACAGTCACTGAAAACAACAAAAAATTAATTTTTGGAGGCTAAGACTATCAGAAGAGGAACTCTGGCTTTAATTTACTAAATAATTTTGTTTGGAAGTTCTCATGGAATTCTGCTATGGAGATTTTGTAGCTCCCTTTTTTCACTCAATTTTAAAAGGCTTGGTAAATGAACAAAAATAGTGAGCAGTGCCTGAACAATCCCATGTCCCACACCATCTAAAAAATTCTCAGCATATTACAAAGAGAATATTGATAACAGTTGCTCAAAATCATAAAAGGAACAGATCATACCAGATATTTTTAAAATGCTTTCTATTTTTGAAAGAATTTTTTTTAAAAAGAGATTTATTTTTAGAGTTAAGAAGTGATAAGAAGATCCACCATCAGTTAAAGGGTTCATAAATATTCAATGCTGGATGAAAATTTAGCAATTATTTTGGAAAACTACTATTCAATTTATAGAATATGTGACTTTTTTTTTGACCTGAATGTTGGCCTTGATTTATATGGTTTATTAACTAATTATTAAAAAATAAGCCATTTGTGCATTGAAACATGTACAATATCATATATGAAACAAATTGCCAGTCCAGGTTTGATACATGATACTGGATGCTTGGGGCTGGTGCACTGGGACGACCCAGAGGGATGGTATGGGGAGGGAGGAGTGAGGGGGGTTCAGGATGGGGAACAAGTGTATACCTGTGGCGGATTCATGTTGATGTATGCCTGGTGGCTCAGAGGTTAAAGCGTCTGCCTCCAATGCGGGAGACCTGGGTTCGATCTCTCGGTTGGGAAGATCCCCTGGAGAAGGAAATGGCAACCCACTCCAGTATTCTTGCCTGGAGAATCCCATGGACAGAGAAGCCTGGTAGGCTACAGTCCACGGGGTCGCAAAGAGTCGGACACGACTGAGCGACTTCACCTTACCTTACCTTACCTTAAAATAAATAAATTTATATTAAAATATTAAAAAAAAAGAAAAGAAGCCATTTGTTAGAGGGTAATGCCTGTATTTGCACACATAAGTATTTTTAAACTGAAATTAAGTTATGATGAAAAATGGACATTTTATAGTGAAGTTTTTTGGATGATAACAATAAAAACCTCCCAGGGCAGCAATGTATCCTAGTACTTTGTATCTTATATATGTTGGTTTACTTCATTTGTTGTTAATTTCAGTCTTCTGGACACTACTTCATGTTATATCTACTTACTAATAATTTTCAGCTGATGCTTGTTCTAGTGATCCCGCATCTGAGCTTTGCTGCTTTCTCTGATTCTACTGGAAATTAGAAGTAGACAGTGACCTTAGATTGGATCGAGGATAGCAGAAGGAACCAAGGAAATTAGTCTCTCTCTCTCTATTTTTTTTTTATGATCTTCCACATTCCAGTCTGCAGGATTGTGTGCCCAGTCTTTATGTGTGCTTCTAAAAATTTTGTTAATGCTGCTGAATATTGTTGTTTATTCACTCAGTCATTTTCAACTCTTTTGCAACCCCATGGACTGTAGCCCACCAGGCTCCCTTGTCCATGGAATTTCCCAGACAGTAATACTGGAATGGGTTACTATTTCCTTCTCTGGGGGATCTTCCTGACTCATGGATCAAATCCTGATCTCCTGTATTGAAGGTGGATTTTTTACCACTGAGCCACTAGGGCTGAATATTAGATACTCTGAATCCCCCAGCATCCTTACAATAAGTAGTTTGTTAGCAGTATAAATGTTTGGGAAGCCATGAAGTAAGCACACAGGGAACTGGGTTTGCATTTGTTCATTTCAGCTGATGAATATTTAATCCTATTGAGCACTTGGAAAAAATGCAAAAGCTTTGCTAAAAATCCAATTTTAACAATTAGGGCTTCTTATACATTCTTGCTCTGAAAGTCTTTGAATTTATCATATTGAATGGCTAAGGAGGGAAAATAGGTTTTAAGTCTGTTACCGGAAATTACTTGAGAGTTTTTTGAAGGGTGGTGAACAATAAGTCTAATTGCCCTTGTCTCTCTGTGGGAACAAGAGCCTCTTGGGTCTGCTACTGGTGACTGGCAAAAAGTGCTCTAATGTTCTTATTTTATTCCCAAGACTCTGATAGTGATGGTAATGGAGAGTTTTTGTTATGAACAGACTAAATGACAACTTTTTTAATCATCAAAATTCTTTCTCTTGCAAGAATCTTACAAATCCATTAGTCAAAATTACCAATATGGTGGACATATAATGATAATGATATTTTATAGAGTGGAGGTTGGAGGGGAGTGCTTTCTCTCCTCCAAAATATCCTTGAGCAGTTACCGTATTCAACCACATGAATGTGTGTGCAGTAGTTTTGCCTTCTCTGTTTCACATTTCATTATTCTACACTCTGGTGCCTCCAGTCAAGTGATCATCAGCTCCAAAATTCCCCTCGTTTTCAGTGGTACTCAGAATACTCCCACCCATTTAGTCTTTTAGGTCATGATCAGTTCTCATTTAAAAAATAAAGAATGGTGAGAAAGAAGTAAATGTTTTTCAATACTTTTAGGAAATGGAAAAACATTGAAAGAAAGTAAATAAGGGAATGGCAACTTAGCTGATTTGAAACTTATCTGTCACATTAAAATTCAGTCTGTTGTGTTGGAATAATTATTTCCATTCACTTATAAAAGATAAGGGAAGATTAGGGAATACATGAGAAAGCCCAGAGAACTGAAGAGATCCTGAAAGCACTGGCTGGATAAAAGAAGGTCCAGCTTGATCTTGTTCTGAGTCTGTACAGTTGCATTCTACAACTTCTAAATCTTTTCTCAAAATGCTTTAAGGAAAAGAAGAAGTGCTGGGGAGTCCAAATTGAAGAAAAGAAAGAAAACTAGATGACTAGTTCAGAGTTGGTTCAGTTCAGTTCGTTGCTCAGTTATGTCTGATTCAATGCAACTGCATGGATTGCAGCACACCAGGCTTCCCTGTCCATTACCAACTCCCGGAGTGCACTCAAACTCATGTCCATTGAGGTAGTGATACCATCCAACCATCTCATCCTCTGTCATCCCCTTCCCCTCCTGCCTTCAATCTTTCACAGCACCAGGGTCTTTTTCAATGAGTCAGTTCTTCAAAACAGGTGACCAAAGTATTAGAGTTTCAGCTTCAGCGTCAGTCCTTCCAATGAACATTCAGGACTGATTTCCTTTAGGATTGATTGGTTGGATCTCCTTGCAGTCCAAGGGACTCTCAAGAGTCTTCTCCAACACCACAGTTCAAAAGCATCAATACTTTGGTGCTCCGCTTTAATAATCCAACTCTCACATCCATACATGACTACTGGAAAAACTATAACCTTAACTAGATGGACCTTTGTTGGCAAAGTAGTGTCTCTCCTTTTTAATATGCTGTCTAGGTTGGTCATAACTTTCCATTCAAGGAGCAAGCATCTTTTAATTTCATGGCTGCAACCACCATTTGCAGTGTTTTTGGATCCCAGAAAAATAGCCACTGTTTCCACTGTTTCCACTGTTTCCCCATCTATTTCCCATAAAGTGATGGACCAGATGCCATGATCTTCATTTTCTGAATGTTGAGCTTTAAGCTAACTTTTTCTCTCTCATCTTTCACTTTGATCAAGAGGCTCTTTAGTTCTTCCTCACTTTCTGCCATAAGGGTGGTGTCGTCTGCGTATCTGAGGTTATTGATATTTCTCGCGGCAATCTTGATTCCAGCTTTTGTTTCTTCCAGCCCAGCGTTTCTCATGATGTACTCTGCATAGAAGTTAAACAAGCAGGGTGACAATATACAGCCTTGATGGACTCCTTTTCCTATTTGGAACCAGTCTGTTGTTCCATATCCAGTTCTGTTGCTTCCTGACCTGCATACAGATTTCTCAAGAGGCAGGTCAGGTGGTCTCGTATTCCCATCTCTTTCAGAATTTTCCAGTTTACTGTGATCTACACAGTCAAAGGCTTTGGCATAGTCAATAAAGCAGAAATAGATGTTTTTCTGGAATGCTCTTTCTTTTTTGATGATCCAGCAGATGTTGGCAATTGCACCTATTAGTAAATAGAAATCCAAATTACTAGAAATAAGGATTCAAAGAAAAAACACTAAAGATTTTTTTTTTTTATAGTCAAGGGTATTCTGGGTGGTACATCTATATCATACTTTTTTATGGATTTGTCTCTTTTTTGTTGTTTGTGTTTATCCAATGTCTGTTCTTTATTTCTTTCTCTTTTCATTCTTAAATATAAAAAAAAAATCTTTCTATTCTCATGAAAAGTGTATTACCAGAGGATTTCAGAGACATCCACAAAATCTCTATGAAGCACACATATTCTTTTAATATATGCTTTAATTATTAAATCAACTAAGTCTCAGTTCATTAAATGTTCTTTGAAAATATACATAAGTTCACAGCTATATGGATAATTGGACAAAGAATTAATAATGTGTAAGAAGAATTCAGTTTGATTGAATGTAGAACTGTAAAATAAAGGCATCAGACACTGGAGAATAAGAGACAATAAAAGAAGCAAAGCTGTAAAGGTCAGAACAGACTGTGAGATGAAGTAATGATGGGTTATTGAGCCTGTGTAAATCTGCAGAGGAAAAGCTCTGGCTGTCTAGTGTGGGAGGCAATGTTTTCTGCGTCTGTCACTCAAAAGTAATGTAAATGTTTACATCATGACAAATGCTGAACTAGTTTATATTTACTCACATGATCTTCCCCTGTGTATTTCTATTTTGCAGTTACATTCTTTACAAAGAAAATAAAGAACTATGTTCTCTCTTTGCCATTTATTGTCTCCTCTGTCTCCCTTTGCTAAAGGTGGGAATTTGGTTTTTCCCGCACTTTGGGGTGTATGTATATATAATCCTCATAGGGGGAGACCAGGGAACTGCAGGAGCAGTCAGGTTTTGGCCTTTGGCAGATAAAATGGCAGGGAGACACTCAGCAGTTACATTTCTGTCTCTGGGGAGCTGCCGCACTTTCCATTCCATTCTCTCTCCCTGTGTTTTGATTCTTAAATTGGAGATTTGAGGGCACAGATTAACAAGGATGTTAGGTTTCCCAGCTCTACAGGGCTTTGGCCATCTGGTCCATCATCATCTGGATAATTAATTCCAAAAAATGAGACTGAGAAGGATCCTTAAAAAAGTCACCTTTTAAATTTGCATATCACCTCTCTCTCATCTATTTCTCAGTTAATGTGAAGCTCTAGGCAAAAACCATCTTTTAGCTATTTCAGTGGGAAGAAAGAAATTACTTTATTGAACTAAATCACTAATATTTCTGCACTGTGGAAAGTCATTGTGTGTTTTTTTTTTTTCAGTTTTCAATTGAGAGTAGAGTTCACTTACTTTTAGCATAAAGCAATACACTGCATTTTAAAACTTTTACATTACTAGTTAATTATTACATATGTATAGTTAAAAAAAAAAACTAGCATACCTCACATATCAAGAATGCTATATGATTTTAGGACACGTAATCTTCATCTTTAAAGACAATTTTCGCTCATAGTCCCTGAGGGCAATATCCACCAGTCACCCAGTCAGAGTCATAAAGCCTTTCCTGTCCCCCTTGCAAATTTCAAAACATCATGGCAGGATTGTAATTAAACATAATAGTCATATTTACATCATGCCGTTTAACTATAATGACACACATAAGAATTTCTTTATCACAAAGTTGTTCCCCTGATACCTTTGTGTCCTCCTATCAATATAGAAAATAGCATTCAAAGGTGAGCACGTTGTTAGCAGCACATTTCAATTCGAAAAATAATCCATCCAAAACTATGTAAATTTCCACCAAGGCATACAATCTAAACATATCATAAAGTCATATGCAAATTACACTTGCTATCCCATTTAGTTGTTGAATATGAAGAATTTCGTTTTGGATGGAATTTCATTCAAAGAGCCCTGGTTGACAAACAGAAGTACTGGGCTTCCCTTGCTTGGGAGCCCTTTGTAGTTGTGTCTCCCGTGTGCTGAGAAGCTGAGTCAGCGCTGAGGCCCATGCTTTTCTCTCCAGTTGATTTATGTGCTCATGAATACACACCATAAACAATGTAAAGGCAAAAACAATAAAAGTAGCCCCTTTTTTTCCTGCCTTCATACAGAAGCTGAAACCGTTTCGAAAGGAATCCAGCATACTTGATATGCACGGTTCCTCACCATTTCAGAGTCATAGCAATAAATATATTTTTGAATTCTGCATATCAAAAAGAATGATGTGATTTCTGTGCATACTGATACTGATGAAATTCACTAAGCAATATTGTGACCACCACACATCTTAAATGTGAGTGATAATTAATTGATAATATTGCTGTAATGTACATAATTAACAAGGCTTATTTAGTTTTTGAACATCAAATTTCATAGTATTTATATTTATTTTCTTTAAATTTTTATTATTGTTATTTTTTACTTTAAAATATTATATTGGTTTTGCCATACATCAACATGAATCCTCCACAGGAGTGCACATGTTCCCAATCCTGAACCCCTCTCCCACCTCCCTCCCCATACCATCCTTCTGGGTCATCCCAGTGCACCAGCCCCAAGCATCCTGTATCCTGCATCGAACCTAAAATGGGGATTCATTTCTTATATGATATTATACATGTTTCAGTGCCATTCTCCCAAATCATCCCAACTTCTCCCTCTCCGACAGAGTCCGAAAGACTGTTCTATACATCTGTGTCCCTTTTGCTGTCTCGCATGCAAGGTTATCGTTACCATCTTTCTAAATTCCATATATATGTGTTAGTATACTGTATTGATGTTTTTCTTTCTGGCTTACTTCACTCTGTATAATCGGCTCCAGTTTCATCCACCTCATTAGAACTGATTCAAATGTATTCTTTTTAATGGCTGAGTAATACTCCATTGTGTATATGTACCACAGCTTTCTTATCCATTCATCTGCTGATGGACATCTAGGTTGTTTCCATGTCCTGGCTACTATAAACAGTGCTGTGATGAACATAGGGGTACATGTGTCTCTTTCAATTCTGGTTTCCTTGGTGTGTATGCCCAGCAGTGAGATTGCTGGGTCATAAAGCAGTTCTATTTGCAGTTTTTTAAGTAATCTCCACACTGTTCTCCATAGTGGCTGTACTAGTTTGCATTCCCACCAACAGTGTAAGAGGGTTCCCTTTTCTCCACACCCTCTCCAGCATTTACTGCTTGTAGACTTTTGGATCACAGTCGTTCTGACTGGCGTGAAATGGTACCTCATTGTGGTTTTGATTTGCATTTCCCTGATAATGAGTGATGTTGAGCATCTTTTCATGTATTTGTTAGCCATCTGTATGTCTTCTTTGGAGAAATATCTATTTAGTTCTTTGGCCCATTTTTTGATTGGGTCATTTATTTTTCTGGAATTGAGCTGCAGGAGTTGCTTGTATATTTTTGAGATTAGTTGTTTTTCAGTTGCTTCATTTACTATCATTTTCTCTCATTCTGAAGGCTGTCTTTTAATGTAGGTGGTGAACATGAAAAGAATACAGAGAAAATACTCTTATGATTCCTCCTTTTTCTTTAACTTTCAATATCATGTTTGCTTATGATTCCTCCTTTTTCTTTAACTTTCAATATCATGTTTGCTGCCCTCACCACCACTAAATTGAGAATAAACTTATCAGGAGGGAAGGGAAAGGATTCTTCAAGTAAAAGTTATTTTTGTTTAAAATGATGTTCTATTTGAAAATGTATTTGACCCTAAAACTCATTAAGCATAATATAAAAATGGATTAGCCATGGAAACCACTTTTCAAGTCCAAATTTCATTTTATTAAAAAAATCAAAATTGTACAAAATTATTGCAAAAGTATTATATCTGGTAGCAGAACATGATTATATTGAAAAAGTAAGAAAAACTGAAGAAGAAGGATCAAGAATCTCCTGAAATATGTTTATCTACATATGAAAGTGAAAGTCATTCAGTTGTGTCCAACTCTTTGTGACCCCCATGGACTATACAGTCTATGGAATTCTCCAGGCCAGAATACTGGAATGGGTAGCCTTTCCCTCCTCCAGGGGATCTGCCCAACCCAGGGATTGAGCCCAGGTCTTCTGCATTGCAGGCAGATTCTTTACCAGCTGAGCCACAAGGGAAATGCTTATAGCCATATTAATTGAAATACTAATTATATACCAGCTAAATCTCAATTTTGTCTTAATAGATAAATACATGATT
The DNA here is from genome assembly GCA_006410675.1 of Oreotragus oreotragus. Lineage (NCBI taxonomy): Eukaryota > Metazoa > Chordata > Mammalia > Artiodactyla > Bovidae > Oreotragus > Oreotragus oreotragus. The sequence continues at coordinate 11,913 of SJYX01012385.1, forward strand.
CAGCTGATTGATGTTTCAAAGCACTTTTATTACACTGTTATTCTGCTGGCTATATCTAATTTTCTGTCATTTTCAAATAAGTTGATAAATATAAAAGAATTACTAGCATAGGAATATGAAAGTCTTAATTGGACAGAAAATAATTTTATTTTATTAAATTTAGAATGAAAAGTGAGAGAGAAGAATCATCTAACTAAGTTTTTCTCAATCTTTACTGTGTATACAAATCTCTGGGGATCTTGTTAAAGATTCTGATTCCATCTGGGATGGTCCTGAGATTCTGAATTTCTGACAGACTCCAGCTTATGTCAACACTTCTGGTCTCTGGACCATGCTTTGAGTGTCAAGAGAATCAAAAAAATTAAGATGTTTATGTAATACCACCCATCTAAAGAAGAACCATAATACAAATAGGTAAACACCAAAATAACTGCAGATGGTGACTGCAGCCATGAAATTAAAAGATGCTTACTCCTTGGAAGAAAAGTTATGACCAACCTAGATAGCATATTGAAAAGCAGAGACATCACTTTGCCACAAAGGTCTGTCTAGTCAAGGCTATGGTTTTTCTTGTGGTCATGTATGGATGTGAGAGTTGGACTATGAAGAAAGCTGAGTGCTGAAAAATTGATGCTTTTGAACTGTGGTGTTGAAGACTCTTGAGAGTCCCTTGGACTGCAAGGAAATCCAACCAGTACATTCTGACGGAGATCAGCCCTGGGATTTCTTTGGAGGGAATGATGCTGAAGCTGAAACTCCAGTACTTTGGCCACCTCATGCGAAAAGTTGACTCATTGGAAAAGACTCTGATGCTGGGAGGAACATTAGGGGCAGGAGGAGAAGGGGACGACAGAGGATGAGATGGCTGGATGGCATCACTGACTCGATGGACATGAATCTGAGTGAACTCCAGGAGTTGGTGATGGACAGGGAGGCCTGGCATGCTGTGATTCATGGGGTCGCAAAGAGTCGTAAACAACTGGTCGACTGAACTGAACTGAGCGACTTGTTTTATAGTAACTAAGAGTAGTTTAGAAATTCTTCTGTTATGAGAACATTAAAAATTATTACTTAGGTAGTTATTTGGATCAATTTTGCATTGATTTCTCTCCTTAACAACTAGAATACTTTGTTCTTTATGAACAAAGACAGTGAAGACAGAGCAAGCAGCCACCTAGTGTGTTATATTAGGATTTTGGAGATCTGAATCTAATTCATATGTGTATTAATTATTGACTGAATAAATTGGTTGAATTATCTACAAAAGGTTTTCTTCTACTCCAAACTACAGGATATGATATAAAGCAATGGTTCTTAAACTGGAATGACTTTTGTCTCCCAAGGGACAATAGTCAATGTCTAAAGGTGATTTTGGTTGTCACAACTTGGGTGGTGGGTGCTATGGGATACGGAGATTTGCTACTGGCACCTACTAGGTACAGACGAAGGATTCTGCTGAACATCCTCTATTGCACAGGAAAGCAGCTCACAACAAATAATCATCAGCCAAAATATCAGTAGTACCAGAGGATAAGAGAGGTATGACTGTTTCTCCTGGTTAAAGTGTTCAGATATTTGAGGATGAAAGATGAACCTAAATGAAATAACTAGTAAATAACTGTTGAGCAGTGTTGTACATAAGGAAGTAGGAACAAGATAGTGGAAGACATCCACTTGGCTGTACTACTGTCAGATCAATTTGTGGAAGAGACAAATTCCAGACAGCTCTGGAATAGAAGTGGACACAACTTAGTTTAGAAAAGACCAGTGGAAAGCTGGCAATCCTAAATGTAGCCAAAGCTTCTTGTATTAAAAGAAAAAAAAAAAAAAACTTCCTTGCAGTGCTGGTTACAATGGTGAAATGAGAATGCAATCTAAATGTATAACAAGAGGGTGAATAGTTAAATAAGTGGAATCCCCCCCAAAAAACAAACTAGCAGGTAAAAGAAGACAAACTGACAGATAAAATAAAAAAGAAACAGACTCATAGATATAGAGAATAAACTAGTGGCTACCAGTGGGGAAAGGAGAAGGCGGAAGGTCATGATAGGAGTAGTGGACTAAAATGTACAAACTGCTATATGTAAAATAAACTACAAGAATATATTGCACAACACAGGGAAAATAGCCAATGTTTTATAATAACTATAAATTGTGAATAGTATGCTGTCCACCTGAAACATATATTATACATCATCTGTATCTCAATAAAAGAGAGTTCCCTTTTCTCCCTTTTCCTCATACCCTCTCCAGCATTTACTGTTTGTACATTTTTTGATGATGGCCATTCTGACTAGTGAGAAGTGGTATCTCATCGTAGTTTTGATGTGCATCTCTCTAATAATGAGTGGCATTAAACATTTTTTCATGTGTTTATTATCCATCTGTATGGCTTCTTCTGAGAAATATCTGTTTAGGTCTTCTGTCTATTTTTTTTTTATTGGGTTGTTTGTTTTTCTGATATTGAGCTGCATGAGCTGCTTTTATATTTTGGAGATTAATTTTTTGTCAGTTGTTTTGTTTGCAGTTATTTTCTCCCATTCTGAGGGTTGTCTTTTCATCTTGTTTGTAGTTTCTTTTGCTGTGCAAAAGCTTTTAAATTTAATTAGGTCCCATTTTTAAACTTTTGCTTTTAGTTCCATTATTTTAGGAGGTGGGTTAAAGAGGATATTGCTGAGATTTATGTAAGAGTGTTCTGCCTACATTTTCTTCTAAGAGTTTAAAGTTTCTGACCTTACATTTAGATTTTAATCCATTTTGAGCTTATTTTTGTGTGCGGTGTTAGGAAGTGTTATACCTTCATTCTTTCATATGTGGACACAGCAGAGGAAGGAGAGGGTGGGACGAATTGAGAGTAGCATTGATATATATACTATCGTATGTAAAATAGTTAGTGGGAAGGTGCTGTAACAACCCAGGGAGCTCAGACCAGTGCTCTGTGATAACCTAGAGGGGTGGGATGGGGGTGCAGTGGGAGGGAGGCTCAAGAGGAAGGGCAGATATATATATATATATATATATATATATATATATATAAAGTACATATATACACACACACACACTTATGGCTGATCACATTTTACAAGGACTACTGGAACAAAAGATTTATTTTTTCTAACAAAGTAGAGATGCTTCTCATCTTCAAAACTGAAATTGTTAGCTTGCTCGCTGCTGCTGCTAAGTCGCTTCAGTCTTATCTGACACTGTGCGACCCCATGGGCAGCAGCCCACCAGGCTCCTCGGTCCACAGGATTCTCCAGATAAGAATACTGGAGTGGGTTGCCATTTCCTTCTCCAGCTTACTTGATAGGGCAGTCTTGGAAATAAGTTTTTATAGAGTTTTTTACTTGAAAGCAATTGAAGCCCCAACTTAATAAGCATGCAGTTACTGACTACAAGTGTCCATTAACACTCAAAGCATCTAATAATATTGCAGTTTGACTATACAGTCCATGGAATTCTCCATGCCAGAATACGGAGTGGGTTTCCATTTCCTTCTCCAGAGGCTCTTCCCAATCCAGGAAATGAACTCAGGTCTCCCACATTGCAGGATTAATTTTTCAGTTTAGTCAGAAAAAGAAAGTTGCGTCCGACTCTTTGTGATCCCAGGGACAGTAGCCTATCAGGCTCCTCTGTCCATGGGATTTCCCAAGCAAGAATAGTCAGTGGGCTGCCATTCCCTTCTCCAGGAGATCTTCCCAATCCAGGAATCAAACCCAGGTCTCCTGCATTATAGGCAGATTCTTCACCGTCTGAATATAGCAGGGAAGCCCTGTTTTACTCAGAGTAAAACCCAAATTCCTTAGAATGAACTCTGAAGCTCCACACCATTGCCCACCCCCCCACACACTGTACCTGTCTGACTTTATCTCTAATTATAATCCCCCCTTCTAACCCTGATATCTATGTGGCTTACTCCCCCACCTCCATGAAATCTTGGCTTGAAAATCCTAGTAGACCTCCTCTGATCATTCTATTCAGAATTACAGCCCCCTCCTCTCCTACCCCACATTCTTACTCTCTTTCTCTACTTTTTAAATAGTACTTATCATCTTTTAATGTTGTGAACTTTAAAAATTTATTTATCTTCTGTTTATTATTTGTTTTTAGCTGAAATCTAGAAAGAATATACTTTTGAAAAGAAAATAACTTTTGGTATTTTCTTAAGTTTTTGTGTTCTTAATTTTTGCTCAGTTTTGATAATCTGAGAAAAATTAAACTCTTTAATGTACCAGCTTGTAGCTCCAACAATAATCACTAATAATTGTTATAATATTCAAACAGCAAGTATTTATTGCTTAAATTATACTTTTTTACTTACTATTTAAAATGTCATATTGTAACACACAAACCATATATATAATACATTCTTGCGTTCCTGAAATAAGTGATTTTAGATTGGTTAATAGAATAATCACCAGACATATATTAAACTCTCCCAAATCCCTATCTGTAGCTCAGTGACCTCTGCTGAACACTAATGTTAGTCGCTCAGCCATTTCCTACTCTTTGTGACTCCATGGCTGTAGCCTGCCAGGCTCCTCTGTCCATGGAATTCTCCAGGTAAGCATACTGGAGTGGGTGGCCATCCCCTTTTCCAGGGGATTTTCCTGACCCAGCAATGGACCCTGGGTCTCCCGCATTGCAGGCAGATTCTTTACCATCTGAGCCACCAGGGAAGCCCCATTGAACACTAGATCTACATAAATGACAGCTTCCATTAAGCATCTTACTATATTGAACACTAGACCTATACATTAAGCTGTTTAATGGATGCTGTCGTTTGGAACCTCAAACTCCATACCAGATTCCTAACTACTTTATTTTTCCCTTTGCCACAATAAACTTCTTTCAATACCTTGAACGAGACATGGTCTTCTTGATCAGAGACCTTTGCCTGGAACACTCTCCTACTTGTCCTGCAGGTCTCATCTTCAGTTCAGCCTGATTTTCCTAGACTTAGTTAGGTGGGCCTCTGTTTCCAGAGTGTCCTTTTAGCATTCATTGCAGTTTACCGCACTGTTTGCTGAATGTAAGCTCTCGGCAAGAGCAAGTACTCCACGAGTCTGTGTCTAGTGCTGAATGTATTAGTGCATATTAGGTGCTCATTATATATGTATATTTGATCAGCTTAAAACAATGGAAAAATAGTAACACAAATGCAGTGAAACATATCTTCAGAAATCTTTAACTTGTCAGATATGACAAGTTAAAAGTATACACTATTAGATTACATATAATGCAATTTCAGTTTTGTAAAATAAGAAATATGCAAAATTTTATACCAAAAAAGGTTAGAAATATACCAAAATGTTTTGTTGGCAAAAAGACTATGGGATTGAAAAAAAAAAACTCTTCATTTTTCATAGTAAATTTATATTCAGTTTACAATTAGAAAAAAAAAATGTTCCAAAAGGGAAATCAATATTCTTTTCTGTATTACTAAAAAAAAAAAAAAGATTAAAAAAGCATTCTTTTACAATTCTTTTTAGTTATTTTTGGTGGAAGGTTTTGACATTTTTATATTCTTTGTGACACATAAAACATTTTTCAAACTGGATCCATCAATCCTAAACTAATATAGCGTCTCCTAGATTTGGAGAATACTAGGTTTGGAGAACACCCATGAATACTAATGTAATTCTGTATTACATTATGTATCATATGTAATTCTCTATGTAATGTAACTCCATCCTATCAGCTGTCTGGTTTTTTAAAAAGAACTGTTTCTCTCCTAAATAATTACTTCTGGAAATAGTCTTTTTTTTTTAACCAGTTAGGACCTCAAAGATTTAGCAGTCTTTAACAGGCTAAAGAATGCAAGAATACAAAATTTTAAAGAATGTAAATTTCCTTATACTTTTGTAGAAAAGATGTGATACTATTAAAGAGCTACAGATCACCATTAAATGTGAATTACTTTACAGGGGAATAATGCACAAAATATATCCATTTTGCTACTTCATAGCTTAGTGAGTTTGGCTAGTCTATTAATATTCAGCCCTCTCCTATCTTTTTTACATCTTAATTGCATATTAAATATTATTCTGAAGTGAAAAATACAAACATTACTCATTAAGATGAATTTTAACTTGTTTATTTAACATAAGCTTATACAATTCTTTCAGATGCTTGCAAAATACTCTGAAAGTAAAAAAGAAAATGAATGGAATATGGTCCCTGTCTTTGAGGTGCTCACAGTCTGTCGAAGGAGAAATATTACAAAAATATATATGATAAACAGCACAAAAAACCATTAGAGAGAACAAAAGTACTTAAGGCTCAATAGGATCTCAGTAAAGGTCATTGAAGTCTGTATCTTTTACTTCTTTTCTGGTTCCAGCCATCATTTCTTACCTTGTTTGGTGCGACAGCCCTGAGCTGGTCACCATGCTTCTATCCCTGCCTTCCTGTAGTCTATTCTCAACACAATGGCCAGAAGTTACTTTCAAAAGTATATTAGACAGTGTCCCTCTTTTGCTCAAAGCTCTCCACTGTCTCCCCTTTTCTTTAAGAAAAACACCAAAGTCTTTCCAAGTCCCTTCTATTTGACTTCCCCTTACCAACCCCAAATGGCCTCTTTATTTTCATCTCTTTTATGCTCCCCTTTGTTGAATCTCCTGTAGTAATGTTAATCATTTGATGTTTTTCAAGTCTACCAGTATATTTATACTTTGGGGATGTACACGTGCATTCCCTCTGCTGGTAGCTCTTGACCCAGCATGATTCCCTCCTTACTTCTTTTAAATCTTGATCACATGTTACCTTCTCTATGCTGCCTATCCTGGCCAGACCATCTAGAATTACAACTTGTGCATTCAAACAGTCACATTTCCCACATCCTGTCCTCATTTTTCTCATTTGTATTTCAATTAGCACTCTCTAACATGCTCATTTTCTCTCTCCGTCAGTCACAGATTATTTTATTCAATAACGTATTGAATACACTTAAAGAAGGATTTTGCATATATTAAACGTCAGTAAATGATGAAGTAATGACTGAATCTTGTTTTCATTCTAGTACAATCAGTTTTTACAAATGCAGATTTTGTAATGATTCTTCTTGAATTCATTTGAAATTTTTCTGTATATTTTCTGTTAAAAGTTGTGTCTTTTGTAACTAAATAACTTTTCAGCTAAGAGGAGAGAGAAAAGAATTCTTTTTAGGAAATGTTTTCCATCAGTTCATACAGTCAGTAAAAGAAAAGCTGGTTTCTAGCTGAAAAATTCTGCCTAAAGAGTTTGACAGTTATTTGTTGGTATAATTATGTGTTACTACTAAAGTAATAAAATTTCATTTTTTAAAACTGGTGAATTCTTCAGACAAAATAATTTTGTACTAGCCTCATCTAATTGTTCTGCATTCAAAATAATTACAATAATATTAAAAGAAATCATATAAAATGGAATGTTATAAAGCTGTAGTCTTCAGTTTCATAAACCTATGATGTTCTAGAAATCTTTGATTGCTGATGGAAGCACTAATAAGAGACTTTAGTCTCACTAATAGCTAAAGCATGTTCTGTTGGAAAGACACATTAGAGACAAATTAATTACTTGAGGCAACTGGAGCACTATTATTTCAATACAACATTTCAGTGACCTTAAAAACTGGAAACAATGAGTCGAAAAACTCAGTGACATCAAATGGTTTCTGCAATGCCTAGAAAAATTAATGAGTGTATAAGTGTTCAATAGTCATATAAATATGGTCCCTTCTGCAATTTTCAGTATGCTGCATCTACTAAACAACTGATGGAGTGGGAAACTTGAATTGACTTGCATATTTTGTGGTATGGGGATTGCCTTGAGCTCTTTACACTCTGGGCAGTTCCAAATTATATAAAATGAAATGTATTTGCCAAGCAGTTGGGCAGAAATATAGTTTAGTTTCTAACCATGAATATATGATCCTGAGGTTACAACAAGGAATCAGAATTCATTTTCAAGACAACCATAGCTCTTTCTCTCAGTGACACTTAAAGAAGTTAACGTTGTTAAGGAAAAAGAAGGCATGATGACAATAAAGATCTATTTGGAATTTTGAAAGATCCAGGCCTCCTCCCACTCTTCCCTGGAGAAATTATCCAACTGCCAATGTGCTTTGCAGAGGAAACTTCCAAAGTTCCTGGAGCCTAATTAGCTATATTAAAAATACACTTCCAACTTGTTTTGAGTGGTGGATTTACTGTGTGGAAAGTGATACAAACAATTATCAAATGAAAACAAGTAAATTTATCATCAAAGATATTAGAATTAATCCAAGGAATAGATTAGTAAATTGGCCTTTCTTCTTAAATTGCCTAACAGGTGGGAGGTTTCAATTGGTGTCTTTTATGAACTCTTGGTTTGAAATGAAGAATGTGAGCTTCTTTCCACCCCCAATTATTTTATGTTCAATTTAATTTTCAGTTCTCAAAGATATTTCAAAGTGAGATACTGTTCTTTCCTTTCCTCTCTCAAAGTTTCATCAATTAGCATTTGACGTGTGTATGAAATGATAAGCATTAGCTAGGAACAAAGCAGGAAAGCAATTTGCCTTTTACAGCTATATATTTGAAAATTTAATTAGTGCTTATAAATTCTTCCCAACTCCTTTTTTTTCCTAAAAAATGAGTTTTGTTCTGAAATTGTGAAATTAAAGAGTAATTGTAGTCTAAACTGAAAATAGTGAATATGGAAAGGTTTGGCTGAATTGATTCAACTTAGCATTTGGCCTCCTGTTTCCTTCGTTGCTAACTGAATGAACTTAATTGGGCTGGAGATGAGTTACTTTATGCAGCATGCTATGAAATCTTTAAGATATTCTAAACTGGAAAGACACTATGCAGTAGGAAGATCCTGTCTGAAGAGACTGGGGATCAAATGCCAATTCTCCCACTTTTTGTATGGCATTGAATAAATAACTTATCTTTTCTGCATCTCAGTTTCCTCATTGTAGCATGGATGTGATTTAACATTTGAAATGACTGTAAGGATTATGGAATATCATTGCGTGGTGCTTCCTAATATTAGGACTTCATCTTGATCTCTTCTTCTACATCTTTTTGTCCTCCAGAGGACCAGTACTGACTGTTTGATGCAGAGATCAAGGACGTATAACAGCTACTCTCTAGTGTAATTTTCAGATAAAGAGTATAATGTTGGTGTCTGATAAACATGCAAGATGTGCAGTTTTTACATGGTTACAGCTTTGTAAACTATTTCTTTTGTCTCTGTGGGATTATTCTTATATAAATCTGAGTTCATTTGAGGAAAGGTTTCAAAAAGCAACTGGGATATTTTTGGATTGAAGGTATTCAAAGTTCTAAGTAAATCTTAAAAACAGAGTAATTTTCTTCCTTCAGATATCAGTGTGATGGGAAAGGTTGGTTGGATGACTTCGATGAATATGAAATAGCTTAAATGAAAATATGAGAAGAAAACACCATCATACATATGCATTCTAGTTTACTTATAAATGTTAGCATTCTCTAGCTTCATAAAGAATAAATCTTCTAAACTGAGTGTAAGTTAGCACAAAATCCAAGCAACCAATACCACTGCTTCATTAATATCATAATTCTCCCATTCTTCCTGTATGTTCAAAAGTCCTACCTGCAATCCCAAAGTAAAGCAAACAAAAACAAAAAACAAACCAACCTCCAGTGTAAGTAATGGAAAAAAAACCCCAATATCAACACCAACTACAACAAAAAGCCAAGTCCAAACCATTGCTAGTAGATATTTAGAAATAATTGAGATCATTGACATCACCATGTTTCAGTAGCATGAAGACTCAGTTCATATGTAATTAGACAATGTTAGGAGAAAATAGGAAGAATAAAATTCTAAATGCCAAAACTTTAATTTCTAAGACACTTCTACTATGACTTTAGTGTACTACTGAAAGTTTTGATTGCTTAATATTCATTCTTTAACTGAAAATTGTGTTTATTGAGAACTGTTATTTAAAATTTTTCCATACCTCCTAATAAGTCAACTGCCATTTTAAAGACTATCTTTATTCTTATAACAGCCTACAAAAAGAAGAAATCTAGTTGAATCAATGAGGAAATCTGGTTTCAGAGTTCAAGTTATGTAAATTAAGGAATCAAGTTGCTAAATAGTAGGACCAGCTTCAAACCCTAATTTTAAAACTAGTGTTTATTTCATTCCACTATGATTTCTTCCAGTAATAACTACCTTGCTTACTATATAGGATTATTGTAAGCATCAAATAGAATAGTGTGTTTAATTTAAAGCATTTTATAAAACTGTGAAGTTCTGTGAATATATGTTAAATATATATGTGATCTCTCTGTTTTAGGGAGATTTGATGAGAAACTAAGCCTCATATTATCTAATTGAAAGATTTGATTTTTAGGATCATTTGGGAGAAGGTTAAAATATGGTCTCTCTAAGATGTTATTTTAAACCTCATATCACATTGGAAAGGGATTCATGGCTGTGCCTTTGTTATTTGCTTCGTTTACAACATAAGTTATGGCAGTTGATTTCCTCTTTGTGATTTATATCTCAGGCCTAAATTCTCAGAGCTCTCTTCTCTGAATACCCTATTTTATATGGTCTTTTGGTTTAGACTGAGTGAGTGAGTGAGTGAAGTGAGTGAAGTCGCTCAGTCGTGTCCAACTCTTTGCGACCTCACGGACTGTAGCCTACCAAGCTCCTCTGTCCATGGGATTTTCCAGGCAATAGTACTGGAGTGGATTGCCATTTCCTTCTCCAGGGGATCTTCCCTACCCAGGGATCGAACCCAGGTCTCCCGCATTGTAGACAGACGCTTACTACTCCCTACCATATTCCCCAATTGCAACATTTTAATACCACGTTATTATTTAAATTACTGATCCTTGCTATTGTTGTTTGCTTGCTTATTGTCTTCTTCTGGGGATATTGTCTTTTTTCACATCTCTAACCCTTGATATATAGTTGTTATGTTGACTCAAATAGTAATAAATCTGCTTACAATGCAGGAAACCTGGGTTCAATCTCGGTCAGGGAGATCCCCTGGAAAAGGAAACCCACTCCAGTATTCTTGCCTGGAGAATTCCATGGACAGAAGAGCCTGGTGGGCTATAGTCCACGTGGTCGCAAAGAGTTGGACATGACTGAGGGACTAACACACAATAAATATTTGTTGGAAGAATATTAGGCTATAGAGACCTCAGTTCCATTTTGAGGTTGGCCACCAACTAGCCATGTAATGTAGCAAGTTACTTAACTCTTGTGGACCTTAGAATTCTCATCTTTTAAAATAATAGCAAAACTATGGAATCCAGAGTTTTCAGATACATTATTTTCTTAAAATAAGGAAATGAGAGAGTGTGACTAAAAAACCATTTAAATTCTTTTCAATTCTAAAATTTAATGTATCTAAGTTTTTGATGTATAGCTGATATTCAGTTGTTCTACATGTAATCACATAGAAATACGTGCAGATATGTATAAAAACATATAGGATTTGGAACACTTATACATTATTTCTTTTCTTCTGCTGACTAGTCATATAACTTATGACCTAGGCGTTCTGTGACTATTATACCTGTATATTTGCTAAATGTTATGCCCAAGTCGCGAAATCTCCCAATGACCAGCAGGGAGCCGATATCCGATGCAAAAGCAAGGGAGTTTTTATTACCAAGCTTGAGCTGGGGCGCCCACCGATACTGACACAGCGGCTATAGGGAGGCGCCCCGAACTCTGGGTTACATTACTTATATAGGGTATTCTCGCGCGAAAAATTTGAAAAACGGGAGTCTCTGGGTCTGATTGGTCANCCAATGACCAGCAGGGAGCCGATATCCGATGCAAAAGCAAGGGAGTTTTTATTACCAAGCTTGAGCTGGGGCGCCCACCGATACTGACACAGCGGCTATAGGGAGGCGCCCCGAACTCTGGGTTACATTACTTATATAGGGTATTCTCGCGCGAAAAATTTGAAAAACGGGAGTCTCTGGGTCTGATTGGTCACCTTCTGGTGAAGGGTTAGGTGTTGAGTTCTGATTGGTTCCCATTTCCCGGGCTTGCCATGGGTTCTGACTGGTTCCCATTTCCCGGGCTTGATTCGAAATTCCCCAGGATTTCCAAAGGCTCTTTTCCTGGAACCTTACAAAATGGAGTTTTTCTGTTAACAAAATGGAGTAGCTTAGGTCCTTCACTAAACAGTACATAATTCTAAGCTGCACAATATGATATTCTTTAAAGTATTTTTTCTTAGAATTTTAGTTAGAACCTTGATTAGAATTATGATCAATGATCAACAATGTAAGCCATGACTTGGAGTTGATTCAGATAGTAATCATCCACTCCTCACTGTTTCTTTTAATCAGAATCATTTGCATATCACCCTCACTTCTTTTTTCTTTTTTTCTAAAATAGCAAGTTAGGCTTCTGTAAGGATAACACTGTGTTGAGAACTAATTTAAAAAGTGAAGAACAAAGGATTTTTGGTGATGACACTACTGATGAGATTGCTAAAATACATTTCATTATTGAGTTAAGGAATCATTCTCTAGAAGACCAGAAAGACCAGAGAGGAAACTCAGTGAATATAATTTCATTAGATAATTTTTAGAGTAAACTTAACTGTTTTTCCTATAGCTGTTGCAACTGTTCATCTAAAGTTCTTGGAGAGGTTAGTTGAGCAGCATATTGTATTTTTGCTTTCAGTCATTTCCTAATTAAAATTTTTTTTTACAATTTATGCCTCTTCAAATTTACATTTTAAGTGTAAAAATTTAGAATAATCATAATTCTTGTTTCATCACAAGAAATAAGATTCTCTATATTTACTTATTTTAAAATAAATATCAATAAAAATAAAATAAATATCTAAGAACCCATCATCCAATACAAAAACTAGTACCCTACGCTGTCCCAAATGATCTCAGACCTGCTTGTATCATAAATTTATGTAATTTCTCTACCCAACTACTCTGTTATCCTGATTTTTATCCTTACCATATATCTCAGTCTCATCCACTACCCTTGGTCTGTAGGCTATGTCTTGCTAAAACGAATGATCTTTTATATTTCTTTGGTTCCAAGCATCAGAAATTGATGCTTGTTAATCAGAATTCACTAGAATTAATTAGATTTAAGAGAATTTAATGAAATTAAATAGAATTAACTGAAAGAACTAACTTTTAGTCAATTTGAAAAAATATATTGTTTTGGATATGAGAACTTAAGCAATGGAATAAGAGGTCAGGAATCAATCTTTAAAGGACAGGAACTAAAGAGCAATTGCTGAAACATGCTTTGTTGGAGGGGTTGGGGCAGAAATTACTCAGGGCTTTCCAGTGTATTATTGATCTGGCTTGAATCTTGTACCACACTTCTCAGGAAAGAGAGAAAAAACATCTTAATGAAATGTCCCACCAGCCTGTATCCACTGGAAGAAAAGATCTGTTGATGCAAATTTAGGTTATTCCATAAAGGAGTTGATGTTTTTCTGGAACTCCCTTGCTTTTTCCATGATCCAGCGGATGTTGGCAATTTGATCTCTGGTTCCTCTGCCTTTTCTAAAACCAGCTTGAACATCAGGGAGTTCACGGTTCACATAGTGCTGAAGCCTGGCTTGGAGAATTTTGAGCATCACTTTACTAACGTGTGAGATAAGCACAATTGTGCGGTAGTTTGAGCATTCTTTTGCATTGCTTTTCTTTGGAATTGGAATGAAAACTGACCTTTTCCAGTCCTGCGGCCATTGCTGAGTTTTCCAAATTTGCTGGCATATTGAGTGCAGCACCTTCACAGCATCATCTTCCAGGATTCGAAACAGCTCAACTGGAATTCCATCACCTCCACTAGCTTTGTTCTTAGTGATGCTTTCTAAGGCCCACTTGACTTCACATTCCAAGATGTCTGGCTCTAAATTAGTGATCACATCCTCATGATTATCTGGTTCGTGAAGATCTTTTCTGTACAGTTCTTCTGTGTATTCTTGCCACCTCTTCATAAGATCTTCTGCTTCTGTTAGGTCCATACCATTTCTATCCTTTATCGAGCCCATCTTTGCATGAAATGTTCCCTTGGTATCTCCAATTCTCTTGAAGAGA
>SJYX01012385.1:26029-47658 GCA_006410675.1 Oreotragus oreotragus
TTTTCTGTACAGTTCTTCTGTGTATTCTTGCCACCTCTTCTTAATATCTTCTGCTTCTGTTAGGTCCATACCATTTCTGTCCTTTATCGAGCCCATCTTTGCATGAAATGTTCCCTTGGTATCTCCAATTCTCTTGAAGAGATCTCTAGTCTTTCCCATCCTGTTGTTTTCCTCTATCTCTTTGCATTGATTGCTGAAGAAGGCTTTCTTATCTCTTCTTGCTATTCTTTGGAACTCTGCATTCAGATGCTTATATCTTTTCTTTTCTCCTTTGCTTTTTGCCTCTCTTCTTTTCAGTGCTATTTGTAAGGCTTCTCCAGACAGCCATTTTGCTTTTTTGCATTTCTTTTCCATGGGGATGGTCTTGATCCCTGTCTCCTGTACAATGTCACGAACCTCATGTAGTGGGAATAATTCTAAAAGAGCAATCTGGAGAGCCCATGCCAAGTATGGACTTTATATCATAGGAAATAAAATGTCCTTGAACATTTTTGAGCAAGATGTAGGCAAGATCAACCTGGTAGTGGTATGTGGGGTGCTGTGGCCAGGAAATCAGACCAAAGGTCAGCAAGAATTAAGCAGTTATTGTAATAATCCATTTATGGGATGAGTGATTTTTAACTGTAACAATAGCAGTGGCAATGGGAATAAAGATATTAGAATGCTACAAATGGGAAAGCTTAGAGATTCACAATATTTACACCTCTAAGAAAGTTTTAAAATTATTTTCATAACACAGGGGAACTATATTCAATATCCTATGAGAAACTATAATGGAAAAGAAAATGAAAAAGAAATTATATATATATATTCTGTTGTTTGTTATTTTGTTTTTTAGTTGCTAAGTTGTGTCTGACTCTTTTGTGACCCCATAAACTGTAGCCTGCCAGGCTCCTCTGTCCATGAGCATTAATGCTCTAATGCTCCTTACCATGGGATTTCCCAGGTAAGGATACTAGAGTGGGTAGCCATTCCCTTCTCCAGGGGATCTTCCCGACCCAGGGATCAAACCCATGTCTCCTGCATTGCAGGTAGGTGCTTTACCACCTGAGCCATCCGGGAAACCCCATACGTGTGTGTGTGTGTGTGTGTGTGTGCGTGTGTATGTATACACACAACTGAACCACTGTGTTGTACAGCAGAAATTTGGTGGCTCAGATGGTAAAGCGTCTGTCTACAATGCAGGAGACCTGGGTTCGAGCCCTGGGTTGGGAAGATCCCCTGGAGAAGGAAATGGCAATTCACTCCAGTACTATTGCCTGGAAAATCCCATGGACAGAGGAGCCTTGTAGGCTACAGTCTATGGGGCCCCAAAGAGTCGGACACGACTGAGCGACTTCACTTCAAATCAATTCTACTTCAATAAAATAAATTCTAGAAATAAAATTATTTTATCCTAATTGTCACTGAAAGTTTCTAGAATGTCATTATCACCAGCTGGGCTTTCCAAGTGGCTCAGTGGTAAAGAGTCAGCCTGCCAAGCAAAAGACATGGGCTTGATCCCTGGGTCGGGAAGATCCCCTGGAGTAGGAAATGGCAACCCATTCTGGCATCCCTGCAGGGGAAATGACATGAACAGAGGAGCCTGGCGGGCTGCAGTTCATGGGGTTGCAAAGAGTCGGCCACGAATGAGCAACTAAACAGCAACAAACAGCCAGTCAGAGCCTTTGACTAGCACGAGCTAACTGCTGTCAACTGTACCAGGTTAACAGGGCAAGCAAATAAGCTCAAGGTGTTAGCGGCTCTCTGAGCATTTTCGTGGATGAAAGTACATTATTAGGTATTCTGAAGTACGAAATACCTAGAAAATAACTTGTGGATGCTTATCACTGTTTTCTGAAACCCCAGGGAGGCTGCCAAGTTGGAAACTACTGATTGAACCCAGAATGTCTCCATTTATAGGTAAAGAAATGTAACCAGACACATCAGAAATCACATTTCAAGTGATTAACATCTGCTCCATTAGCAAAACGGGGCCAGAAGGAACCTCTTATATCTCGTTCAAAATCAGTTGCATTCTGCTGAGAATTAGCAGGACCTGGTGTCCGCCTAGTAGTACTTTTAGGGAACAATCAAGTTGCTCAAAAGGTAAGTAATAATCCCCTCATTTATCTTTTGCTTAAGACTAGATTTTCCATCATTAACTGTTTGCCTGAAGCAAGATAAACCATTATTTCCAAGTTAAAATTGGCTGCTAAAACCACCACCTTTTTCTACCATTGATTTCTCAGCTACATATTTTCTTATTTATCCTGCCGTTTTGAACAAGAACAAGCATTACTGATTCTTGTTCCATTCTGACATAATGGTACAGTAGCAATCACATTGTCATATACATAAATAAATTTTTTTTTTTTTGTCAAATGAGCCTTGACAGTCTCAAGGTCTGAATCCCTTATTCAAAAATCCCTGACATTTTTCTTTTTCTGTAACTCTGCCCACAGAATATCACAAGGGTTGGGCATTCATTCCTTATTCAGACCAGCCTCAAAGATCTCTGTGGTGACATCTATATTTTATGGTATAAGTCAAGCTGCTAGGTTAGCAGATGGATATCTCTAAAGGGAAGGAAAAGTGAATGAGAGATGCCTTGTCCCTGTTAAATGCTACATTTAGGGAGAAAATTAATATGTGTACTCTCTTCTGGATGATCACCACCCCAATCCTGTGCTCTCTTGTTCGCAGTGTGTGTGTGTGTGTGTCTTTCTCTTTCTCCCTCTCCCTAATAATAAGCTGTTCTCATCATTCAGATAGAATCTTTGGAGCCAAATCTTTAGTGTCTCAGAGTAACCCAAAATCCATGTGAAATATTCTGCATCTTACCTTTCTTTTTTCACATTAAGCATTCCTCATGTATGGGAACCTATGATAATTTAGAATGAAATGTGGGAGAAATATTTTTAACTCTTGTCATTTTATAGAACTCTTATGCAGAACTCTTATGCAGAACATTTAATGGACCTCTTATGCAGAACTGAAAACAAAGTATGGGAAGGGTGAGCCTTGAACTTTCTCCACTTGGCCAAAAGGAGAATTTCCCAGTAGCAAGTGGGGTGATCAGAAGAGTTGCTGTTTCAATGGACAAGCTGAGCCTCGTATCACACATTGTGCGCGCTGCTTAGTCACCCAGTCCTGTCCAACTCTGTGATCCCATAGCCTGTAGCCTGCCAGGCACCTCTGTCCATGGGGTTTTGGTTGCCATTTCCTTCTCCAAGGTGTCTTCCCAACCCAGGGACTGAACGATGTCTCCCACGGCTCCTGCAGGTTCTTTACCACTGTGCCACCTGGGAAGCCCGTATCACAGATTAAGGGAGCACATTCAGAATAGTAGAAATTATGGAGGAAAGTAGAGAGGAACTGGGGGACTGGATGAAAGAGGAGCTAGCTCTGGGAATGAGAACTATCCTGTCTAGAAAACGGAAGGCTCCATGACAACCAAACAGCATAATTAAGGATAGGAAAGCTATGGCATCAATTGTAGTAATCAAGTGTAGCCAAGAGCAGTCCCCCAGAAAAGGATCTGGGGGTGAGCTGTTAGCAGTCAACACTCTCAACAACTGGTGAGTGGTGTACCAACCTGGTATATGTATTTGTCTGTCTCAGGACCTTCTTCAAATAAAAGCATCCTCAGTTACTCTGGCATCAATTATAGAAGTATCAGTTACTGTAATTGACTAAACTGAAGCCCTAGTTGCAGGAGACTCTACTTGCCGGCCTGCCAAAAGGATCGCCTATGAGTGATTTTTTGATATTTCCAGGGGGACACTGTAGAACTATGTAGTGCATTATTGGTCAAAGTCAAGGCTACATCTGCCTCAGAGAAGAAAGTGGTGGAGATGGGGAAAGAATGGTAACATTCAGTTTTGAAACGTGTGAGAAAGATATTTGCAAATTCTAGTTCCCAATGTTAGAGAAGAAACTGCATGAATCTGTGGCTACCACAAGAAGAATTTCTGGACCTCTTTGATAGGAAAGAAGAAAGGAGAGAAAGTAGTATTACCTGGGGCACAGCAATCGCCTGGTGCAGCAGAAATGTTGAGTCATTTAAGTAAAGTACAGAAAAGTGACAGGAAGATGCAGAGAGAGAGAAGACTACAGAAAAAAGAAAGAGGAAATGAATATAATTTTATTTTTTTAAGAAATTAGTAAAGTGATTAATGTGAATTGAGAGGGTAAAATCATTGCAAATGATTACTATTTTAACAAATCATCATTATTTTGAAACCACAATTTTTCTAAATTTTTTTTAAAGCATATGATTTACATGGCAGGCGGACCTCCAGCATGTGTCTTTGTGAATCAGGAGTGAGAACTGGGCCTCAGCTGGACACTTGAGGTCTGATATAACACTGTGATTCTGTGTCTTGCGAAGGGCTCACCAGCTAGGAAGGGTAGTTAGCTGATTGATAGGACCCATGCAGAATATTAAGACATGAATTCTGCTCTTGTCTGAGTATCATACCTGGTTCCAATCAGTTATTATTTTCATAGAAAAGCTTCTTTGATGTAAAGTTATCTCCAGTGGGGTGAAATGCCTAGACCATGCACTCATCTATAATTATTCATAACTGTGTTATCTGTTGTGGTTTATAAAACAGAGATGTGAAAGTTTTGACCAGAGCATGTTTTCTCCATGTGGATCTTCTATTTTGCCAGATGGCTGTGTTTGTCTTGGATGGCTCATTACCACTGTCATTAAACAGTTGATAAAACTGTCATACTGGACATTTCAGTGAGAGTGTAGAGCCCAGAGTTTATGAAGCTAACAACCAGCTTCCAGAGGAAGTTGACAAACCCAGATCATTCATAATGAGTAAAAGAGAAAAACTCAATGGGGATAACACTGAGCCAGAGAAATGATCAAAATAACCAATCCACCCAAAAAAGAAGAAGAAAGTTCTCTATTTCAGATTTGAAAGAATGTAAGAAATAAAAACAAACTCCAAAAGTTTTTTTTTATTATTCTTAAAAAAGATTTTTGTTCTATTTATTACTTTATATCTATTATACATCATGATTTCTTAGTTGAAAGGTGAGGAAATTCTAAGAAAGCTAAGATAAAAAGAGGCAGCATGAAGTTATAAGAATATTTTAAAAGAATGTGTTCAATCCCTTTGCTGCTACTAAGTTGCTTCAGTTGTGTCCAACTCTGTGAGACCCCATAGACAGCAGCCCACCAGGCTCCCCCGTCCCTGGGATTCTCCAGGCAAGAACACTGGAGTGGGTTGCCATTTCCTTCTCCAATGCATGAAAGTGAAAAGTGAAAGTGAAGTCGCTCAGTCGTGTCCGACTCTTAGCGACCCCATGGACTGCAGCCCACCAGGCTCCTCCATCCATGGGACTTTCCAGGCAAGAGTACTGGAGTGGGGTGCCATTGCCTTCTCCAATTCAATCTCCTTAGAAGAACAATAAATTATTTTTATATGTATATTTTTAAATTCCGATAATTTGTAGTTAATCATTATTGGTGTATTCACTTGAAAATTGCCTTATCAAAATTTGTGTCTAAGTAGTACATGGGCAGATTTTGTATTGGGTTGGATCTCGCATTGGCAGAGCTTCTGAAGGGTCTATTGAGGGGTTGCTCTTAGAAGACACCTGTCACTGAGTGAGGGAAATAGGAGAGGACAGGGAAAGAAGGCAGACACAGATTTAAAATTTCAAGAGCAGTCCAGCCTCAGCCTGATCTCACCAGCAGCTCTGTTCAGAGACTTGCACAGAGATGACCCAGGGCATGGGGGCTGCTCCCAGGCAGCACCTGTCAGCCAAGAGCAGTCCCCCAGAAAAGGATCTGGGGGTGAGCTGTTAGCAGTCAACACTCTCAACAACTGGTGAGGGGTGTACCAACCTGGTATATGTATTTGTCTCAGGACCTTCTTCAAATAAAAGCATCCTCAGGCTGTTGATGTTGCCCAGTGTCTGTCCATAGCAGCTGTTCAATTAATAGCTAATGGGTGGGTGAACAACTGCATAGATGCTACAGGAAAGATGTTGAAAACTAGGTTATAAAAATAGATGATAATCATAATAACTAGCATTTATGAACCATTTGCCGTGTGCAGACACTATGCGTGGATTATTTTTGTCAGGTAGGAACTGTTATTACCCGTTTTACACCTGCAGAAACTGAGATGGATGTGTTTTTCAGAGTCACATAGCTAGTGTGATATCAGAGCCCACACTTTTAACCTCTTCCTTATACAGATGTTCAGAAATGAGGAAGGTGAAATAGAGTAAAACAAATACTGAATACTACTGACCCTGGGTCATTTATAGCTTTACAGAATGGCTCTGTTCCACTTGTGAAAGATGGAATTTCCAGCTGCATCTCCCCACTTTTAAAAAGCCAGGCATATCTACTCTAAGCTGGTGCTTGAATAAAAATAAGAAATTCTAGAATCCTTGGAACATGCAGAGTGGTTGAAATATCTAGAAGAGTCCCAGTCTTTTTGTCTCTGCTCTGTGATAGATTAACCACTGAATAAGCACATATATAGTTATACCTTCTAAATTGGTTGTTTAGGTTTAAGCCTGGCTATAGTTAAAAATATACCATGAATATTATTAGAAGTCATGAGATTTAAATGGATGTTAATTATTTTTAAATATTCCTCCAAGGAGCAAGTTCAACTCTCATGAGTCTTATGGGAGAAATCCTCTAACACATTTGGGCCTTTCTAATGAATTGCCTTGCTCTTCTTCGGGATAACTGCTGGTTTGCTCTGTGTCATTTATGAGATAAGCAACTTAAAGTTTAAGCCCCTCTCCTCTGTAATTCACCTGATATGTGAAAGAAAAACTTAAAGTAACACATTTTAAATGAATGCTAATATTAGCTTAAAGTGAGATAGGTATCTGGCTGTCTGCATACGTGCTGAAGTTGCTTCAGCTGTGTCCGACTCTTTGCAACACTATGGACTGTAGCCTGCCAGGCCTCTCTGCCTATGGGATTATCCAAGGCAAGAATACTGAAATGAGTAGCCATGCCTTCCTCCAGGGGCTCTGTTAGTCGCTCTGTCGTGTCCAACTCTTTGTGCCCCCATGAACTGTAGCCCACCAGGCTCCTCTGTCCATGGAATTCTCCAGGCAAGAATACTGAAATGGGTTTCCATTCCCTTCTCCAGGGGATCTTCCTGACCCAGGGATTGAACCTGGATCTCCTGAATTGCAGGCAGATTCTTTACCATCTGAGCCACCAGGGAAGCTCAAGTATCTGGCTACTTATCTTTAAAAATTATGTATCTGAATTTTAAATAGAAAACTTGTATTAATTTATCTGCAGTGTGTGCCCCGGGGATTATGTGCAACCTCCATGACTGTCGTCCAGCTGTGCTCACGGCGATGGCACAAATGCAAAACCTGAATCTGCACATTCATAATCATAGTTCTAACTCTCCTAACAAGACCACTAAGTAGGTCATGATTTTTATGCCAAAAGGAAATGGCCTTTTAGTGGCCAAAGAACTGTTTTTTATACTCTGCGGAAACCTATTATGGCGACCCAGTACTAACGTCATTGCTATAGTTTCTCATTCCAGATTCATCACGTTGCCCACAATCTTCCATTTTTGCCTTTCCCACCAGGAAATAGTGGTGGGATTTCTTTTTAAATATTTTAAAATTCATGAAAACGTTTTATGATACTGCAGTATTCCCAGCTCTCGGGGTAAACACAGAAATGTAACTTAGTTCTTAGGGCATGATTTTATGATACTTTAAACTTCTTTTTGAGACAGAACTGTTGAGACCACAATTCATTTGTTTATTCACTATTCACTTGCAGAACTCTTGATCCAAAAGAGTTTGTGGAAAAGTGAAAGTGAGATGCAGACTGGGGTGATTTGTTGTTATTGTGACTTTTATTTCCTTTATCAATCTTATAATGATATTTATAAAATAAATGTAAGCCAGGAAGATTTTTTAAAAGCAGAAGCAATGATTAGACCTAAGGAGTTGTCAGAAAAGGATGTTAATCATTTTGGAATTAAAAGAATTTATCTCATTTTAAATGCTTTTAGAAAATGTGATTCTACATAGACAACCATTTGCTACTCCCCGATATAGCAATAGGTAAAACTTTTTAAGATTTACTATGTGCCAAGCTCTACAGTAAAAATGTAGAGCTTGCTAACCCCTTTTAGCAATCCACAACCGTATGACCTAGGCACTATGGCTATCCGCTTTCTACGGATGAGGAAAGAGGCTTAGAGAATCACAAAGTCACACAACCAGAAATGGTAGGACCAAGACTTAAATGCAGATGGTCTAGCTGAAGAGTTTCTTCCTACATCTTATCACTTCCCTTGAGGGTTACCTATGGTCAAAGCAAAACAATGAATTATTATTGACATTATTGAGAAACCCATTTCTCCAACCAGATAAAGAATCATGTAGATCTGGCTGTGTGTTTACTGATTCCTAAATTGTTGTCAGGTAAAGAAGAATATCTTTATTAGATCTGGGGCAGACACAAACCTAGACAAGAATACTTAAGGGTCTTAAATGTCTGGAACTCAAATGCCCTCATCTCCTGTGACACTTTCTGTAATCCTCAAATCTCATCCACTCATACATCCTTCTTAATCCCCCTTTCCTCTCTGAGACCAATTAAACCTTCTTTCTCCTCTGATCTCCCATGTTCATTTCTCTATAGCTCTGCAACTTCCGTTATTAATGTTAGACTTTGAGTGAGTGTCCCCCGCAGTGGACTATGAATTCTTTAAAGACAAGAGTATTATTTTACCAAGCACTGAAGGCCTCCAGTGCATGGCATATAGCAGCTGAACAATAAGTGCTTTTTTAATGAATGAATTAATAAATATTTCCACACACTCATAGTATCATTTTCTCACTTACTTTTTAATGGAGAAGACATTTGTAACAAGCAAAAACACAATTCTTTTTATTCTACTATGTGATACTGGAGTAAAACAAATTTGCATACTATTTCCACAGCAGGTGTTAGTTAGTCAATAAGTATTTGTTGAGTAAATTAAAACCATCCATGAGAACCTTCCAGTGAGCTTGCAAGAGGTCTTGTGGAATGTGATAAATTTCCTAAATATCCTACAAAGCCACTTCATGATTTTGTAAAAGCTAATATCTTGCCTTTGCTTTCATGTAATCAAAGCTACATTATTCTATTAGAGTGAAGGATGCACTGAAATTGGCATCAGTTTTGGTTTTCTCAGGCTCAGCCCTTTTTCCTGAGGCTATGAACAGATTCTTGTTGGCTTTGGTCTCCATTGGCATGCCCCATATGTACCTAGTGGAATATGGCCTCTAAACCTCTGGAGAAGTCTGTTCCTTTGCAAATACTATGCACCCTTTATACTTTCGATAAGCTTACCAGTTTCCATCCCCTTTAAGAGGAAGTTCAACATGTCCACTATGGTAAAAAGAAGCAGACTTTGCTGGAGGCAGCATAAGGCTAATCAGGTTTTCCGGAGCTACACTCACTTTGTCTTTGAGGGAAGTCACACCTTTGTAGAACAGAATCTCTCATTCCTGATATCTTCGGGAAGCTAGACAGGATGTCTTCTAGGATCTCAAGCATATTTGAAAATGAAAAAGGGGAATAATTAAACAAAAATTAATCCCAAACAAAGTGATGGAGATGATGAAGCCAGGAGCACGTGGACAAGTTTCCATGAGTTGAGAAAGAGGCGTATTCTGCATTGTAGCCCCCTTTTCACTCACCTTCATCCTCTCTAGCCATCCACCTCAACTACAGCCTGAAAGATCTATTGATACCATACTTACCCAACAGACTCAGCCCAGGGTTATACATGATTCAGACTTGCTGAGTGCAAGGTGGGTTGTGTAATATGTGGCCAGTGAAATTTCTAGATGATATCCTTCAAAATTTAACAAGTAAAATATAGATATTCCTTATAGATGGCAAGTAATCTCTTTTTCCTTCTGTTGCCTCTAATCAAAGGTCTAATGACTTTAGCAGAGGAATAGGAAGTAACTATCCTTTTAGTTGAGTCAGCTAAAACCACACATCAGAAGATTTATGGGAATTTTTTAGTTTTCCGGAGCTACACTCACTTTGTCTTTGAGGGAAGTCACACCTTTGTAGAACAGAATCTCTCATTCCTGATATCTTCGGGAAGCTAGACAGGATGTCTTCTAGGATCTCAAGCATATTTGAAAATGAAAAAGGGGAATAATTAAACAAAAATTAATCCCAAACAAAGTGATGGAGATGATGAAGCCAGGAGCACGTGGACAAGTTTCCATGAGTTGAGAAAGAGGCGTATTCTGCATTGTAGCCCCCTTTTCACTCACCTTCATCCTCTCTAGCCATCCACCTCAACTACAGCCTGAAAGATCTATTGATACCATACTTACCCAACAGACTCAGCCCAGGGTTATACATGATTCAGACTTGCTGAGTGCAAGGTGGGTTGTGTAATATGTGGCCAGTGGAATTTCTAGATGATATCCTTCAAAATTTAACAAGTAAAATATAGATATTCCTTATAGATGGCAAGTAATCTCTTTTTCCTTCTGTTGCCTCTAATCAAAGGTCTAATGACTTTAGCAGAGGAATAGGAAGTAACTATCCTTTTAGTTGAGTCAGCTAAAACCACACATCAGAAGATTTATGGGAATTTTTTTCTCCATTTGCATATTAATTTCTGTCCGTGAACCCAAACATAAATCCTCTTATTATAAATCTGATTTCCATTCTCATAATTTTCTTTTTCTCTCTTGCTTCATTTATATTTCTCCTAAAACTTGGAACAAAATAGCTAAATTATCCAAAGGGCCCAATGGCTATTAAGTTGTTAAACAATTCTCCATTCTGTTTGGGTTTTTAAATTTTTTTTTTTTACCATCAAGCCTGTCACAGCCATCTTATTAATAAGTTAACTATTCAAAAACAAAGACCAGTTTAGTTTTTTGGGAACTTAGTACTAACAACATTATCACAGAGTACTAGACCCAAGGTTGGTGCATAAAGGAAGAAATAAGGATGATTGTTTAAATGGGTCTGAAATTGCAAATGACCTTAAAAATAAAAATAGAGAGGAAAAAGAATATGAGATAACTAAATACATAGGATTTGTTCCTCACAGAGCTAAAATAGCTTAGTTCTGAAGAGCAAAAGTATAGTAGTAAGACAGACTTGAGTTCATACTCAGGCCCTGTTCTTCACCAGTTTTGACCTTAAATAAATATTACATTTCTGAGCCAACTATTTGCTTGAGAAAGTGACACCTCAGGTTGTTCTGGGGTTTATTGGGATGTTTAAAAAATGCTTTGCCTATTGCCTGGCAGACAGTTAAGTGCTACTTAAAATCTATGTAAATAGCATTGTTATAACAGTGTTATAACAATAGTTAAACAGTAACTGTGGAAAATTCTGAAAGAGATGGGAATACCAGACCACCTGACCTGCCTCTTGAGAAACCTATATGCAGATAAGCAACAGTTAGAACTGGACATGGAACAACAGACTGGTTCCAAATAGGAAAAGGATGTCAAGGCTGTATATTGTCACCTGCTTATTTAACTTCTATGCAGAGTACATCATGAGAAACACTGGGCTGGAAGAAGCACAAACTGGAATCAAGATTGCTGGAAGAAATATCAATAACCTCAGATATGCAGATGACATCACCCTTATAGCAGAAAGTGAAGAGGAACTAAAAAGCCTCGATGAAAGTGAAAGTGGAGAGTGAAAAAGTTGGCTTAAAGCTCAACATTCAGAAAACGAAGATCATGGCATCTGGTCCCATCACTTCATGGGAAAGAGATGGGGAAACAGTGGAAAGAGTGTCAAACTTTATTTTGGGGGGGGGCTCCAAAATCACTGCAGATGGTGACTGCAGCCATGAAATTAAAAGATGCTTACTCCTTGGAAGAAGTTATGACCAACCTAGATAACATGTTGAAAAGCAGAGACATTACTTTGCCAACAAAGATCCATCTAGTCAAGGCTATGGTTTTTCCATTGGTCATGTATGCATGTGAGAGTCGGCCTGTGAAGAAAGCTGAGCGCCAAAGAATTGATGGTTTTGAACTGCGGTGTTGGAGAAGACTCATGAGTCCCTTGGACTGCAAGGAGATTCAACCAGTCCATTCTGAAGGAGATCAACCCTGGGATTTCTTTGGAAGGAATGATGCTGAAGCTGAAACTCTAGTACTTTGGCCACCTGATGTGAAGGGTTGACTCATTGGAAAAGACCCTGAATCTGGGAGGGATTGGGGGCAGGAGGAGAAGGGGACAACAGAGGATGAGATGAATGGATGGCATCACCGACTCTATGAATGTGAGTCTGAGTGAACTCTGGGAGTTGGTAATAGACAGGGAGGCCTGGCATGCTGTGATTCATGGGGTTGCAGAGTCGGCACGACTGAGCAACTGAACTGAACTGAACTGAAACAGTAACTATAGTTATCTTATCTGTCATCTTCCTGGGGTCACAGCCCAGCACACAGTTAATACACGCACATGCCCAGGGATTTCTGGTGGAGGAAGCAGCTACCAAATCAAAAACTGCAAGAAAGCCTTCAAAGAACTTAAGGAAGCAAGAAAGTGCATCACCAGCCAATCCCTTCTCAGAAGGTGAATTCTAGAATTTTAAGGCAAAGGCACCCTTATTTTCTTCAAAGAAACTGTGGCTTTTGTACCTTTTCTCTGTGTCATTGAAAGATGTGCCGTTCCTTTCTTTCTTCATTTCACTTGTTCAGAACTTGGCTCATAGATCAACTTCTCCAGAAAACCTCGGACCCTCCCCAACCCCACTGCCCACCTGTGCAGCCCCAGCTCCCAGGACACCCCATGTGCACCCACTGAGGCCCTTCCCACATGAACTATTCTTAACAATTTATCATTTTCGCAACATAGACCTTAAACTCCATGGGGGCAGCTGTGCTATCCTGTGTGCTGTTCTCAGTTGTGCCCGACTCTTCACGACCCCGTGAACTGCAGCCCACCAGGTTTCTCCGTCCATGGGATTCTCCAGGCAAGAATACTGGAGAGGATTGCTATCCCCTTCTCCAGGGCATCTTCCTGACCCAGGGATCAGACTCAAGTCTCCTGTATCTGCTGCATTGCAGGCAGATTCTTTACCGCTGAGCCACTGGGGAAGCCCACCCCCCCCACCTCCATGAAGGCAGAAGCACTGCCATGTTTGACTGAATGAAATGTAATTATTTCTCCAAAGTCATACTTACTTCCTGCCCATGTCTTCAACAATGAGAAACATTAGTATGACTCTTCTAAGAGTTATTTTATTATTCAGAATTATTTCTAACTATTCCAGTAAACCATGTTTTCATCAATGTTAAGGGACATCCTAAAGAACTCTATAAAAAGAAACAATGTCTCAGTATTGATAACAGAAAATGTGTGTTAACTAAGAAGGAATTTGATTTAAACTCCTAACTCTTTTTCTACTCGTCAGTGACATCTTTCATCCTAAGGTCCTGTGTTCACATTGCAAAATACATTTCCCTTCATTTTTCTTTTTCTGAACTGATCTGATTCCACTTGATCTCCACTGAATTGCCCATATAATTACAAAATGACCCTATTTGGCTATGACTGTAAAAGTCAACACTGCTAGTGAGAAATTTTTAAAAGTAAAAAATGCAGCATCTCAGCTAAGAAAAAATAAATAAATAAAAGGAAGGGAAAAAAAAAAAAAAGTAAAAGAAAACAGAATGAGCCTGATTTTCCCGGGGCCTAAATTAGCCCCTAGTCACACATCTGGCACTTTCAGATGTTTTTTTCAGGCTGCCAGGGTACCACTTAGGGCTTGTAGAGGAGACATTGAGCACTGGAGAGAATGGAGCCTGTAATTAGCAAAGTTACCAAATGTCACACGAGGCTTAAAGTCGACTTCTGAGACTGTTAACTAGTTTCTTTAGACAGTTTATTGGCAAAGGTTTCAATCTTTATGTCAACACCTTATAGCTTTTATAAAGTTTCAAACTGCTGGAATGCTGGGAGGAGAGGGAAAAAATGGAAAATAGGAAGGAAAAGGGGTATTTTAATTAATTGAATTTCCTGGTTAATTCAGCCTAATGAGTATTTGTTGTCTAACTGCTGGGCTCAGCACCATATTAAGCATGGTAGAGAAAAGATAGGAACCATGTGAGGTTATTTACGCCCACAGCAAGTTTATCTTGCCTATACTCCTCTATTTTCTTCTTTTAACCTTTCTTTATCAAATCTTTTCAAAATATTTTAGTCCTCATTGATGCCTTAATAATTACAAAAAAACAGACATGATTTAATCTTCTTTCCATGTATTTTCACTATCTAGCACACCCTAGAACAAAGTAGGTGCTCAGTAAGTCTTTACTGAATTGAATTGTATCATGTAGATCCTTGATGATCCCAAGGCTTATTCAAAACTTTTCTTATGTGACAAAACTCTGCTGTGTCCACAAGGTGCCCAGGACACCCTGGCACTCTGTGCTGACCTAGAAGGTTGAGATCAGGGGAGGGAGGCACATGAGGGAGAGGATATATATATATATAATTACGACCGATTCACGTTGTTGTATGGCAGAAACTAACACAATATGTAAACGTTGTAAAGCAATTTTCCTCCAATTAAAGAAAAATCCACTGTATCAATCTATTTGATGAGCTGCAGGTATATTAAATATTTCTTAATTAACTTCTGAGTGAGAAGCAACTCAGCAATGGCTGATTCATTTAGTTGTAGTTCAGTCGCTCAGTCATGTCCAACTCTTTGCGACCCCATGGACTGCAGCACGCCAGGCCTCCCTGTCATTTACCATCTCCCAGAGCCTGCTCAAACTCATGTCCATTGAGTCAGTGATGCCATCCAAACCATCTTGTCCTCTGTCATTCCCTTCTCCTGGTGCCTTTCACCTTTCCTAGCAACAGGGTCTTTTCCAATGAGTTGGCTTTTTGCATCAGGTGGCCAAAGTACTGGAGCTTCACCCTCAGCATCAGTCCTTCTAATGAATATTCAGGGTTGATTTCCTTTAAGACGGACTGGTTTGATCTCCTTGCTGTCCAAGGGACTCTCAAAAGTCTTCTCCAACACCACGGTTCAAAAGCATCAATTTTTCAGCATTCAGCCTTCTTTATGGTCCAACTCTCACATCCATACATGACTACTGGAAAAACCATAGCTTTGACCAAACAGACCTTTGTTGGCAAAGTAATGTCTCTGCTTTTTAATATGCTATTTAGGTTGGTCATTTAGTAGTATCTTAAAAATATATTGCCATGCATGAGACAGGGTACTCTGGGCTGGGGCACTGGGATGACCCACCAAGGGACTCTCAAAAGTCTTCTCCAACACCACAGTTCAAAAGCATCAATTTTTCAGCATTCAGCCTTCTTTATGGTCCAACTCTCACATCCATACATGACTACTGGAAAAACCATAGCTTTGACCAAACAGACCTTTGTTGGCAAAGTAATGTCTCTGCTTTTTAATATGCTATTTAGGTTGGTCATTTAGTAGTATCTTAAAAATATATTGCCATGCATGAGACAGGGTACTCTGGGCTGGGGCACTGGGATGACCCAGAGGGATGGGATGGGGAGGGGGGTAGGAGGGGGTTTCAGGATAGGGAACACATGTACACCAATGGCTGATTCATGTCAATGTATGGCAAAACCCACTACAATTTTGTAAAGTAATTAGCCTCCAATTAAAATAAATTAATTAATTAAAAATATATATATTGAATACTTTCCCATGTACTAAAATACTGGGTTTTTTCCAGCTACCTCCATTAGAACATCTCCAGGTTCAATCCCTGGTCAGGGAACAAAGATCCTGAAAGCTGTGCAGTGTGACACACAAAAAAATGTTTATACCGTTTATATATATGCTTTCTTTGGCAACGTAATTTTACTTTTCTTTCTCCCAGCTTGAGAGATAATTGACATATTACATTGTGTAAGTTTCAGATAGAGAATGTGATGATTTTATACACATATATGTTGTGAAATGATTCCCACAATAAGGTTAACAGACCCATCACCTCATATGATTATAATGTCTGTGTGTGTATTTGTGTGTGGTGAAAGCATCTAAGATCTACTCTCTTAGCAACTTTCCAATATATGAATACAGTATTGTTAACTATAGTCACCGTGCTGAACATTAGATCCACAGAATTTACTCATCTTATAATGGAAATTTGTACCATTTGACTGACGTCTCCCCATTCCTGCCTACTCTTAGCCCCTGGCAACCACCATTCTCTGGAGTTTGGCTTTTTTTAGATGCCAGACTTAATTTGAAAAGTGTCTTATCATAGTGCCAATGGATTCATGAGCAAAATACTGAGCTCTTGATAGCAGTTCATGAACTGGGCATTGCTTAGCCAGAGGACGTCTGCTCTAGGGTTCTACTTGAGTCTACAAAGTATTAAAAATCAGCTACTGTAGCCACATACTCTCCAGCTCAAAAATTGTTCAAGACCCAGTTTCCACCACAAACTTGAATCTTTATGTTTTGGCTCTTCTCTTGCATCAACAACCTTCTGCACATCCTAAGACCTAGCCTTTCCCCTCTTATCACAGGTGGCCTGGCTTTGGATCCACTATCCCCTAATGAAACAACCAGAGCTCTGGGAAAGGAGTGTGGAATGCTGCCTGCCAGTCGGGGCAGAGCTGACACCCTGGCTGGGATATGGGGAGGAACCGTTGAGCCAGGGCTGTGCTTTGGGTGCTCGTGGATGGGGAACCCTCTGAGGCAGAACCAGAAGAGCTTCTGCAGGAAGTTCTAGACTGAAAATGGACCCCTATCAGAAATCTACTCTCCAACCCCAGAAAGGCTTTTAGAAGGAGGGTAGGCTTACTCTTTCTCTGATTACTGAAGAAGGATTGACTGGTAATGAGAGGAGAAAAATATAATCTTTGCTGGATGACTTTAGTTCTCTTAACAAACTGAAGGGCAGGGTTGTTTAAGTTTTAGAAGGCTAATGGAGAAGGTACAACTAGAGTCAACAGTGGACCAAGAGGGATAGCCAACTTTCCTGTGAAAGTGATAGCCTTAAGGTAAAGACCCTGAGAAAGAACCCTACTTGGAGTTGGGAAGTCATCTGCCTCTTGCTGTCAATTTTGCTTGTCCTTGCTCCTTCCAAGGCTCTGGGTCAGCCTACAGGGAGGTTTCTCTGCCAACAGCCACATCCATTTGGCAGAGTACACATATCATACAGAGAAATAAAATTACCCACTATGGCCTCAAAATGGAAAGTCAGATCAAGGATATTTGGGTATATTGCACCTAGACCTCTTTTGGCTTGGCTTCAGGGGATTCTTAGAGTTCTATTCTGAGAGTACTCCTTTAGGACTTTAGCCCTGATTTGCTCTACAAGAGCCCGGCTAAGATCTAAGGCTTCTGGGACTTCCCTAGTGGTTCAGTGGTTTAAGACTTCACCTTTGACCCCTGGTTGGGAGCTAAAATCCCACATGCCTTCTGGTCAAAAAGAAAATAAATAAAACCCAAAATCAGAAGCAATACTGTAGCAAATTCAATAAAGACTTTAAAAATGGTCCAGATTAAAAAAAAAATCTGGAAAAAAAAAAAAAAAAAAGATCTATGGCCGGCCCATGATTCTGATCCTGACAGCCTTGACAGTTCGATATAGGTAGATATGCATTCAGATCCTGGCTTGACCACCTACACGATCTTGGTCAAGTTATTTAATCTCCGAAACTGAGTTTTTAAATCTGAGGATGATGACACCTCTTCTAAATAATATTGTAGGGATTTAATGATAAAGTGTATAAAGAAAAGCTTAATATATGGCACATAATAGATGCTCAAAAAAATGGCAACAGTATCTAGTTCTTCAGTTAGTTCCCTTTCTTGTTGATTGCTATAAAGATTCTGAAAAGATGTCCTCAGAGCTAGTATAGTAGGAGTCATCAAAATTCTCTGGAGTGAGTCTTCTCTCTAGCCTAAGTCAGTCATTATCACATTGTTACGATTTCAAGTTCAGGAAGAAATTTTTTTCTAAAGCACATTATAAACGCTGCAACCATTTCCTCTGGGATCTTTTCATTGTGTTGACTTTTTCCCAACAAAAATTTTTAGATGCTGTCCATGTCCATAATCAAAATGTCCAGTGAAAATAAAGATTCTGTACAAACTGCTGAGAAAAGAAGTCTTTTACTCAGTTATTCACAACTTTCTAATGTTCTTGTACTCATCACTTTGCATGCCAATTACATTTATTTTTAAATCTAGTTTCATTCACATTTTACCCTTATTTCATTCTGTAAGGAAGTATGTTCTACGCATCTCAGTTTTACAGGGACGTATCACAGTAATTCTGTTCATCAAAGCATGGGGTTGGGACTTCCCTGGTGGTCCAGTGGATAGAACTTCACGTTCTCACTGCCAAGGGCCCAGGTCCAATCCCTGACGCAGGAACTAAGATCCCATACGCTGCAAGGTGTGGCCAAAAAAGTTAAATTAAAATTTAAAATAAAAAGCATGGAATTGATTTGGCTTTCCCAGACAGAACATTGTCCCTACCAGCCCTACCCCAACCAAATCTACTTTCATGCTTTTCTTCAAGATTTGTGATTAATTATGAAGCTTTAGAAACACAGTTCTGTAGAATATAAACTGTCATTACTATTGATATATTGCTGATAACTACAGGTTTCACTCCAATAATGGCAGGTTTTTAAATTATTACTATTTTAGTGAAAACTCCAATTTTTGTTGGACAAAAGTGAAATACTGTAAATAGGATACCAGCCAATCAATTTGTTAGAAGAAAGTTTCTAGACAGAAAAGTTTTGAAGGGCCAGTGATTTTTTTTAACTTATTAATTAGCTTAAAGTTTTTTTCTTATTGAAATAGAATGGTGGTAATTCAGTCAATAAGTCTTGCCTGACTCTTGCAATCCCATGGACTGTAGCCCACCAGGCTCCTCTGTCCATGTGATTTCCCAGGCAAGAATACTGGAGTGGGTTGCCACTTCCTTCTCCAGGGGATCTTCCTGACCCAGGGACTGAACCCAGGTCTCCCTCAGTGCAGGCAGATTCTTTACTGACTGAGCATAACAGTATTATGTCAGTTTCAGATGTAAAGTTTTCTTTTGAACAGTAGAGATAAAGCGATCCAGGTGGAGTGTGAAATCCAAATATGAATTAAAGACACAGAAAGGAAAACAATTATAGGTTTGAAGATAAGTTTGCTGGTCCATTTGAGCCCATCCCTAATGTCCACACCCTGAACTCAGGATACTCCACCTGAGAATGGCCTGGAGAAACCTGCGCTCTACCACAGTTACTATGAGACTTGGGACATGCATTGGCAGACATCATTCTTTCATGCCCTGTTGTTACATTTTTATTGGAATATAAGTGATTTACAATGTAGTATTACTTTTCTCGGTACAGCAAACTGAATCAGTTATGTGCTAAGTCACTTCAGTCATATCTAACTGTGACCCCATGGACTGTACCCCGCCAGGCTCCTTTGTCCATGGGATTCTCCAGGCCAGAATAGTGGAGTGGGTTGCCATGCCCTCCTCCAGGGGATCTTCCCGACCCAGGGATTGAACCCACATGTCTCAGGTGTCCTGCACTGGCAGGCAGATTCTTTACCACTAGCACCACCTGGGAAGCCCGAATCGGTTATACATATTCATATATCCAGTGTTTTTTATTCTTTTCCCATATAGGTCATCATAGAATATTGAATATAGAGTTCCCTGTACTACTCTATTGTTCTTATTAGCTATCTATTTTATAAATAGTATAGTATAGTGAAGTCGCTCAGTTGTTTCCGACTCTTTGTGATCCCGTGGACTGTAGCCTACCAGGCTTCTCCATCCATGGGATTCTCCAGGCAAGAATACTGAAGTGGGTTGCCATTTCCTTCTCCAGGGGATCATATAGAGTTCACTGTACTACTCTATTGTTCTTATTAGTTATCTATTTTATAAATAGTATAGTATAGTGAAGTCGCTCAGTTGTTTCCGACTCTTTGTGATCCCGTGGACTGTAGCCTACCAGGCTTCTCCATCCATGGGATTCTCCAGGCAAGAATACTGAAGTGGGTTGCCATTTCCTTCTCCAGGGGATCTTCCCGACCCAGGGATCGAACCCAGGTCTCCTGCATTGGAGGCAGATGCTTTAACCTCTGAGTATGTATATGTCAGTCCCAGTCTCCCAATTTATCCCTCCCTGCAAGAGCCAGTGTTTTGCATGTTGAGGAATCTCCAGTAGCAAATGATGAAAACTATTTGGTAGAGACCAGGCTTAATTGAAATCTCTGCAGGAAACCAGAGGGAAGTAAAACATTCAAGAAGCTGGCTTGATGTTCAGAGAATGATATTTATGGGATATATAAAACTGAGATAATACTAATAACAGAACCAATTTATTTCCTTCTCAAATGTTGAAGCATAGAAAAAAACAGAAGAGAGGCCTAAGTTTAATGAAAGGTGGAATCTAAAAAGACTGAACTTTTATTCTCCTTTTTGAGTCCATTTAGAATATTTTATAGACCTAACATTCCTAGCTAGCAGTGCTAAGAATACAGAAAGCCTTATCTTTATGGAGAAGATCTGGGAAGCTGGTTGCAGTCTAAATCAGAGCCAAAAGAAAACAAACAAGAATTCATTTCTGCCTTTAAAATTGCAAACCATCATTGTTGCAATCTACTATAATTTCCTTTCCTAATCTAGATATGTTTTGCATGACTTTGAAAGCTGTTACAACATTTGTTATTCAAATTAAAACATGTGTTGTAAGTGAACTGGGAAATTTGGTAAGCATCTCATTTTGAAATTTCCAATTGACCTCCCCAGCCCTCTTACATTAAATGACATAAAACAAATCATGCAGACCATGTCCTCTGCAAGTTCTTTCCCTCAGAAAAAGAAAAGAGATTTGTTAAGATCGCTAGACATTAAACACCAATCTCCAAAAAAATAAAGTGCTCATATAACCACAGAATTTCAGAGCTGGGAACAACCTCAGACATCATCTGGTCTAGTGGCACACAATTTCATCTGCCCCCTGAAGCTTGTTGCAGCCTGACAAGATCTATAAAAACTGTTCTTTCTAGAACCTTAATGATCCTATACCTATGCCCGTGTTCAGTCATTCTGTCGTGTCCGACTCTTTGCGACCCTTGGGCAGTAGCCCGCCAGGCTCCTGGTCCACGGGATTCCCCAGGCAGGAATACTGGAGTGTTTTGCCATTTCCTCCTCCAGGGAATCTTCCTGACTCAGAGACTGAACCTTCATCTCCTGCTGTCTCCTCTGCAGTATTACCACTCCTGCTATTCTTTGTATTTTGGAGTTTACAGCACAGGTTCTTTCAGCTCAAAATCAGACAGAAAGAGGGAGAGGGATGGAGAGGGAAGGAAAGAAAGAAGAAAGAGAGAGAAGGGAGGAGAGGAAGAGAATAACTGCTACTCGAGTCTCAACACACTTTTTAGAAACCCCAAGACTGAGAATGCTTTGGTATAGATGAGAGTTTCTCAGCTTTGGCATTACTGACATTTTAGACTGGATAATTCTTTGTTATGAAGGGGCTGTCCTGTGAACGATAAGATATTTAGCAGCATCCCTGGCCAGTCTCTTCCCTGCCAGTTGTGACAACCAAAAATATCTAGCAACGTTGTCAAATTTGGGGCAGGGGT
>SJYX01012385.1:51017-72468 GCA_006410675.1 Oreotragus oreotragus
TGTGTATGGTTTGTGAAGAAACAAATAATAGGTAAAACGTCTGATGATTGAAAAGCCAGTTCTCTACTCATCATACACACAGCCTCTCCAACACTGAATGTTATTATTTCATAAAGACCTTTTCCTTGAAGTAGCAGCTGTCCTGACAGCACTCAAGCAGAATGCTCTCCAAGATCAGTATGCCACGTTATTGGCCAAACGCTAGACAGAGAGTCCCATTCTAGTCCTGGAGCTGCCAACGTGGGATGTTATAGAAAATAAGAAAATCTAGGTTAAATTCTGTGGTCCTGATGCAGAAGTCACTGGGCTTCATCAGCTTTTGCATAATCCTGGAGTTGAGTTGGCCATGTGGGTGTCATCTTCCTTCCTTGGGGCTCCCTGTTCATCATCCAATTGCTTCAATTCAGTTCAGTTCAGTTCAGTCGCTTGGTCGTGTCTGACTCTTTGCGACCCCATTAAGTGCAGCACGCCAGGCCTCCCTGTCCATCACCAACTCCCAGAGTTCACCCAAACTCATGTCCATCGAGTTGGTGATGCCATCCACCCATCTCATCCTCTGTCGTCCCCTTCTCCTCCTGCCCCCAATCCCTCCCAGCATCAGGGTCTTTTCCAATGAGTCAAATCTTCGCATGAGGTGGCCAAAGTACTAGAGTTTCAGCTTTAGCACCAGTCCTTCCAAAGAACACCCTGGACTGATCTCCTTCAAAACGGACTGGCTGGATCTCCTTGCAGTCCAAGGGACTCTCAAGAGTCTTCTCCAACACCACAGTTCAAAACCATCAATTCTTCGACGCTCAGCTTTCTTCACAGTCCAGCTCTCACATCCATACATGACCACTGGAAAAACCATAGCCTTGACTAGACGGACCTTTGTTGGCAAAGTGATGTCTGCTTTTGAATATACTATCTATGTTGGTCATAACTTTCCTTCCAAGAAGTGTGTTTTAATTTCATGGCTGCAGTCACCATCTGCAGTGATTTTGGAAAAAATAAAGTCTGACACTGTTTCCACTGTTTCCCCATCTATTTCCCATGACGTGATGGGACCAGAGGCAATGATCTTCATTTTCTGAATGTTGAGCTTTAAACCGACTTTTTCACTCTTCACTTTCACTTTCATCAAGAGGCTTTTTAGTTCCTCTTCACTTTCTGCCATAAGGGTGGTGTCATCTGCATATCTGAGGTGATTGATATTTCTCCTGGCAATCTTGATTCCAGCTTATGCTTCTTCCAGCCCAGGGTTTCTCATGATGTACTCTGCATATAAGTTAAATAAACAGGGTGACAATATACAGCTTTGACATACTCCTTTTCCAAGTGCTTAGGAGTGGTCAATTCAAGAGTCTACCAAGAACGTAGTAGTTACTCAGCAAATATTTGTTGAATGCTTTCATGAAAGATGTTTTACTTTGGTTATTTTGCCTTTTGGATTGGACAGTTAAGCACTTTATTGTTCCAGAGCTAAACATGTCATTGTTCAAATCAGTTGGAGAATAGGCTATCTCCTAGAAAATCTCAAAGTCACTCATATTTCATATTCCACAATCCTCAAGTTAAAAAAAAAAAAGTGTGTGTGTGTGTGTAAGCACACACCTGCCTTGTCCAAAGTATAGAAGCAATCAAAGGTGTATAGATAATACTCTCTCAATGAAGGCCTGCAGTTAGGCCAGGGTCTGTACCGGTGTGTTAAATATACCATCTCTTTAGTCCTCACAATAATCACATTGTATAGATGCTGCTACTGCTGCTAAGTCACTTCAGTCGTGTCCGACTCTGTGCGACCCCATAGACAGTAGCCCACCAGGCTTCCCTGTCCCTGGGATTCTCCAGGCAATAAGAGACAGGCCAAGCCTCCTCAGGACCGAGGGCTGAGCTTCATCACCCGAACCTGGTGAGAGCCTATGCAGAGACGGCCCCAGGACCCAACCAGACCAGACCTGCAGGGGGTTGGTGCCTTTCAGAACTTCTAGATCCACACACTCTGCTGCTCCCTGGAGCATGGGATCTCGTTTCCAGGGGCTGCCCTAGGGTTGAAGCAACCAAACCAGAGATGGGGGAACTTAAACTCTTCTTAAAGAAAACTGGGACCAGTGGAAGACTGTAAGCTAAAAGACAGCATATATGTGCCTCTCCCTTCCTTCTCCCTTGGACTGTTCTGAGATATACTGGTTCCATTTGGTCTTTCTGGAGACCAGCTGTGACTTCTTGTGAAGCTGGGCCCCAGATCAGTACTATGTCACCTTACATCTGCTTCACTTCTTGCTTTGTCTCAGTTCCCCTTTTCCTTCAAACTTACTGCCCTGGCGTTACACACATGCACACACACACAGCCCCCAGTAAAGTGTTAATCTGTAAGTTTTGCTTTGGTTCTGTTTTTTAAGGTACTGCAGCTAAAACATAAGCTTTAATTTATGAAATTACACGCTGTTACCCATCTTTCAAAAGTCCAAGAAAAATAAAAAGAAACCTTCTATTAGTAGAGCTTACCCCATACTGATCATAGCAGACAAATATTTTGAAACAAAAAAAAAAAGAAGCCATGGTCTACAGGTGTGGGAAGCAGTGCATTAAGGTGGCTCTAATCTTGCCTATGAAGAAANGTACTGCAGCTAAAACATAAGCTTTAATTTATGAAATTACACGCTGTTACCCATCTTTCAAAAGTCCAATAAAAATAAAAAGAAACCTTCTATTAGTAGAGCTTACCCCATACTGATCATAGCAGACAAATATTTTGAAACAAAAAAAAAAAGAAGCCATGGTCTACAGGTGTGGGAAGCAGTGCATTAAGGTGGCTCTAATCTTGCCTATGAAGAAAGTGGAGCACGGAAGAATTGATGGTTTTGAACTGTGGTGTTGGAGAAGGCTCTTGAGAGTCCCTTGGACTGCAAGGAGATCCAACCAGTCCATTCTGAAGGAGATCAGCCCTGGGTGTTCTTTGGAAGGAACACCGTTCTTTCTAAAGCTGAAACTCCAGTACTTTGGCCACCTCATGCGAAGAGTTGACTCATTGGAATAGACTCTGATGCTGGGAGGGATTGGGGGCAGGAGGAGAAGGGGACGACAGAGGATGAGATGGCTGGATGGCATCACCAACTCAATGGATCTGAGTTTGAGTGAACTCCAGGAGTTGGTGACAGACAGGGAGGCCTGGTGTGCTGTGTTTCACGGGGTCGCAAAGAGTCGGACACAACTGAGCGACTGAACTGAACTGAATCTTGCCTTATCTGCCTAACCACCATATGCTTTTCTCCCTCTTGCATTTAGACAAAAGGCTGTGTTAACGCTTGTTTGAGTACCAGGGCTCTGTTTATCTGACTATGATGATCCTGTGTAGCCTAGTAGGATGGAAAGTGTCAACTGTCCTAAATTCAAGTCCTGCTGCTTCTGCATATTTGGTGTTTGAGAAAGTAATAATACCTGCATAGATATTTCCTCACCTCTAAAATAGAAACAAGACGATCTGCCTCACCTTTCCCATGGGCTGATGTGACACAGTGAGAGTATGGTGAAGCATCACACAGGTGTGCTTTAACTGTGTGAGGGGAGGTTAGGTAATAACTTTTTAATTTAGTGTTCTGAATTACCATCACTAAAATAATGAAGCACTTCAGTAGGAAAATATAAAGGAATAAATCACTTAAATCTTTTCAAATACGTTTAAGATAATAATTAAGCTTAAAAACCAAGATGGACTAGGGACTTCCCTAGTGGTCCAGCGGGTAAGACACCGAGCTTACACTGCAGGGGACACTGGTTCAATCCCTAGTCTGGGAACTAAGATTCCACAAGCCATGCAGCATAGCCAAAAAACTAGAGGAGGAAAAAAAAAGCTATAATGGAATAAAAGAGACTGGATTTTCCCTCCCACGTGAAACAAACATACAGAAATAAACAGAAAATATATTAAAAAAAAAATTTTAAGACAGTGGATGTCAGACGATCAGATGATTCTCCAAGAGAAAGGAAACATGTGATGGGCCCTGTGATTGCCCTCAGCTGACCACTGGAGAATTTCCAGGCTACAGCGCATGGAGAAGGAAGCCTTGGGGAGATTGGTGGACTTCACAAGTTGAGCAGATGGAGCTGAGACCCCAAGAGACCAAGGTGGCTGGAGTTCAAAGTACAGAGTATCAGAGATGCAAGAGATGCTCAGAGAGAAAACTGGAGATCTGCAGGATCCAGCAGAGTATGAATCAGGGCATGCATGTGAGGAAACTGCACAAAGCTGAGGGAAAAACGACCCAAAAGGATCAGCAGGAACAGTGGCTAGAGCTCACACTGGCCTTAAGAAGAGTGTCTGTTTCTGCCAGCCAGATTGAAAAAAATCCCTTACTTCACAAGGCACTGGGCAGAGTACTTGAAAAAAATTTGCCACAACAGTGGGAAATAATTAACCATAAACTAAATACTGCTGTGGTCCAGTCTAATAAATCTTAGACACGTGACCTGAAAGGATCAAAAAAGTGAAGTCGCTCAGTCGTGTCCGACTCTTTGCGACCCTGTGGACTGTAGCCCACCAAGCTCCTCTGTCCATGGGATTCTCTAGGCAAGAGTACTGGAGTGGGTTGCCATTTCCTTCTCCAGGGGATCTTCCCGACTCAGGGATCAAACCCCGGTCTCCCGCACTGCAGGCAGACGCTTTAACCTCTGAGCCACCAGGATCAAGTTGTTTCCAATAATTAAACTTCATTCCAGAACAAAGCTCAAAAATATTTATAGAAGTTATTGTAGTTGTATTTCATATGTTCAAAACCTTGCATTTCATATCTTCAAAACTTTCTATAGAGAGTTTCTAAGACTCAAATCAAATATCTGTAGATAAAAACTACAGTGTTCAATATAAAAGATGTCTGCTGCTGCTGGTGCTAAGTCGCTTCAGTCGTGTCCGACTCTGTGCAACCCCATAGATGGCAGCCCACCAGGCTCCGCCGTCCCTGGGATTCTCCAGGCAAGAACACTGGAGTGGGTTGCCATTTCCTTCTCCAGTGCATGAAACGGAAAAGTGAAAGTGAAGTCGCTCAGTCGTGTCTGACTCTTCGTGACACCATGGACTGCAGCCCACCAGGCCCCTCCGTCCATGGGATTTTCCAGGCAAGAGTATTGGAGTGGGTTGCCATGTCCTTCTCCCAAAAGACGTCTAGGATGGAATAAATAGTATATCCATACAATGAAATACTACTGAGCAATGAAAAGGAGTGAGCTTGATAAAATCTCAAAACAATTGTGCTAAAAGAATCCAGACAAAAACGTTTCAAGCTGTGCCATTCCTTTTACTTGAAATTCTAGAAGATGCAAAGTAATCTCTAGTTGCAGAAAACATATCAGTGATTATCTGATGAGGGGGCAGAAGGAAAGCATTCTCAAGAGGCTCAAGGAAACTAAGGAGTGATGGAGATGCTCACTATTTTGATTTTTATGATGGTTTCACAGGTGTGCACAGATGTCAAAGCTTATCATTTTGTACACTTTAAATATGTGTAGTTTATTGTATATCAATTATAATTTAAAAAACTAAAGAGACTAAAGTGTATTTCTAAAAACCATTGAACAACTTGGGAAATAGAGGATTTAAAAATGTAGCCACAACACCCATGATGGATTCATGTCAATGTATGCCAAAACCAATGCAGTACTGTAAAATAAAGTAAAAATAAAAATTAAAAAAAAATAAAATTTTAGAGAATGGTTCAAGATTTAAATTTATAATTTTTGTTACATCTAAACCTATAGTGTCTATAGACTATACCTATAGAATAGCATCTATGTATGTATAGTAACTAAAATTTGTTTGAGGGTTCTCTCTTTTTCCTTTTTGTAGCAACAAATTAGAAAATCTATGCCCCCTGTTGATTGAAAATATTTTCGTGAAGGAGGATAGGGGAATATTTCAAAATAAACCTAAGAATCAGAAAGGCACAAGTTATGAATTTTTCCAAAGCTTGTTTTAGAAATTAAGAAAATTATACCCATTTTTCTTAACCATAAGTGACTGTACACTTACTCTCTAACACCCCTTTCTGTTTGATATGAGGTCTGGGCTTGAAAAATCCTCTAAATATCTGATTAAAGACTCAAGGACTTTAATTCCTGTTGTCCTCATTCATTAGAGATACAGTTATGTGATGCATGCTCATTATATTTTAGACTGAATTAATTTATGTATTCTCATCCTCCCAACTTGTCTGTCTTGATTTCTCCTAGTTTGATGCCGACCGAGACGAGGATGAGGTGTTCTATGACATCAGCATGGCAGTTGACAGCAAGTTATTTCCAAACAAAGAGGCTGCAGCAGGTAAGTCACCATGTCCTTTGGGCTACAGTACACCCTGATCCCCTGCCAAGTGTCTGGAGCT
Organism: Oreotragus oreotragus; assembly: GCA_006410675.1. Lineage (NCBI taxonomy): Eukaryota > Metazoa > Chordata > Mammalia > Artiodactyla > Bovidae > Oreotragus > Oreotragus oreotragus. The sequence continues at coordinate 57,374 of SJYX01012385.1, forward strand.
TTGTAGTAACGCTGGACTCAACATACTGCTGTAAGGTTGCGAGGATGATGCTGTCCTCACAGCTTTATACCTTCTGGTTTAAAAATAAAAGTACAAAACAACGTAGAAAAGAGCTATATATCTGGTTCTTATGGTTACTGCCTTTCTTCCAGTCACTGCACAGGCAAATTAGCAGGTAGTCACAATATAGCATAGGATCTACATTACTATGGGATTTCCCTAGAGGCTCAGATGGTAAAGAATCTGCCCTAAATGCTGGAGACGTGGGTGGGAAAATCCCCTGGAGAAGGAAAGGGCAACCCACTCCAGTATTTTTGCCTAGAGAGTTTCATGAACACAGGAGCCTGGCAGGCTACAGTCCAGGGGGTTGCAAAGAGTCAGACATGACTAAGCAACTAACACTTCACTACTTCTATGTTACTATAATTTTTAAAAATTGGTCGAACCCATAACTTGAGCACAATGGAAGTTACAACTTCTCCAGGCCGCCCTAACATGTATTAAGTCTCTCCTGAACCACCAGGGAAAACTCCTCCCCTTGGGTCTTCTAGATGCCCCCATTCCAAGCCACTGCCTCCGCTGTGACCCTGCCCCTTCTCCCTCTATATCTAGAAGTCAGACACATGTCCCCTCAAATAGTCAGCACTCACAGTTCCACCCTTGACCCTTTTCTCACTCTCTTATACACGTTCTCTGCATCAACTCATTGTCCCTCACGGTTTCAAGCAACACTTCTACATGAATGACTCTCAAATCTTTGTCTCAGTCCCGACCTTTCTTCTCAGTTACAGCCTCGGTGAATAAAGACCAAAAGTTCTGGGCTGTAAAGAAAAACCCTAAACACCTAAAATTTTAAGCTGTGTTTGAAGACCACTAAGAACAGGTTTTAAGAAAGATTTTTTTTTTAAGACAAGGCAGTAGTATTTCTGGACAAACCCACAGAGCACAGATAACTGGCATAAACTCACCTGCCTGATTTTCCAGTGATATTTACAGAAAGAGAGCCTGTTACAGCAAAGAAGGAATATGGAGAAGCATGTTAGATCATGTAAACAATAGTACCACTGCTCCAAAAAAAAGTTATAGACCTATGTTTTTTGTTTGTTTTGTTTTGTTTGACCACCCTTAGGGTAGTTCCCCCACCAGGGATCGAACCCAAGCTCTCTACACTGAAGAATAGAGTTTTAACCACTGGACTACTAGGGAAGTCTTGATACCTGTGTTTTTTAAGTTAATATTTAATTTACAACGTTCCTTTTAGACCTCTCACAACAAATATCTATCTGATAGATACCTTCAATTTCCAAACAGCAGAGCAGGAGAAAATTTAAACTGCCCCTTCTTTAGAACTTCCAGCACTTTATGACTCTCAAGTAGCATTTCTCCAAAGTGGCCTCATCCTACAGTGATGTAGCTGTGCTGTCTAAAGTACATTCGGTAAATTCTGTCTTCATCCTCTTCAGGTCCCCTTGGTGGAGTGCACAGCGCCAGCCCATAGCAGGGGTTTCCAGGGGCCCCTCCTGCCTTCCTACAGCTCTGAGCTTATGAACAGAGAGGTCTGTGTTCACAGCCACAACTCCCCAACCCCCCTCCATTCCCAAGACCCCTGAAAACATACAAGACCTCTACTCCAGCCTTAGAGTAAACCCCTTCTATCTGTCACAGCCCTGGTGAGTGAAGTGATCCCAGGAGAGCCTGTGGTAAACTGGAAATAAACCTCTCCTTACCAGAGGCTGCTGCCACTTCACAGCCTCAGACTAGTTCAGTTCAGTTCAGTAGCTCAGTCGTGTCTGACTCTTTGCGACCCCATGGACTGCAGCACCCTAGGCCTCCCTATCCATCACCAACCCCTGGAGTTTACTCAAACTCATGTCCATTGAGTCAGTGATGCCATCCAACCATCTCATCCTCTGTCATCCCCTTCTCCTCCCACCTTCAATATTTTCCAACATCAGGGTCTTTTCCAATGAGTCTGTTCTTCACATCAGGTGGCCAAAGTATTGGAATTTAAGCTTCAGCATTAGTCCTTCCAATGAATATTCAGGATTTATTTCCTTTAGAATGGACTGGTTGTATCGCCTTGCAGTCCAAGGGACTCTCAAGAGTCTTCTCCAACACCGCAGTTCAAAAGCATCAATTCTTTGGTACTCAGCTTTCTTTATAGTCCAACTCTCACATTCATACATGATTACTGGAAAAACCATAGCTTTGGATTAAAGATTTACTGAGCAGGGCCTCGCTCATCAGAACAAGACCCGGTTTCCCCCTCAGTCAGTCTCTCCCATCAGGAAGCTTCCATAGCCTCTTATCCTTCTCCATCAGAGGGCAGATAGAGTGAAAACCACAGTCACAGAAAACTAATCAATCTGATCACATGAACCACAGCCATGTCTAACTCAGAGAAACTATGAGCCATGCTGTGTAGGGCCACCCAAACGGATGGGTCATGGTGGAGAGTTCTGACAAAGTGTGGTCCACTGGAGAAGGGAATGGCAAACCACTTCAGTATTCTTGACTTGAGAACCCCATGAACAGTATGAAAAGGCAAAAAGGTAGGACACTGAAAGATGAACTCCCCAGGTCAATAGGTGCCCAATATTCTACTAGAGATCAGTGGAGAAATAACTCCAGAAAGAAGGAACAGATGGAGCCAAAGCAAAAACAACACCCAGTTGTGGATGTGACTGGTGATGGGTGTAAAGTCCACTGCTGTAAAGAGCAATATTGCATAGGAACCTGGAATGTTAGGTCCATAAATCAAGGCAAATTGGAGATGGCAAACAGGAGGTGGTCAAACAGGAGATGGCAAGAGTGAACATTGACATTTTAGGAATCAGTGAACTAAAATGGACTGGAATGGGTGAATTTAACTCAGATGACCATTGTATCTACTACTGTCACAAGAATCCCTTAGAAGAAATGGAGTAGCCATCATAGTCAACAAAAGAGTCCAAAATGCAGTACTTGGATGCAATCTCAAAAATGACAGAATGATCTCTGTTCATTTACAAGGCAAACCATTCATTATCACAGTAATCCAAGTCTATGCCCTGACTAGTAATGCTGAAGAAGCTGAAGTTGAATGGTTCTATGAAGACCTACAAGACCTTCTAGAATTAACACCCCCAAAAGATGTCCTTTTCATTATAGGGGACTGGAATGCAAAAGTAGGAAGTCAAGAAATAACTGGAGTGACAGGAAAATTTGGCCTTGGAGTAGAGAATGAAGCACAGCAAAGGCTAATAGAGTTTTGCCAAGAGATGTACTCGTCAGAGCAGACACCCTCTTCCAACAACACAAGTCTCTACACAAGAACATCACCAGATGGTCAACACCGAAATCAGACTGATTATATTCTCTGCAGCCAAAGGTGAAGAAGCTCAATTAACAAGACCTTCTAGAATTAACACCCCCAAAAGATGTCCTTTTCATTATAGGGGACTGGAATGCAAAAGTAGGAAGTCAAGAAATAACTGGAGTGACAGGAAAATTTGGCCTTGGAGTAGAGAATGAAGCACAGCAAAGGCTAATAGAGTTTTGCCAAGAGATGTACTCGTCAGAGCAGACACCCTCTTCCAACAACACAAGTCTCTACACAAGAACATCACCAGATGGTCAACACCGAAATCAGACTGATTATATTCTCTGCAGCCAAAGATGAAGAAGCTCAATTCAGTCAGCAAAAACAAGACTAGGAGCTGACTGTGGCTCAGATCATGAACTCCTTATTGCCAAATTCAGACTTAAACTGGGGAAAACCACTAGACCATTCAGGTATGATGTAAATAAAATCCCTTACAATTATACAGTGGAAGTGACAAATAGATTTAAGGGATTAGATCTGATAGACAGACTATTGTTACCATTAAAGAATGGACCAGTGTTTCTCTCTTTCCAGAGAAATCAAAAGCCTGCACCAGTAGGTAAAATCTCCCAGCTGGTAAACATCAGTGACTCAGTCAGTTAAAGAAACCATGTCCATGGGTTCTGCTCTGTGACTCATCAGCCCCCGGGTCTTATGCCTTGGCACTTTCCTTCTCTTTGAATCCTCTCTCTACATAATCTCAGCTGCTCCATAGCTCCCATATCACTTCCAATGATGAAGTGTGAATGACTTTCAATTCCTTTAAATTTTTTAAGTAAAGAATTGTATATACATGCATATATATATATATACACATGGTGATTTGATTCATGAAATGATTCCTACAGTCCAGCTAGTTAACATACCTCATCTTTTCATTGTTGTTGCTCAGTCATGTCTGACTCTTTGCAACTCCATGGACTGCAGCATGTCAGGCTTTCCTGTCCTTCACTGTCCAGAGTTTACTCTAACTCATGTCCCTTGAATAGGTATGCCATCCAACCATCTCATCCTCTGTTGTCCCCTTCTCCTCCTGCTTTCAATCTTTCCCAGCATCAGGGTCTTTTCCAACGAGCCAGTTCTTCCCATCAGGTGGTCAAAGAATTGGAGCTTCAGCTTCAGCATCAGTCCTTCCAATGAATATTCAGGGTTGATTTCCTTTAGGATTGACTGCTATGATCTCTTTGCTGTTCAAGGGAGTCTCAAGAATCTTCAGCACCAAAATTCAAAAGCATCAGTTTTTTGGCTTTCAGAGAAGTGTTAGAGGAACTCTTATCTACAGATCCCATCACTGGCCAGGAATCCCAGTCTTGCAGGAGGTTCACTGGGAGGAGGGTCGTCCCAAAACTTCAGATTGAAGATCCACCAAGAGGGAAATCATCTTTACCATTGTCCCAGAACACAGTATGTTTAGCCTTCCAGTACCTCTGAAGCCAATGTATCGTCTTCCCAATTAAATTTAAGGGGACAACACTTCCGAAGACCATTCTACATCTAAAACTAGTGACAGTGAGTGATCCTGAGGGGTTCTATTTCAGCTCACACCCTTGTCTGTTATCTATGGAAAGGATATTTTTAAATCTGAAAAGAAATTGAGAAATTCGAATTATGGGGAAAAGAAAGCCATGCTATCACTTTTTAAAAATGTCCCGATTTTGCTGTCTTTTTTGAGTATTAAGATCATTGTAGTTGTTTTATGTGTTAAATTGTCCAGTGAAAGGTGCAAAATATGTACATACGGTTATTTTACCTCCCTATGTTGTATGTCAAGCCTTAAACTATTATTAAAGGTACCATTTTCAGCAAACCAAGCAACCAGTAGTAAAAGAAAATGAAAGCTATTCAATCATTATCTGAGCAGATAATGACATCCTTTGTCTATTGCCTCCTATGATCTATCAGTACTGTTTCCAAGAGCAACGACACGTCAAGAAATTTCATCCCTTGATGACACAATAACATTTCTGTTAAAAACATTTTATTAGGAAAACCGATCTTTTCTTCCTTATGGACGGGAGTTGTTTATTTTTTAAATAAAGACCTCTTCATTCCCCCATCGATGAAGCTAATTTTCTAATAACCTTGTTCCATTTTCAAATATTAATGTGTGACAATTCTGTTGAATGGGTTGTTTAAGACCCTTCATGTTGTAGTTTATTAAAACAACTAAAAGAACAGTTTCTAATTAAATAAGTAGGACACAGGAACTGAAGCAGCTATATATTCAGTGAGCCTCTGTGTTCAGGTCATGTTGCTCGTTTCAAAGGAACCACTTTAAAGTCTAAGGGGAGGGTATCACCTGAGTACCTATTGCCACTTCCACTAGTCAGTGGTGAATCATATCCGTGTTGTGGAAGTAACAAAAGCTAATTAAAGTTGGCATTGCTTTTAACAAAGCTGTCAGTAGCAGCCACCTTGACTTTCATGGGCTGGAGAGACACCCCTTTATTCCACTTCCCATTCTTCCATTTCTGCAGCCACTCAGTGACCCATCTCATCATCAGTCATTCACTGTTCCTATTTTCTCAGAATGTAGAAGAGACAGCACACTCCTCCGGGTCCTCTCCTGTAGAGCACTTTAATAGATGATCATGTATACAAAACCTTTTGGATTGTGTCTGCTTGCAACTTGGAGTCAGTAGCCTGTGTTAGAAATGGGAGCTGTGACTTGTCTTTGATCTCACTCACTTCCTGCATGACCTTGGCCAAGCTATATAACTTCTCCACAGCTCATTTTCCTCTTTTCTAAAGTGACAGAGTAGGATTCTGTGAAATATTAAATTCCAAAATGTTTATGATCCTATCAGAGAGAAGTATACATTTTACTCCTGAGCTCTTTATTGCTTCCCAACACTTAAGTGCAAACTGGTCTTCCAGCTGGACCCTGAGACATCAAGTAGTTTGGCCCTAAGATACACCTTACAAAACTTTTATTTGAAAAATGCTTAAACAACAAAGATAGGAAAATTACATCTTCTACTTAAAAATTATATATAAAATTAAAGTTTCCACATCACCCCAGAGGCACTTTTAACACTCGTGTTGCCAAGGGTATCACCAAGAATTGAGGAGTATATTTATTCAACTATATGTGGCAGCTCTACAGTTCCCTTTCCAAAATGATCTGATGGGTCAACTTTCTTCATTTTGAAAATCTTTATTGTACTTAATTTTTTTTTTAAATTACAAACACAGTAAACTATGGTGTTCCTGTTTAGTACTTAGTTGATTTGATGATGGGCTAGTATTCAGTCAATTTTGTGAACAGCAGGGGTAATGATGAGAAGAGAAGAAGAAATGAGGAAAGACTGGGGACATACCTTGGTTCTTTTTCTAAAAGAAAATATGAAAGTAGCATATCTGGAGAGGTCTATATCTGAGAAGTGTGTGAGATGCTTGAAAAAAAATTTTTTTTAAGAAATTCATGTTCATTTAACATTACTCATTGCACGTTCTAAACAAGAGTTATTTTGCAAGGGCAAGTTTATAGTGAAGCAGAGTGGTTGGTTTCTTCACAAGTGCATAGCATTTCATGGGCAGCACTGAAGAATTCTGTCTTTCTGGCTAGTTAGGTAATATAGATTGCCCAGCAGGAAAGGCTTGTTAGATGAGGATAACTCAAGTGTGCTTCAGGAGCCCCATTATGAAAATTACTGGTCTAAGTGTAAGCCTTGGTAATTAGTGGGTAAGTAATTCAGTGTAACCTGTAGTACCTAGGGGTAGAAACTCTGTATTAACAGATTAAGTTAACCTGATTTTTCCCACTTTCAGGAACTAACATGATCCAAAGGCTGTAAGAAAAGCTCATCAGGTTCTCATGAAGTGAGCAAACTCAGCCCTTCTTTTTCTGGAACCCTTTGCTCTACTCCCACTTTGTTTTGCTCCTATTCCTTCCTCCTCAGTCACTGTTGCTGCTGCTGCTATGGGTAAGTAATTCAGTGTAACCTGTAGTACCTAGGGGTAGAAACTCTGTATTAACAGATTAAGTTAACCTGATTTTTCCCACTTTCAGGAACTAACATGATCCAAAGGCTGTAAGAAAAGCTCATCAGTTTCTCATGAAGTGAGCAAACTCAGCCCTTCTTTTTCTGGAACCCTTTGCTCTACTCCCACTTTGTTTTGCTCCTCTTCCTTCCTCCTCAGTCACTGTTGCTGCTGCTGCTGCTAAGTTGCTTCAGTCGTGTCCGACTCTGTGCGACCCCATGGATGGCAGCCCACCAGGCTCCCCGGTGTTGCACACCCCTAAACCACTTCTCCTCCTGGACAGCCCTTATTTGCCCTCATAGTTTGGGCTCACAAACTAGTTCCTTGTGAAGAATCCTACCTCCATCACCTCCTCCAGTACAAGTCAGAATTAGTAGCTCTTTCCTTTTGATTTCTGAACCTTGCTGTTGTCAGGTTAATCTCCTCCACAAGATCATTGTCTTCTTAAGGTTAGAGACAGTGTCTAGATATCTGTGTTATCAAACCAAACTTGGGTCCGCTCCCCCAAATGCAGGAAAGCCAATCTACTGACACTGGCTTGTGGTGAAGGAAAGTGCCATGTTTCTTGCAAGGTGATAAACAAGGAGTTCGGGGCAGGTAGTGCTCAAAAAGCCAAACTCCTCTATGGGTTTCAGCCAAGCATTTTTAAAGTCCAGATGAGGGAGGGGCATCCCAGCATATGTGATCAGCTCATCCCCAGTTCTCTGATTGGTTGATGGTGAGGTAACTGGGTGATGTTACAGGGGTTAATGTTATCAATCCTTAGGCAAAAGTCGATCTGGGGACTATATGCTCACAATCATCAAGTAGTTAATTTCTTCCATTTGGTGGTGGTTTTAGCATCTGTAAAACAACTCAGGAAATGTGCATCAGATACTATTATTTAGGGTACTTCAGACAGAAGCCAGAGCAGAGGATATGGAGGAAGGGTCTGTCTTGGGAAGGCCCTGTAGGATCCTGCCCAGTTACAGCTGCATTTTCCATCTGCAGACCAGACAGTGCCTGGCAGATGGGAAGAGTTAAAAATATTGGAGAGTTTAATATAATCACAAGGACAATATGGAAACCTCGTGGGAGACAGTTCACTTTAGAAACATGCACAGACAACCTCCATCCATCAGGTAACATTTGTTTCCCTAATCTTAGGTTCAAGTGACCTTGATCCTTCAATGATGTTGGACACTGGAGAGATCATTGATACGGGATCTGATTATGAAGATCAGGTAATTAAAATCTAAAAATATTTGTCTATTTAAATGTTTTTAATTTTGGTCTTTATAAGTGTTTCATGAAAATTAGAATTACAAATCATTCTGTGAAATGATTACAGATAACTAATTATCTGTTCCATGATAAATCATACAGCTTTTATTCATTAACTTTGGCCCTCTAACCCTCCTTTATCCACAGATTCAAAGTGGCAATTAATTAAGGGAAGATCTGTGGTCAAAAGTTATATGAGCTAGAAGTAAAGCTACATGAGGTTCTCTCGCCCAAGAATTTATCTGTGTCTCATTCTTCCCAATTATAAGCTCAGTATTTACTAACCACTGCCTACAGACTCGGGGCCCTGCTTTCTTTTTCTAACCTTTAAAAGGGACGGCTCACCAAGGACAACACAGCCAAGAAGTCACATATATTTTCTATTTGGATAAGAAATTTATCTGGGTCATTTTTTCTCAGCAAAAGAACTTTTCTTCCTGCCCTGTTTTAATATACTAACCACTGCCTACAGACTCGGGGCCCTGCTTTCTTTTTCTAACCTTTAAAAGGGACGGCTCACCAAGGACAACACAGCCAAGAAGTCACATATATTTTCTATTTGGATAAGAAATTTATCTGGGTCATTTTTTCTCAGCAAAAGAACTCTTCTTCCTGCCCTGTTTTAATGATCCAAAATAGTTGGCAAATGATCTGACTCTCTAATTAGGCCTTATTTTTTAAAAAAGTATCTTGTCTGAAACTTCATCCACCTCTCATCAATGCTGTTCTGCAGTGGCTGAAAGCCAAGAGGGCGTGTTCTCCTGACTGTTCCCCCCATTTTCAACTAATACATGTCACAAATTAGTGAAATAGATCTTACCAGTGTCCAAATGTAACGGCTGTTTCTCTGTTTCACATATGTATTCAGAAATTAAGTTTCTTCCCTTACATCACAAAGCAAGGAGAAGATATTGACAAGTATTTAAAATATCTTTTAGCATTTATTAAGCACTTCATACATACTAAACATTGGGCTAGGTTCCTTAACTTGCTTATCTCACTAATTCCCCACAACATCTCTAGGAAATAGGAATTATTCATTACAACATCTCTAGGAAATAGGAATTATTATCTTTATTTCATAGATAAGAGAATTAAGACTCCAAGAGTAATGTGCATGCGGTTATACAAATAGTTTCACAGTGGAGCTTGTGAACTCAGGGCAGTTTCCCTAAACCTGCACTTGCCACCCACCATCCTCGGTCTCCAAAGACAGGCCATTCAGTGATGAGTTTTTGGAGTGTTTCCAGTTGCTAACTCTTAAGACCTCAGCAGAGGCAAATGCCAGACAACCACTATAAAAAGTGAGCTCACCATCTAAAAGTATAGACCGCACCAAGAAATGAACCACAGCATGACATCCAGCTGATTAAACAAATGAAGGGTTCACACCCCAAGGACTAGACAGAACAGAAAAATCTGAAAGAAATCTTAATCAAGGAATACTTAAAATATCCAAAGAGATAAAGGGAAGATTAGAAGTCTTGAAACAAGTACAGGAAAGAATGGAAAGCAAGAGGCAAGAAGGAATAGTGAGGAAGAAATAGAAATTCCAGGCACAAAAAATATTGTCATTGCAATAAAAATTGTGTCTAGTAGACAAGACACAGCTAAAAAGAGACAATGCTAGAGCTGAGAAATTTCCCTTAGAATAAAACAGAGAGCTAAAAGAGAGTTCTTCTTGTCAAAGAAAGAACTTGGGAGACACTGAGGATGGGATGATTGTGTCAGCATGTTCTAAGAGTTCCAGAAGGAGGATTGAGTGGAGGGAATAGAGCTTCATGTTAACAGATAATGGAAAAAAACAAACAAACAAACAAATAATGGTTGAGAATTTCACAGAGATGAGAAAAGGCAAGTCCCCAGAGCGAAGGAGCACATTGTGTCCTGAACAGGAAAAAAAAACCCTCACCTATTCTTTTTTCATTTAGCAAATATTAATAGAGCACCTACTATGTGTCGGGTACTATTTCGGAATGTCTAACTGTATAAAACAGACAAGGAGCGTCCATACAGGTGGGGAAGATAGTATATAAGAAACGTGTTAGTAAATGAGTAACTATCCTAGATTGATATGTGCTATGAGAAGAAAAAACAATAGAACAAGGTAGGAAGGTTAGGAATGCTGGAATAGGGACAGATTATAGCATTAACTAGGAGAGTCAATATTAACTAGGATGGTCTCATTAAAGAGGCGAGATTTGAGCAAAGACTTGGCATATAATGTAAAACATAGAGAACACAAAATACTAAAGACAAAAATAAAATATTAAAAGTGAAAAGGTAATACCTAATAGTTTGGTGGGGAAGGGCAACAGATTCAATAAGTCAGGTGCTTGCCTTTTCTGAGTACCTCCAATAAGTCAGATGCTGTGTTTTATGGTTTACATACATCATTGCTAATCTTTCCAATAACTTAAGAAGGTAGCTCTGTTAAACTCAAACTCAGAGAGCTTAAATGACTTCCCAAGACCACACAGCTAACAAGTAGTAGAGTCAGGAATCAAACTATGATCAGTCTGGCACCAAAAGCTAGTTTATGCTTTCACATTCTAAATAAAGCCATTATCAAGGTCACTGACAATCTATTGCCAATTCCAGTTAATGCTTTTTCATGATCTTTCTTGACTTTTGCTCCCTTTGATCCACTCCTGTGACAGTAATGCAAAAGCAGCCACAACTCTACTTAAAAGTATGGCTGTGTTCCAGTAAAACTTTATTTATGGTCACTGAAATTTGAATTCCACATATTTCTTGTTATTTATTTTGACTGTTTGAAAATATAAAGCCCATTCTTAACGAAGACGCTGTTTACAGTCAGCAGAGTGGATTTGGCCTGTGGCCATAGGTTGCTGTGGAGAAGGAAATGGCAGCCCACTCCAGTATTCTTGCCTGGAGAATCCCAGGGACAGGGAAGCTTGGTGGGCTGCTGTCTATGGGGTCGCACAGAGTCTGACATTACTGAAGCGACTTAGCAGCAGCAGCATAGGTTGCTGACCATGACTATAAACCATCTCCACCTCTTGACACTGTCCTATTGCTTTCTAACATTTCTATAGTATTTAATACTGTTCTAGATGCTTCACATTTATTACATTTTATCCCAAGACAGTTACATGAGATTGATATCATTATCCCAATTTCACTGATAAGGAAACTGTAGCCCAGAGGAATTCAGAAGTTTACTTAAAGTCACACACCTGGCAAGAGGTAAAGACAGAATTCCAACACAGCTGTCTGACTGCAGAGCTGAGATCAGGAAAGACAGATGAGGCTCTGTTATAGTAACAAATAAAACTCAAGGGACTTCAATGGCAATCCAGTGGTTGAGACTCCGTGCTTCCACAGCAGGGGGCATGGGCTCAGCCTCTGATCAGAGAACTAAGATTCAGCATGCCATAAGTTTCTTTTAATTTTTTTTTTAAAAAGGAAAGAATAGCAAACTAATGGAGCTTATATTTTTAAAACAAAAACAAAAACCATCAAAATTTGAGTGTTTTCTTTCCAGAGAGACATCCAAAGGGGCCATGGATAAGAAGGGGAAAAGCATGGGGCAGGGGGAGTGGCGGAAACCTGCTCTTAATTGCATATTCCTTCCTCTCACGATCATGAGACATCCCCTGTCCCTGACTCTGCGTATGTCTAAGGAGGCTGAAATATGGAGCTTACTTAAGTGTTTAGTGAGTGCCGAGCCAGCCGGGGCTGCAGAGCTCTTGCCCCCACTGCTCTCTCTCTCACACTCCTTCACTTCTTGGCCCACTCTTTCTTGGTTTTCTTGTGAACTCTGCTCTGTTGGTGCATTACTTCCATATGAGCATCCCCGGTATCCTGGGAAAGGGAACCTTCGCTCCTCACTGCACACGTTATCCTTTGAGAAGCTCGACCACAGGCATGATTTCAGCTTCATTCAGAGTCCCCTGGTGAGCTTCCAACACCTATGTCTGCCTGCTAAACAGCACTGGTTGGATTTCCCACGTGCATCTCAAACTCAGAATGTCCAAAACTGAACTCACTGTCTTCCCCCACAAAATCTGTTCTTCCTTCTGTTTCCCCTAGTTCTGTGAATGGTACCACCATCCTCCCAGCTGCCCAAGCCAGAGACCAGGGTGCCTTCCTAGTCTCCTTCCTTTTCTCCCTCCCTACAGCGGGGTGATCAGAAAGCTGGTCAGCTGTCCGTTTCCTGTGCAGGCATCACTCCCTCCCTCTCCAGTCCCACTGCCACTGCCCTGGTTCACACCCTCACCCTCCTTCCCCAGAACCACTGAGAGTGTCCGAGCCAGTCTCCCTTCCCCAGGCTCCTCACCCACGAAAGTCATCTTGCTTAAAAGCCAAGTCAGTCGGCATATCCCACTGCTTAAAACTGTTCATGGCTCTTCATCGATGTCAGAATTAAATCAGAATGCTTATCAGTATACATGGGAACTTTCAAATTAGCCTGATCATCACCTCCTTCCCCAAACTCATCCCTTGCCAATCACCAAAACACACAGCATGTACCAGCCACACCAAGCCATCTGCAGTTCCCCTAGGCGGGGGTTGTGCTTTGTGAAGTCTCTTTCCTCTATGTGGAAGCTTCTGCAGCCCCATCACCCCGTGCCAAATAACCTCCACTCGTGGTCCATCAGGACCACACTCCTCGAGGAAGCCTTCTCGTTCCATGTCAGGTTCACCTTCCTGGGGGACCCACGAGCCCCTGTGTTCTAATAGCCTCTTGCACTGTGTTCTGCTCTCCTGTCACTCAACCAGCACACAATATGTGCTCAAAAATGTCCATTTTTTGTAAAGTCCAAAAAATGATTTCTAGTTTTTCTACTTCAAGTGTTGAAAGGAAAAAAAAAAAAAAAAAAGCCTAGGCTTTAGTATCCTGTGAAATTATCCTTCAAAAATGAAAGAGAAATAAAAACCATCTCAGACAGAAATTGAGGCAATTTGTTACCAGTAGACCTTCCTTGCAAGAAATGCTAAAAGAAGTTTGTTAGAGAAAAGGAAAATTATATAGGTCAGAAATTCAGATCTACATAAAGAAAAGAAAAGTATCAGAGAATAGATAAGTGAAAGTAAAATAAAAACTTATTTTTCTTATTCTTAATTGATCTAACAGATAATGACATGTTAAAGACAATAATAGCCACAATGTATTTTATTATGTATGTTTATGTATTAGTGAAATGAATGACAACAAAGGATGGAAGGGAGGAATGAGGAATATTTTGTTATTATAAGGTACTTGTACTGTCTGCTTATTTGAAAGTGGATTTGGATTAGTTTAAATGGGTATTCCAAATTCTAGAGCAACCACCTTTTAAAAAAAAATGTTTAAAAAGAAACGTAATTGATATGCTAAGGAAGGAGAGAAAATGGAATCATATAAAATGCTTAACTAAAGATACAAAGGCAGAAAAAGTTTGGAGATTAAAAGAAGAAGCAAAGAACATGGGCAATAAACAGAAAATAGTAACAAATGCTAGATGAAGCCAGCTATATCAGCAGACACTTTAAATATCAGTGATCTAAATACTCCAATTAAAAGACAGAGATTTTCAAAATCAATCAAAAAAAGACCCAACCACATGCTGTCTTCGTCATTATTGTTCAGTCACTAAGTCATGTCTGACTCTACTACATCCCCACAGACTGTAGCCCACCAGGTTCCTCTGTCCATGGAATTTTCCAGGCAAGCATGCTGGAGTGGGTTGCCATTTCCTTCTCCAGGGGATCTTCCCAACCAAAGGATCAAATCCCCATCTCTTATATTGCAGACAGATTTTAAATTTACCACTGAGCCACAGGGAAGCCCACATGCTATCTGCAAGAAACTTATCTAAAATATAAGGATACATATAGATTAACAAAAAGGAATAGAGAAAGATGTATCTTTTAGCACTAAATAAAAGAAAACAAAAATAGCTATATTAATTTCAGACAGGGCAAATTTCAAAGCAAGAAAAGTTATCAGGGAAAAGAAGAGTGGTACGTGATGATAATGGGGTCAATACTCCAAGAAGACATAACCAATTCATAGTGTATATGCTGCTAACAACAGAGCGTTTCTAGACTCATCATTTGCCCAAGCCTTTGGTCCCATTCTTTCCATCTGCCCTAGAACTTTGCTCCATTAACTGGTACTGCTTCATCTTTCTAAATGCTGGAGAGGGTGTGGAGAAAAGGGAACCCTCTTACACTGTTGGTGGGAATGCAAACTAGTACAGCCACTATGGAGAAAAGTGTGGAAATTCCTTAAGAAATTGCAAATAGAACTGCCTAATGACCCAGCAATCCCACTGCTGGGCATACACACTGAGGAAACCAGAATGGAAAGAGACATATGTACCCCAATGTTCATCGCAGCACTGTTTATAATAGCCAGGACATGGAAACAACCTAGATGTCCATCAGCAGATGAATGGATAAGAAAGCTGTGGTACATATACACAATGGAGTATTACTCAGCCATTAAAAAGAATACATTTGAATCAGTTCTAAT
>SJYX01012385.1:74557-156509 GCA_006410675.1 Oreotragus oreotragus
GGAGATGGTGATGGACAGGGAGGCCTGGCGTGCTGCGATTCATGGGGTCGCAAAGAGTCGGACACGACTGAGCGACTGAACTGAACTGATGCTGGGAATGATTGAAAGCAGGATGAGAAGAGGATGACAGAGGACAAGATGTCTGGATGACATCACCAATTCAATGAACATGAGTTTGAGCAAGCTCTGTGAGACGGTGATGGACAGGGAAGCCTGGCATGCTGCAGTCCATGAGGTCGAAAAGAGTCAGACACGACTGAGGGGCTGAACAACAAAAAATAACGGAAATAAAAACAAACTTAAAAAATGGAACCTAATTAAACTAAAAAAACTTTTGCACAGCAGAAGAAACCATTAAAAAATTTAAAAACAAGAAGCCAACCCACAGAATGGGAGAAAATATTTGCAAATGATGTAAGCAACAACGGGTTAATCTTCAAAATTTACAAATAGCTCATGTGGCTCAATATCAAAAACATAAACAACCCAGTCAAAAAATGGACAAAAGACCTAAATAGACATTTTTCCAAAGGAGGCTGGCCAAGAGGCACATGAAATGATTCTCAACATCACTAGTTATTAGAGAAACGCAAGTAAAAACTATGAGATACCACCTCACACAAATCAGAATGACCATCATCAAAAATTCTACAAACAATAAATGCTGGAGAGGGTGTGGAGAAAAGGGAACCCTTCTATACTGTTGGTGGGAATGTAAATTGGTACAGTCACTATGGAGAACAATGTAGAGATTCCTTAAGAACTAAAAACAGGGCTCCTTATGATCCAGCCGTCCCACTCCTTAGACATTTATCTGGAGTAAAACACCATCCATAAGAATACATGCACCCCAGTGTTCATTGCAGCTCTATTTACAACATCCAAGACACAGAAGCAACTTACATGTTCATTGACAGATGAATGGATAAAGAAGTCGTGGTACATATATACGATGAGTATTACTCAGCCATAAAAAAAGAATGAAGTAATGCCATTTTCAGAAACATGAATGGACCTGGAGATTATCATACTAAGGAAAATAAGTCAGAGAAAGACAAATATCATATGCTATCACTTATATGCTGAATCTTTAAAAAAAAATGATACATTTGAAATTATTTACAACACAGAAACAGACTCACACACTTAGAGAATAAACTTGGATTGGGAGTTTAGGATTGACATGTACAAACTACATTTAAAATAGATAACCAAGGACTTCCCTGGTGACACAATGGATAGGAATCCACCTGCCAATGCAGGCGAGATGGGACCAATCCCTGCTCTGGAAAAATTCCACATGCCACAGAGCACGCACCACAACTACTTCAACTGTGCTCTAGAGCCTGTGATGAAGCCCGCATGCTTAGAGCTCATGCTATGCAACAAGAGAAGCCAGGACAATGAGAAGGCCACGCATCGCAACAAAGAGGAGACCCGCTTACTGCAACCAGAGATAGCCTGTGTGCAACAACGAAGACCCAGCATAACTAGCGAACTAACTAGATAAATAATTTTAAATAATTAAATAGATAACCAGCAAGGACCCTACTGTATAACAGAGGAAACTCTGCTCAATGCTCTGTAACAACCTAAATGGGAAAAGAATTTGAAAAAGAATAGATACATGTATATGTATAACTGAATCAATTTGCTGTACACCTGAAACAAACACAACATTGGTAATCAACTATACTTCAATATAAAATAAAATATTAAATACATGGTGTAGCATGTAGATATGGTCAGTGAGGTGAGGAGAAGCTTTTCTAAGGCAAGCAATGCTTGAGTTAAGATATGAAAGGTGAGCTAAGATGTCCCAAGTATGTGTGAGAAAGTGAAAGAACTGGAAAGTTTGAGGGGTACAAGGATGTTCAGAAAAAGGAATAGCCTGTATAAGCAGAAAGAAGCATGGCATCTGGAAGGCCAGTGTGACTAGACTGTAGAGTAAAGGGCAAGTGGGTGTGAGAGGAGCCTGGAGAGTGGGGCTTCGTAGAGCAGATGCTGTGCTGTGCTAAGTCGTCTCAGTCATGTCCAACTCTTTGCAATCCCATGGACCATAGCCCACCAACCTCCTCTGTCTATGGAATCATCCAGGCAAGAATACTGGAGTGGTTGCCATTTCCTTCTCCAGGGGATTGAACTGACCTAGTAACTGAACCTCCATCTCTTATGTCTCCTGCACTGGCAGCGGATTCTTTACCACTAGAGCAAGTAGGTGTTTTGATTTTATCCTAAAAGCAATGGGAAGCACTAAAGAATTGTTCTGTTTTGTTTGGGGTAGAGAAGGGTATGTTAACATTTTATTTGTGTTTTTAAAAAAAAGATTGTTCTCACTGCAATGTGAAGAACACTTTGGAGGAGGGCAAGAATGGATCTAGGAAGTCTAAGGGAACGCTCAGTGATCCAGACAAGAGACCACGAATGGTACCTTACAGGGGAGTACTGGAGGAGGTGGACAGAAAGTGATGAATCTGAGAGGTACTTGTCAGGTAAAATCAACAGGACTTCAGGTTGGAATGGAAATGAGAGCCAAGGGGGAATGCGCTGTTGAAGGTGACGCCTGCGTTTTTAACTTGTACAGCTGGGTGGTGACTTTCACTGAGAAAAAACACAAAGAAAACACCAGTCCTATAAGGAAAGAGCATGAGTGTAATTTTAGTTAGATATGCTAAGTTTAAGTGCTTTGATGTACCCAAGTAGAGAATTCAAGTGAAGAATTAAAAACACAGGTCTGGTGCTTAGAAGAAAAATCTGGGCTGGGCATATAAATTTGTGAGCTTCTGAATATAGGTAGAGCTTGAAACTAAGTGGAGATGAGATACTTAGAGAAAAAGATCAGAATTGAGAAGAGAAGAGGATCTTATTGAAAGGCTGGGTAGGAGAAGTGAAGTGAAAGTCATTCAGTTGTGTCGGATTCTCTGAAACCCCAAAGACTGTAGCCTGCAGGGCTCTTCTGTCCATGGGATTCTCCAGGTAGGGCAAGAAGAGGCAGCAGAAAAGATGTGAAAGAAGTTGTTAATGAGACAGGAGCAAAATCAGCAGAATGTGGGATTCTAAAAGCCAAAGAGAACAGTATTTCAAAGAGCAGAGAGTGTTAAGTGTTGATTCAAAGATTAAGAAAAGGGAGGATGGGAAATGGCCATTGTATATAGAAACCTGGAAGACATTGTTGGCCTTCCAAAGAGCTACTGGGGGATGCAGTCTTGTTTGTTTGTAATAGAAGACACTTGAACGTGTTTAAAAACCCGTAGAACAGATCCACTCATTCATGAGCTGGAGAATAGACAAGAGAGGGGAGCTTCCTCTGAAAGCAGGCGGAGCTAAAGCACAGCGTTTTGTTTTGTTGTTGTTTTCCTTGTTTCTTTTTTTCTACTTTACAATATTGTATTGGTTTGCATAGATGGAGTGGGACGTGCCTGGTGGTCCAGTGGTTAAGACTCTGCACTCTCGCTGCAGGTGGACCAGGTCAGCTCCTGGTGGGGGACCTAGATCCCATGCTGCAACTGAGAGTTCGAGTGCTGCAATGAAGTGCAACCATAAATAAATACACAAAAAATAAAATTTAAAAAGAAAAAAAGCACAAGTGGAGAGACTGGTGTTAGAGGAGGGACCACATGCATGGATATCAATCAGGTAGGAGTGTGGGTTTGAGTGTTTAATGGTAGGACGTTAATGAGGCAAAACCATCTGTTAAGAGTCCAAGATGTGAAGCAAGTAGAGGGCTGAAATATTGTACAATCCCGCAAAGCATGAACTAAGGAAACCTAACAGGATTGGACTCATATAGCGTCTGAGAGCCCATTTGACATTAGTGCCTGGAATTTTGTTTTGACCAAGTGATCCTCTTAACTTTTTCCATTTATTTAGCAAATGTTAGTTGGGTGTCCCAGAGGTGCCAGACACTCTTCTTGGCACTAACGATACAGAGGAAACTGTGGAACTCCCACAAGGCACAGGAATTGTCCCTAGTTCACTTCATGCAATAATAGAGTTTTACCAAATTTATTGACACTAACAGATCAGAGCATTAGCAGTGTAAAAGATGGTGGACCAAGAATAGAAAGGGAAGTGGACAGATGACAGGGGGCAAAGCCCAGAAAAACTGGAAGTACATTTGTCTTCTTTAAAAATATAACTCTATGTCACAAATTCAAACCAGCTCTTTATTAAAAAGAATAGTTGATCCTAGCAGTCCTACAAGGATCATTTCAAATCCTGCTTCTTCTTCTTTCTCTAATAATTAGAGTAAACATTCATTTCTTGCCTATCCCACTGAACACCCAAAGCACTTGAGGTTTATACCCTGTCTGAGCACTTGATGCGTAATTTTGTATTCCACCATGTGCTCACTCACGTTGCTCCCTGCGTGTCTCCTACGTGCATCCATCATGAGAAAGAGCGTGACTGTGGAGCCAGACAGACCTAGTTCAAACTCAGGAGCATACCTATGGGTTGCAGGTTACTTAACCACTTCAAGCCTGAGTTTCTTCATCTGTAAAACTGGGCATAATACCCCGAGGCTATGTGGATTAAAAGAGACGATCTGTGCAAAAGCACCCGACACAGTAGGCCATTTTCTCTTTCTTCTTTCCTTCTTGATAGTGGGTCCCTGTCTTGTACTTTTTTTGTGTCTACTGTACTGTGGCAGGGACAGTGTCAAGACCAAAATAGACTTATGAACTAAAATCACAGTGCCACATTGCCTGATCAGAACAAATAACAGACTTTAATGTGTGTGTGAATTTCAAAAAGAACTTCCATAGTTCTATTCAGCTTCTAGATTAAGAAATATTATACTGAGTCAAAACCTGTGTTAGGTTGTATGGGTAAAACTGTTTTAAAGTAGCGCCCTTCCTACAGATGAACCTCCTTCCAAAGCAGATACAGAGACTCAGATGTAGAGAACAATCTTGTGGACCCAAGGGGAAAAGGGAGAATGGGGTGAGTCAGGAGATCGGAACTGACGTGAACACACTTCTCTGTGCTGTTGTGCTCGATCACTTCAGCTGGGTAGCCCTCCAGGCTCCTCTGTCCATGGGATTCTCCAGGCAAGAATGCTGGAGTGGGTTACCATGCCCTCCTCCAGGGCATCTTTCCCACCCAGAAAGCGAACCCGCATCTCTTATGCCTCCTGCATTTCAGGTGGGTTCTTTACCCCTAGCTCTACCTGGGAAGCTTGAAAACCTATTGTATAGCCCAGGGAACTCTACTCAGTGCTCTGTGGTGACTAAATGAGAAGGAAATAAAAAAAAAAGAGGGAATATAAGTGTACGTACAGCTGATTCACTCTGCTGTACAGCAGAAATGAACACAACATTGTAAGGCAGCTATACTCCAATAAGAAAATGTTTTTAATAAAATAGTGCCAATTCCAAAGCAGTTTATTTCAGCAGCACAGCACTGGTCATAATTTGATGCTTTATCAAGTTGTAACTGCCACCCTGAGCCCTGTTCTCATGCGTAAGTCAGGTTTTTGTATCAAGTCCTACAAGAACTGATTGACGCTGGGAATCTGGAATGGCAAGGTTTACCTCTCAGCTCTGCAGCAAGCACCTGTATTTGACAATGAATACTATTGGTGGCCTATTGGAAGGATGAAAGCAGGCGTTTTGGAGAGGGAAAAGGAACAAGGTCATAAAGATGTGTCTAGCTTTCCCCATGGAGAAGGAAAGGGCAACCCACTCCAGTATTCTTGCCTAGAGAATCCTGGGGTCAGAGGGTCACACAGAGTCGGACATCACTGAAGCGACTTTGCATGCATGCATGCATTGGAGAAGGAAATGGCAACCCACTCCAGTATTCTTGCCTGGAGAATCCCAGGGACAGAGGAGCCTGGTAGGCTGCTGTCTATGGGGTTGCACAGAGTTAGACACATCGAAGCGACTTAGCAGCAGCAGCAACAGCAGCTTTCCCCAATTACTAAAACAAAAATATCTGCATCAGGTTTAGACAGCCAGCCCTTCCTGACTGTCTCCATGGACCACGGACAGTTTGCAACTAATTGATTCTGTAAGAAGAAAGACAAGTCCCATTTTCAAACCTCTTTAATTGTATAAGGATGCATTTTCACTACTCTACACTGCAAAGTCAGGGATGTCCTTCACATTTTCGGTATAGATATTAAACAATAAGTGGCAGCATTCTGTCACTTAGGTCACCAATTCTGAAACAGGAGATCAATATAGTCCCACGCTCTGAGACATAAACGTGAATGCCTCATCACAGGACTGAAGGAGAAATCTCTTCAGAAGGAAATAAGAACTGATAGAATCCCTTATTTCAAAGCAACAGGATATATTCCAGGGGTAAAAACATATGAAGGATTGATCAGTAGAGACTGTTTTTCCCTTTTCAAAAGCCCTATTATTCTTATTAGACAGGTTTTTATAATTAATTTCGCTCCTATGACATCTTATTAACCAAAATAACCTTGAATGCCCTGTCATTCTGAAGGCGAATAAAAATATTTGTGATAGCACAATAGTCCTCTGCATGATAAAGGAAAGAAAATAGAACTCATGTGTGACTCGTCATCTGATGTGCCTTGGAGCCTTAAATGACAGGAAATTGTCATTAATGGGAAACCAAATAACCTGGGAATATAAGGTGTTTACAGAAGCAAGGCTGGGAACAGTGCCCAAACCCTGAAAACCCAACCTAAGAGCAAACACAGGCCTACGCAGACTTAAAGATCAGTGGCAGGAAAGGAGTGTGATGAGGTGATGAGGTTGCCCTTTGCTCCTTGGAGCTGGTTGCCAAGGAATGGAGTTACCATTGTCCTCCTACTGATGAATTATCTTTTTCTGTAGATTTTGGGAATTTTCGTTAAATCCATTGTTTTGTTAGGAATGGTGATTGTGGCTAAGGAAGTAAAGGCCCCAAGCTTTGAGTCCCGGATGGGTTTGAGTTCTGGTTCTACCACTGAGTGGCTTTGTGATACTGACGCATCCAGTTACTTCTCTGAGCCTCAGTTGCCAAATTTATCAAATGAAGAAAATAATGTGAAGATTAAAGAACTGATTTACGTCAAGCCATTCTATCAGATATAAAAGTGCTGAACCTGTAGTTAGGCAAACATAAAGTCTTAACATGATGATTCTTTACTGTAAGTTTCTCATATCCTCTTTTGAATGTAGATAGAAAATGCTATATAGAACAACAGCTTTACTGTTCAGGAGTCTGGAAGGACCCTTCCCTTCGAAAATACATGAAATAATAGCACAGATAGGAGTAAAATAGTAAAAACTGACTTGGGACTCCAGTGCCAGCCTGGAAGCTCTCAGCAGACTTGCCTTCCTTTTGCCAGCTCTACTCCTGTTCCTGTCGTAGCACAGGTCACATGTGTTATGGCCACTTGTGTGCATCTTTCTCCCCAGTAGATGATGCCTAGGGACCTGGACAATGTCCACTTCACTATAATTCTTCAATCCTTGCCTGATGCTCAACAAAGCGCATGCATGTGTGCACGCATGCTTGTCACTTCAGTCATGTCCGGCTCTTTTTGACCCTATAGACTACAGGCTCCTCTGTCCATGGACCTCTCTAGGCAAGAATACTAGAGTGGGCTGCCATGCCCTCCTCCAGGGGATCTTCCCAGCCAAGGGATCAAATACATGCCTTCTGCATTGGAAGGCAGGTTCTTTACCACTAGCACCACCTGGGAAGCCCTGCTTGACAAAGTAAAGGAGGGCAATTCAGAAATATTTTCTCCACAAACAGAATAAAGAAAAATCTCAAAGGGAAATATAGTGAAGTCTGTCATTCTATAAACTATAAACAGAGAACAGGGATTTTAAAAATTACATGCAATGATGAAATTCTTTAAATTTATATGTTTTCAAAGGAAGGTGAGAAGTGGTGGGAGGATCTGGAAATATCTAAGTGGAGAAGCACATTTTCCTGAGAGCATGACCTGTCCACTCCATGGTGGGTGGGGTTTGTGGTCTGGTTCACAGCTATTTCCAGTGCCTTGCACAGCACCTGACTCATGCTCAATGAACAACTGTTTGGTGAAGAAATCCTGTCATCTATACGGGACTGTATCATTTTAGAAGAGGGAGTTAAACTTCTGTATTATCTATGTAAGAATCGTATCCTAGAGATGGAGATTACCAAGATGGAATTCAGATCTTTGTATTTGTAAGAAGGAGTTTTCTAGCCATAGTTATCCACATGGATACCTCAGTGATGATATTCAAATAAACTCTATGTAGCCATTCTTCAGAGGTGCTAAAAAAAAAAAAAAATGATCTTTATACTGGGTGGAAAAAGGATGTGCCTCCTCAGGTTTTTCCAGTAGTTATGTATGGATGTGAGAGTTGGACTATAAAGAAAGCTGAGTGCCAAAGAATTGATGCTTTTGAACTGTGGTGTTGGAGAAGACTCTTGAGAGTGCCTTGGACTTCAAGGAGATCCAACCAATCCATCCTAAAGGAGATCAGTCCTGGGTGTTCATTGGAAGGACTCATGCTGAAGCTGAAACTCCAATACTTTGGCCATCTGATGCAAAGAGCTGACTCATTGGAAAAGACCCTGATGCTGGGAAAGATTGAAGACGGGAGGAGAAGGGGACGACAGAGGATGAGATGGTTGGATGGCATCATCGACTCAATGGAGATGAGTTTGGGTAAACTCTGGGAGTTGGTGATGGACAAGGAGGCCTGGCGTGCTCCATGGGGTCCCAAAGAGCCGGACACAACTGAGCTACTGAACTGAACTGAAGGCCCTTTCCATCTCTGAGTCTGTTTGTTTAAGAAAAGGCCAAAGTGTGTGTGTGTGTATAACATCAACTCCTACTATTATTATCCTAGAAATATTTAACTATCATCCCCACTAGCCTGTTTCAGTAGCTAAAATCCTGTCACTATGGAATCTAAAGAAGGAGTGATACTGTATCACTAGAAAGTCTCTCTCAATTTTTTCATCATTAGCCTATATCATTTAATCAGATGTACCTAACTGCAGCTGAATAAAATTTCCATTGTCTTAGAACATTGTTAATTGTACAATCCTTCTCACCCTTAATTTCAGATGAGTAAAATTATATTATGAAATGTCAAAATCACGGCAGTCTTCCTTTTTAATCCTATTAGAAGAAGTAGAAATGGGCTTTCCTAATGGCTCAGATGGTAAGGAACCCACCTGCAATGCAGGAGACCCAGGTTTGATCCCTGGGTTGGGAAGATCCCCTGGAGAAGGGAATGACAACCCACTCTGGTATTCTTTCCTGGAGAATCCCATGGACAGAGGAGCCTGGTGGGCTGTAGTCCATGGGGTCACAAAGAGTCGGACACGACCGAGTGACTAACACAACTCAACAGAAACCTATTAACTCATTATTAGCCATTGACCCTGAAGCACGAATGAGTAGCTCGTCATTAAGCAGAGGTGGTGGTGTGCAGGAGTGTTCCGGGACAACCAGGGGTGCTGGTCAGACTGTCCAGGGTTGAATTCTAGTTCTGCCAGTTACTATTCATGTGACCTTGAACTTCTCAATCCCAGAGTCTCCTCATTTGCAAAAAGAATAAATGAGATAATATAAACACAATACACTTAGAAAAATAATAATACCTAAAATACATCAGGCACAATGGTAACTACTATTCAGTTGTCTTAGCAACCCTATCTGTAGCCCCAAGTTGAGAAAGAGATAGTAAGCAACTTTCCCCAAATGACACAGAGGGAGAAGGGCAGAGTTCTAATACACTGCACCCTCGCCAATCTCAAGACCTGTACTCTTAACCTCCACTCCCTCCTCACTGAGGAGCTTGGTTTCTAGCCTTGCATTTATGAGAGATTTTTAGAGCAAGAACCTGGAGGAGGAATAATAATAGCTAAAATTTCTTGAGTGATTTCTATGTTTCAAGCACTGTTCAGAGCACATTACATGCATTAAGCCTTGCCACAGTCTTATGAGAGTTTTTTTAAATTCCCATTTTACAGATATAGAACTAAGACCTGGAAAGGTTAAGTAACAAGTCAAAGTTTCAAGACCCCAGGCAGTCTGACATCACTGAGCCTAAGTTTTAACCACCAGACTGTGGTTCCACTGCAGGACAGCCCTTGAAGGGGACTTTGGAAAACGAGGAAACCATGCTCAGTTCCAAGATATAAAGGAAGGTAGGGCGTGGGGGTGATGAGGAACCAGAGAGAGTGGCAGCCCATTTACCTACTGATGATTTTTCTAGAACTCCCCATGAAGTCAGGAGCAGGAATGGGCCTAGAGAGGAACAGACAGGATGGACTTTGGAGAATGCCACATGAGGCTAGGGATGGGAATTTTGTTTGCTTGCCTTGTCTTGTCTTTGATTTAGAAGTTTGATGACTCATGAAAAACATTCTTGATTCTAAAAAGTAAACGCAACAACACTCCTTTTAAAACCACTTTGCTTTTTAATCAATCTTGTCTAGAGGAAACCAGCAGAGAAAACAATGGCACCTCACTCCAGTACTCTTGCCTGGAGAATCCCAGGGACGGGGGAGCCTAGTGGGCTGCGGTCCATGGGGTCGCTAGGAGTCGGACAGGACTGAGCAACTTCACTTTGACTTTTCACTTTCATGCATTGGAGAAGGAAATGGCAACCCACTCCAGTGTTCTTGCCTGGAGAATCCCAGGGACGGGGGAGCCTGGTAGGCTGCCGTCTATGGGGTCGCACAGAGTTGGACACGACCGAGGCGACTTAGCAGCAGCAGCAGCGGCGGCAGAGGAAACCAGTGGAGAACGCAACCTAAAAAGCTTGCAGTTTTTTATTGTATGTTCACAACCTTGAAGAAGATTCAGAGTTGACAGCTTTTTATTAAGTGTCTGTTCTGTGCCAAGAGCTCTCATGATCTGGCTTAATCCTCACCACAACCCTGGGAGGAAAGTATCATTATCCCCAAGGTCACGCAACTAATAATATCTTCTTCACTCCTAGTTCTTCCCTTCCCAATAAGCTATGCTTCTGCCCGGAATCTATAATAATAACCCCTGGAAAACTTTTTCTCACATATACACACACACAAGCTAGCTTATATTTTATCCTAGTATTTGCAGTCACAGGAGTCAGTGTCTTCACAGATTTAGAAAATGAGCAAGCCCTATAAACAGATGTCGAAGACTATAAAAAATGTCAAGTCTGTGACTACTCTTTCAGTGCATAATATGCTTTCATTTCCTTGTTATTTTCTTAAATTTAGCATCTTTTTTCTGATTTAAAAAGGCAAAACTATAATACATACCAGGGAAAGTTTGATAAATTACAATGAGTATATAAAAGAAAATAAGCATTCATATTTTTAAATATTTCATTGATTACTAGATAGATATTTAATAAAGTTATAATCAAATTCTTTTCATTTAATAATATAGGCTTTCCCATGTCATTGAATCATTTTTGTAAAAAACATCTTTAATGACAATATAAAATATAATTCTATGTGGTTGTTTAATCGCTAAATTGTGTCTGACTCTTTGTAACCCCATGGTCTGTAGCCCACCAGGCTCCTCTGTCCATGAGATTTTCCAGCCAAGAGTAACTGGAGTGGGTTGCATTTCCTTCTCCAGGGGATCTTCCCAACCCAGGGATCATACAACATCTCCTGCATTGCAAGTGGGTCCTTTACCACTGAGCCACCAGGGAAGCTCCATAATTCTGTAAATGTACTATATTTATTTTCATTTTCCCCCCTTACAGGTCACTTATTTTTCATCTTTTCAACTGTTATAAACAAGCTGCCCTGACATCTCACACAGACTTTGCTCAAATACCAAGATTATTAGGCCAAAGAGTATTAAGGGTAGTATCACAATATTTCCACTTCTTTTTATTTATATATATTTAGGTGATAAAGCAAGGATTCTTGATGAGACAAAAGGACTCTAAAGTGAAAGATATTTAGATAAGGCTGTTTATCTAAATTGTATGAAATAAGAATTGTAAAACTTTAGTCCCACATGACTCAGGAAGCAGAGTGTACATTAATTGATAAAATATCTGCAGTCCATTGATCAATAAACCTGTCCTCCAAGATGCCAGTCACCCTCGAGGCCAGGCTAGGTGGAGCCTCTGGGACAGCAGCAGAATCCTCCCAGGATTTTCCTTGCAAACAAGTCCACAATCAACCCTTAATTTCACAAGCGGTAACTGAGTTTCTTTAAGCCTGGCTGTGTGCTGGTGCTTCCATGGCCTTCTTCCTTTCCCTAGAAACAGTATTAATCAAAACAGCCAAGAGTTTTTGTCATTTCCAAGCACACAGGCTTTCTAAATTCTTAAAGCTAGTTCTCGGAACATCTCCATTAGTCTTATGTTTCATTTGATCTCCTTGTTATCTATAGAGAAAAACATGTTTTTAAAAGAATGAAATTTGTAAAAGCAG
The DNA here is from genome assembly GCA_006410675.1 of Oreotragus oreotragus. Taxonomy (NCBI): domain Eukaryota; kingdom Metazoa; phylum Chordata; class Mammalia; order Artiodactyla; family Bovidae; genus Oreotragus; species Oreotragus oreotragus. The sequence goes on from SJYX01012385.1 coordinate 86,918, forward strand.
AACTAGGAAACAAAAGTAAATCAATTTTTAGAAGATCTGTAAGACAGGCTAAAAGCTGTAAAGATAACAACAAATACCACTTATCCAGTTTCCAGCTAAAGAAATAAAATATGACAAACAACTGAAGCCCTCTGTGCCTCCCCCCAAGTCACACTCCCCTAGTTCTTTCCAGAAGTGTCTACTATTCTGGGGAGTTCATCTTTCAGAGTCATATCTTTTCACCTTTTCATACTATTCATGGGGCTCTCGAGGCAAGAATACTGAAGTGGTTTGCCATTCCCTTCTCCAGTGGACCATGTTTTGTCAGAACTCTCTACTATGACCCGTCTGTCTTGGGTGACCCTACATAGCATGGCTCACAGTTTCATTGAGTTAGACAAAGCTTGTGGTCCATGTGATCAGTTTGGTTAGTTTTATGTGATTATGATTTTCATTCTGTCTGCCCTCTGATCAATAAGGATGAGAGGCTATGGAAGTTTCCTGATGGTTGGATGGCATCACCAACTCGATGACATGAGTTTGAGCAAGCTCCAGTAGTTGGCGATGGACAGGGAAGTCTGGCTTGCTGCAGTCCGTGGGGTTGCAAAGAGTCAGACATGACTGAGTGACTGAACTGAACTGAATTACTATTCTGAATTCAGTCTCTATCAATCCCACAGCTGTCTATATTTCTATACTATATGCAGCTATGTCTCTAGAACATAGGTTCCAGGAAACCAGGCACTTGGCTTTATTCGTTGCCGTATCACCAGTGCTTAAATCTATGCCTAGCACAGGGTAGCTAGTCAACAAGTATTTACTGTATGTAAAATAGAGGGCTTTGCAGATGGCTCAATGGGTAAAGAGTCTGCCTGCAACACAGGAGATGCCAGAGACATGGGTTCGGTCTCTGGGTGGGGAAGATCCCCTGGAGGAGGGCATGGCAACCCACTCCAGCATTCTTGCCTGGAGATTCCCATGGACGGAGGAGCCTGTGTAAGCACAATTTTGTTATACAAATCAATTCTAAAGTGCAAATGTTTTTAGAGACGATACAGGTAAGGACTGTAGACTGCCTCCATGTAACATTTCTGCATTTTTTCTAAATCAAGCTCTGTCCTTATAGGTTATGGGAGTTTCATTCTCAGTCATGTTATGAGGAGCCCCTTCTTCCTCTCCTTCAGGGCCTTGCTAGAGTCTGAGAAGACTTACTTGGTCCCAAAAGTAAGAGGCTTCCGGTTTTCACCTCTTAATGGTCTTTTGAGGTGGTTTATTGTTCACACCTGAGTGACCCACTCAAAAGTGGACCACTCCACTCACAGCAGGCACAGTACTGGAACTGTTGGCATGGGAGTGAGTCAGGTTTCCTCCATTCACAAACTACAACCCTCTCTTATGCTGAAATTGTCTCTCTCTCATGGCTGGGAAAGGCAGTATTGGCCCATTTCTCTCTCCTCCAATAGAATAGAATCCCTGTTCTAATGACACCCTGTCTTGGACAGTATTACTCCTAGAGCCTAACATTCTCTTATATATTTATGTTTGTTTTCATAGTGAACCAACAACATAAGACATGGTTAGTTTTTCGTCACATATCTGACTAGATTTATTTCTGGAGATTTTAATCATTTTGATTTTCATCAGATTTTATTTACCCTGAAAATGCTTATTTTCAAATGACATATATTTAAATTATGTAACTACAGCTATCTGGTTGACTTTGTTTTCCAAAGAGATTTTGAATAGATTTGCCAAAGCAGAAAATTAATATTTATCACCAAGAGAAAAAAAATCATTGTCCAGCAAAGTCAAATTGAATAGATAACACTTCTTGCTACTTGCAGTTCTTCACTATGGAAAGCAAAGGCTGGGCAAAGCCATGCTTTGAAAGCTCTCCAGGTGATTCTAATGTGCAGCTGGGATGAGACCCACTGCCACTAGCTAAGAAGGCTGAGGGTGAAAGGGATGAAGTGCACAAAAGTAGTAGAGCAGATCAAAAGCCCCAGGAGTGGTGGTTTCCAAAGTATAAGAAAATATGATCTTTTCAAATTCATTTAAATGTGAAAAATGTGTGCCAGTTCCTGACGGTGACCCTAAGTCAGAGTAAGTGAACTGCCAAGGATTTTGCAAGTTCCATACAGTTTTTGCTGGGAGTAGAAAGCAGTGTCTGGTTGAGAAGCTCCTAAAACAGCAAATAATTTCTCAAGATTTAACAGTTTTTAAATAACAACAAAGGTTAGATCCTAGTCTCTGAACCTGTAGGAAACCTAGACTAAACCCCGACCCAACGGCCGCTTCTCCTCTGAGCGGAGAGAGGTCTCATTTGGCATCAGCCCCAGTAAAGGAGGTGAGCAGACTGTGTCCTGGTGTTACACCAGCCAGAACAGAGCCACCTGGACATGGAAAAATTCCTGCGTCTTTAACCTTGAGCTGGGACTTAGAGGATGAGTAAAATTTGACCAGGCAGAGAGCATGTGTGTGGGGAAGAGAAGACGTGTAAAAGAACAGGCTTGAAAGAATGAGCAAGGCCCACGTTTCCAAGTAAGATTGCTAAGCCTCCCAACTTGCCAAGAGCTGTCCTGATTTTAAAGCTGAAAGTTCCACATACTGGGACATCATTCCACATCCCTTGGTCTTGGCAGACAGAGATGGATAGTCACTCTAGTTTCAAAGAACCATGAGGAGTAGTACCCAGGGCATCATTGACATCTAAACCCTGCTCTTCTCACCTGCCCAGTGCAGCCTGTTTCGAAGGCCAATACAGTTCCTCCATGTGGGCATGTTTGACCCTGTTTCCAGTGTCTGTGATCTGAGATCTTCCTCTCTAAAGTTTCCTTTTCTAGCACACATCCTATAATAGCTTCCCTAAAAAGAGCCAATGGAAGGTAAAAATTCTGTCTTCCGTTACTAAATGATTCTACTCCTTCCTTATAATTTTTTGATAGGTTAAAGAAAGAAAGAAAGTGAAGTCACTCAGTTGTGTCCAACTCTTTGCAACCCCATGGACTGTAGCCCACCAGGCTCCTCCATCCATGGGATTTTCCAGGCAAGAGTACTGGAGAGGGTTGCCATTTCCTTCTCCAGGGGATCTGCCCGACCCAGAGATCCAACCCAGGTCTCCTGCGTTGTAGGCAGATGCCTTACCGTCTGAGTCACCAGGGAAGTCATAGGTTACCGGGTATTTAATACAAGGGTGGCAGTCAGCTTTCGCCAAAATGTTAAAGGCACCAAACCATTTTCTTCTGCCTTGCCAGATTGCAGTCTGGGGTTATTCTGATTTCCCATTCTCTGTCATTGTGACCTGGGGCATCCCACCCTCTCCTAATCTGTGGAAGTTTTTAAAGATCTGAAGTTTTACAGTGATGTATATTGGTGTGGATCTTCTTTCATTCATTTCTCGGTGGAGACTCAGGTCTGTCAACCTTGTAACATTTTATAGTCTTTTTTTTTTTTTGGCTCATTTTCTACCCTGTGCTATCTCTGTTCTTACTTTTTAGTTCATCTTCCTTTTTTTGGCTGTACCATGCAGCATGTGGTATCTTAGCTCTCCAAGCAGAGACTGAACCCACACTCTCTGTGTTGGAAGTCTTAACCACTGAACCTCCAGGGAAGTCCTTTGTTTTTGCTCTTTAGATTTGGATGTTAGGCTTCCTGAACTGATCCTCTCATTCTCTTCTCCCATTTTTCACCTCTTAACTTTTCTGTTATGTTTTGCTTTCTGAGAAATTCCTTAACCTCACCTTCCAATTGTACTTCTGAATTTATTTCAGTGATCATATTTTTAATTTTCAAGAGCATTTTTGTCTTCTTTAACTGTTCCTTTTACACACCATAATTTTTAATTTGGGGCCTTTAATATCATCTTTTTTTGAGAAGAATAATGTTTAGATTACTTTCTAACTTTTCCTCATTTCTTGCATTATTTTTATTTCCTTTGGGTATATTGTTTATTTTGATCCCTTTCTTTATATTCAAAGTTTCCTCCTAAATTTGGGGACCCATGGTTGTCCATTTATAATAAAGGTGAGTCAGGTTAACAGCTCTGGTGCTTGGGGGCTCATCCACTGGCGGGTTTTGGTCCAGCATTGTGAAGCATTGTGTTCGTTTCCTGCTGCTGCTATAACAAATTACCAAGACTTAGTGACTTAAAACTGCACAAATACATCATCTTATAGTCCTGGGGTCAGCAGTTCTTAAAGACAAGATATATGCAGAGCTCCCTTCCTTGTGCAGGCTCTAGAGGNGTGTGTGTGTGTGTATAACATCAACTCCTACTATTATTATCCTAGAAATATTTAACTATCATCCCCACTAGCCTGTTTCAGTAGCTAAAATCCTGTCACTATGGAATCTAAAGGAGGAGTGATACTGTATCACTAGAAAGTCTCTCTCAATTTTTTCATCATTAGCCTATATCATTTAATCAGATGTACCTAACTGCAGCTGAATAAAATTTCCATTGTCTTAGAACATTGTTAATTGTACAATCCTTCTCACCCTTAATTTCAGATGAGTAAAATTATATTATGACATGTCAAAATCACGGCAGTCTTCCTTTTTAATCCTATTAGAAGAAGTAGAAATGGGCTTTCCTAATGGCTCAGATGGTAAGGAACCCACCTGCAATGCAGGAGACCCAGGTTTGATCCCTGGGTTGGGAAGATCCCCTGGAGAAGGGAATGACAACCCACTCTGGTATTCTTTCCTGGAGAATCCCATGGACAGAGGAGCCTGGTGGGCTGTAGTCCATGGGGTCACAAAGAGTCGGACACGACCGAGTGACTAACACAACTCAACAGAAACCTATTAACTCATTATTAGCCATTGACCCTGAAGCACGAATGAGTAGCTCGTCATTAAGCAGAGGTGGTGGTGTGCAGGAGTGTTCCGGGACAACCAGGGGTGCTGGTCAGACTGTCCAGGGTTGAATTCTAGTTCTGCCAGTTACTATTCATGTGACCTTGAACTTCTCAATGCCAGAGTCTCCTCATTTGCAAAAAGACTAAATGAGATAATATAAACACAATACACTTAGAAAAATAATAATACCTAAAATACATCAGGCACAATGGTAACTACTATTCAGTTGTCTTAGCAACCCTATCTGTAGCCCCAAGTTGAGAAAGAGATAGTAAGCAACTTTCCCCAAATGACACAGCGGGAGAAGGGCAGAGTTCTAATACACTGCACCCTCGCCAATCTCAAGACCTGTACTCTTAACCTCCACTCCCTCCTCACTGAGGAGCTTGGTTTCTAGCCTTGCATTTATGAGAGATTTTTAGAGCAAGAACCTGGAGGAGGAATAATAATAGCTAAAATTTCTTGAGTGATTTCTATGTTTCAAGCACTGTTCAGAGCACATTACATGCATTAAGCCTTGCCACAGTCTTATGAGAGTTTTTTTAAATTCCCATTTTACAGATATAGAACTAAGACCTGGAAAGGTTAAGTAACAAGTCAAAGTTTCAAGACCCCAGGCAGTCTGACATCACTGAGCCTAAGTTTTAACCACCAGACTGTGGTTCCACTGCAGGACAGCCCTTGAAGGGGACTTTGGAAAACGAGGAAACCATGCTCAGTTCCAAGATATAAAGGAAGGTAGGGCGTGGGGGTGATGAGGAACCAGAGAGAGTGGCAGCCCATTTACCTACTGATGATTTTTCTAGAACTCCCCATGAAGTCAGGAGCAGGAATGGGCCTAGAGAGGAACAGACAGGATGGACTTTGGAGAATGCCACATGAGGCTAGGGATGGGAATTTTGTTTGCTTGCCTTGTCTTGTCTTTGATTTAGAAGTTTGATGACTCATGAAAAACATTCTTGATTCTAAAAAGTAAACGCAACAACACTCCTTTTAAAACCACTTTGCTTTTTAATCAATCTTGTCTAGAGGAAACCAGCAGAGAAAACAATGGCACCTCACTCCAGTACTCTTGCCTGGAGAATCCCAGGGACGGGGGAGCCTAGTGGGCTGCGGTCCATGGGGTCGCTAGGAGTCGGACAGGACTGAGCAACTTCACTTTGACTTTTCACTTTCATGCATTGGAGAAGGAAATGGCAACCCACTCCAGTGTTCTTGCCTGGAGAATCCCAGGGACGGGGGAGCCTGGTAGGCTGCCGTCTATGGGGTCGCACAGAGTTGGACACGACCGAGGCGACTTAGCAGCAGCAGCAGCGGCGGCAGAGGAAACCAGTGGAGAACGCAACCTAAAAAGCTTGCAGTTTTTTATTGTATGTTCACAACCTTGAAGAAGATTCAGAGTTGACAGCTTTTTATTAAGTGTCTGTTCTGTGCCAAGAGCTCTCATGATCTGGCTTAATCCTCACCACAACCCTGGGAGGAAAGTATCATTATCCCCAAGGTCACGCAACTAATAATATCTTCTTCACTCCTAGTTCTTCCCTTCCCAATAAGCTATGCTTCTGCCCGGAATCTATAATAATAACCCCTGGAAAACTTTTTCTCACATATACACACACACAAGCTAGCTTATATTTTATCCTAGTATTTGCAGTCACAGGAGTCAGTGTCTTCACAGATTTAGAAAATGAGCAAGCCCTATAAACAGATGTCGAAGACTATAAAAAATGTCAAGTCTGTGACTACTCTTTCAGTGCATAATATGCTTTCATTTCCTTGTTATTTTCTTAAATTTAGCATCTTTTTTCTTATTTAAAAAGGCAAAACTATAATACATACCAGGGAAAGTTTGATAAATTACAATGAGTATAAAAAAGAAAATAAGCATTCATATTTTTAAATATTTCATTGATTACTAGATAGATATTTAATAAAGTTATAATCAAATTCTTTTCATTTAATAATATAGGCTTTCCCATGTCATTGAATCATTTTTGTAAAAAACATCTTTAATGACAATATAAAATATAATTCTATGTGGTTGTTTAATCGCTAAATTGTGTCTGACTCTTTGTAACCCCATGGTCTGTAGCCCACCAGGCTCCTCTGTCCATGAGATTTTCCAGCCAAGAGTAACTGGAGTGGGTTGCATTTCCTTCTCCAGGGGATCTTCCCAACCCAGGGATCATACAACATCTCCTGCATTGCAAGTGGGTTCTTTACCACTGAGCCACCAGGGAAGCTCCATAATTCTGTAAATGTACTATATTTATTTTCATTTTCCCCCCTTACAGGTCACTTATTTTTCATCTTTTCAACTGTTATAAACAAGCTGCCCTGACATCTCACACAGACTTTGCTCAAATACCAAGATTATTAGGCCAAAGAGTATTAAGGGTAGTATCACAATATTTCCACTTCTTTTTATTTATATATATTTAGGTGATAAAGCAAGGATTCTTGATGAGACAAAAGGACTCTAAAGTGAAAGATATTTAGATAAGGCTGTTTATCTAAATTGTATGAAATAAGAATTGTAAAACTTTAGTCCCACATGACTCAGGAAGCAGAGTGTACATTAATTGATAAAATATCTGCAGTCCATTGATCAATAAACCTGTCCTCCAAGATGCCAGTCACCCTCGAGGCCAGGCTAGGTGGAGCCTCTGGGACAGCAGCAGAATCCTCCCAGGATTTTCCTTGCAAACAAGTCCACAATCAACCCTTAATTTCACAAGCGGTAACTGAGTTTCTTTAAGCCTGGCTGTGTGCTGGTGCTTCCATGGCCTTCTTCCTTTCCCTAGAAACAGTATTAATCAAAACAGCCAAGAGTTTTTGTCATTTCCAAGCACACAGGCTTTCTAAATTCTTAAAGCTAGTTCTCGGAACATCTCCATTAGTCTTATGTTTCATTTGATCTCCTTGTTATCTATAGAGAAAAACATGTTTTTAAAAGAATGAAATTTGTAAAAGCAGAACTAGGAAACAAAAGTAAATCAATTTTTAGAAGATCTGTAAGACAGGCTAAAAGCTGTAAAGATAACAACAAATACCACTTATCCAGTTTCCAGCTAAAGAAATAAAATATGACAAACAACTGAAGCCCTCTGTGCCTCCCCCCAAGTCACACTCCCCTAGTTCTTTCCAGAAGTGTCTACTATTCTGGGGAGTTCATCTTTCAGAGTCATATCTTTTCACCTTTTCATACTATTCATGGGGCTCTCGAGGCAAGAATACTGAAGTGGTTTGCCATTCCCTTCTCCAGTGGACCATGTTTTGTCAGAACTCTCTACTATGACCCGTCTGTCTTGGGTGACCCTACATAGCATGGCTCACAGTTTCATTGAGTTAGACAAAGCTTGTGGTCCATGTGATCAGTTTGGTTAGTTTTATGTGATTATGATTTTCATTCTGTCTGCCCTCTGATCAATAAGGATGAGAGGCTATGGAAGTTTCCTGATGGTTGGATGGCATCACCAACTCAATGACATGAGTTTGAGCAAGCTCCAGTAGTTGGCGATGGACAGGGAAGTCTGGCTTGCTGCAGTCCGTGGGGTTGCAAAGAGTCAGACATGACTGAGTGACTGAACTGAACTGAATTACTATTCTGAATTCAGTCTCTATCAACCCCACAGCTGTCTATATTTCTATACTATATGCAGCTATGTCTCTAGAACATAGGTTCCAGGAAACCAGGCACTTGGCTTTATTCGTTGCCGTATCACCAGTGCTTAAATCTATGCCTAGCACAGGGTAGCTAGTCAACAAGTATTTACTGTATGTAAAATAGAGGGCTTTGCAGATGGCTCAATGGGTAAAGAGTCTGCCTGCAACACAGGAGATGCCAGAGACATGGGTTCGGTCTCTGGGTGGGGAAGATCCCCTGGAGGAGGGCATGGCAACCCACTCCAGCATTCTTGCCTGGAGATTCCCATGGACGGAGGAGCCTGTGTAAGCACAATTTTGTTATACAAATCAATTCTAAAGTGCAAATGTTTTTAGAGACGATACAGGTAAGGACTGTAGACTGCCTCCATGTAACATTTCTGCATTTTTTTCTAAATCAAGCTCTGTCCTTATAGGTTATGGGAGTTTCATTCTCAGTCATGTTATGAGGAGCCCCTTCTTCCTCTCCTTCAGGGCCTTGCTAGAGTCTGAGAAGACTTACTTGGTCCCAAAAGTAAGAGGCTTCCGGTTTTCACCTCTTAATGGTCTTTTGAGGTGGTTTATTGTTCACACCTGAGTGACCCACTCAAAAGTGGACCACTCCACTCACAGCAGGCACAGTACTGGAACTGTTGGCATGGGAGTGAGTCAGGTTTCCTCCATTCACAAACTACAACCCTCTCTTATGCTGAAATTGTCTCTCTCTCATGGCTGGGAAAGGCAGTATTGGCCCATTTCTCTCTCCTCCAATAGAATAGAATCCCTGTTCTAATGACACCCTGTCTTGGACAGTATTACTCCTAGAGCCTAACATTCTCTTATATATTTATGTTTGTTTTCATAGTGAACCAACAACATAAGACATGGTTAGTTTTTCGTCACATATCTGACTAGATTTATTTCTGGAGATTTTAATCATTTTGATTTTCATCAGATTTTATTTACCCTGAAAATGCTTATTTTCAAATGACATATATTTAAATTATGTAACTACAGCTATCTGGTTGACTTTGTTTTCCAAAGAGATTTTGAATAGATTTGCCAAAGCAGAAAATTAATATTTATCACCAAGAGAAAAAAAATCATTGTCCAGCAAAGTCAAATTGAATAGATAACACTTCTTGCTACTTGCAGTTCTTCACTATGGAAAGCAAAGGCTGGGCAAAGCCATGCTTTGAAAGCTCTCCAGGTGATTCTAATGTGCAGCTGGGATGAGACCCACTGCCACTAGCTAAGAAGGCTGAGGGTGAAAGGGATGAAGTGCACAAAAGTAGTAGAGCAGATCAAAAGCCCCAGGAGTGGTGGTTTCCAAAGTATAAGAAAATATGATCTTTTCAAATTCATTTAAATGTGAAAAATGTGTGCCAGTTCCTGACGGTGACCCTAAGTCAGAGTAAGTGAACTGCCAAGGATTTTGCAAGTTCCATACAGTTTTTGCTGGGAGTAGAAAGCAGTGTCTGGTTGAGAAGCTCCTAAAACAGCAAATAATTTCTCAAGATTTAACAGTTTTTAAATAACAACAAAGGTTAGATCCTAGTCTCTGAACCTGTAGGAAACCTAGACTAAACCCCGACCCAACGGCCGCTTCTCCTCTGAGCGGAGAGAGGTCTCATTTGGCATCAGCCCCAGTAAAGGAGGTGAGCAAACTGTGTCCTGGTGTTACACCAGCCAGAACAGAGCCACCTGGACATGGAAAAATTCCTGCGTCTTTAACCTTGAGCTGGGACTTAGAGGATGAGTAAAATTTGACCAGGCAGAGAGCATGTGTGTGGGGAAGAGAAGACGTGTAAAAGAACAGACTTGAAAGAATGAGCAAGGCCCACATTTCCAAGTAAGATTGCTAAGCCTCCCAACTTGCCAAGAGCTGTCCTGATTTTAAAGCTGAAAGTTCCACATACTGGGACATCATTCCACATCCCTTGGTCTTGGCAGACAGAGATGGATAGTCACTCTAGTTTCAAAGAACCATGAGGAGTAGTACCCAGGGCATCATTGACATCTAAACCCTGCTCTTCTCACCTGCCCAGTGCAGCCTGTTTCGAAGGCCAATACAGTTCCTCCATGTGGGCATGTTTGACCCTGTTTCCAGTGTCTGTGATCTGAGATCTTCCTCTCTAAAGTTTCCTTTTCTAGCACACATCCTATAATAGCTTCCCTAAAAAGAGCCAATGGAAGGTAAAAATTCTGTCTTCCGTTACTAAATGGTTCTACTCCTTCCTTATAATTTTTTGATAGGTTAAAGAAAGAAAGAAAGTGAAGTCACTCAGTTGTGTCCAACTCTTTGCAACCCCATGGACTGTAGCCCACCAGGCTCCTCCATCCATGGGATTTTCCAGGCAAGAGTACTGGAGAGGGTTGCCATTTCCTTCTCCAGGGGATCTGCCCGACCCAGAGATCCAACCCAGGTCTCCTGCGTTGTAGGCAGATGCCTTACCGTCTGAGTCACCAGGGAAGTCATAGGTTACCGGGTATTTAATACAAGGGTGGCAGTCAGCTTTCGCCAAAATGTTAAAGGCACCAAACCATTTTCTTCTGCCTTGCCAGATTGCAGTCTGGGGTTATTCTGATTTCCCATTCTCTGTCATTGTGACCTGGGGCATCCCACCCTCTCCTAATCTGTGGAAGTTTTTAAAGATCTGAAGTTTTACAGTGATGTATATTGGTGTGGATCTTCTTTCATTCATTTCTCGGTGGAGACTCAGGTCTGTCAACCTTGTAACATTTTATAGTCTTTTTTTTTTTTTGGCTCATTTTCTACCCTGTGCTATCTCTGTTCTTACTTTTTAGTTCATCTTCCTTTTTTTGGCTGTACCATGCAGCATGTGGTATCTTAGCTCTCCAAGCAGAGACTGAACCCACACTCTCTGTGTTGGAAGTCTTAACCACTGAACCTCCAGGGAAGTCCTTTGTTTTTGCTCTTTAGATTTGGATGTTAGGCTTCCTGAACTGATCCTCTCATTCTCTTCTCCCATTTTTCACCTCTTAACTTTTCTGTTATGTTTTGCTTTCTGAGAAATTCCTTAACCTCACCTTCCAATTGTACTTCTGAATTTATTTCAGTGATCATATTTTTAATTTTCAAGAGCATTTTTGTCTTCTTTAACTGTTCCTTTTACACACCATAATTTTTAATTTGGGGCCTTTAATATCATCTTTTTTTGAGAAGAATAATGTTTAGATTACTTTCTAACTTTTCCTCATTTCTTGCATTATTTTTATTTCCTTTGGGTATATTGTTTATTTTGATCCCTTTCTTTATATTCAAAGTTTCCTCCTAAATTTGGGGACCCATGGTTGTCCATTTATAATAAAGGTGAGTCAGGTTAACAGCTCTGGTGCTTGGGGGCTCATCCACTGGCGGGTTTTGGTCCAGCATTGTGAAGCATTGTGTTCGTTTCCTGCTGCTGCTATAACAAATTACCAAGACTTAGTGACTTAAAACTGCACAAATACATCATCTTATAGTCCTGGGGTCAGCAGTTCTTAAAGACAAGATATATGCAGAGCTCCCTTCCTTGTGCAGGCTCTAGAGGAGAATCTATTTCTTTGCCTTTTCCAATTTCCAGGGACTGCCTGCATTCCTTAGCTTGTGGCCTTTCCTCTGCCTTCAAGATCAAATCTATGCGTCCCTTTCCCTCTCTGCTTCCCTCTCTGACAATGGCTTCTTTCTTACATCTCCTATTCTGTCTCTAACCATTCTACCTTCCTCTTTAAGAATTCACGTGGTTGTATCCACTCCCTACAACTTCTGGGTCAATAAGTCTGAGATACCGTCCGAGAACACGCATTTCCTACAAGTTCCCAGATGATGCTGATGCTTCTGGTCCAGGAACCACACACTTTAAGAACTACATACAGATTTAATGTATGAGCATTGTCTTGTTCACCTCTGTATCCCCATCAGCTAGCATAGTATTGAGCACATAGTAGGGCCTTCATATATGGTACCTATCATTATTATCCTTATTAAGATAAAGAGTTGGGGAAGGAAGCAGGAAGAAGAGATACTATTTAAATTTGTCTTAAGTTTATTGAACTAGGAAATAGTTGGCTAAATATCTATGACTTTTGAATCATTAAAAGGTTAATTACATTTTAAAATTAAAATTTTTAACTTTATCCTATTTTATCCTCCAATTAAAATAAATTAATTTTTCAATTAAGATTTTAAAATTTAAATATTAATTTAATTTCTTAATTAAGATAAAATTTACAAACAATAAAATTCACTCTTTAAAAAGTAAAAAAATAATGTATCCTATTTTAGAGAAATAAAGCTTACAATCTTTTGTCTGATACAATGCAAGTATCAAGAGGAAACACTGACATTCAGAGAAGTCTATAAAGGCTCTGAATCTTAGTCTTACAATGAGCAGAGTGATCATTTCAGGCTTCAGGTACATCCAGAATCTCAAAGATATGATGCAATTCTACATCTTACCCAAGAATGTACATATAAATTTCTTTAATAAAAGAGTCATAAGACAGAAAAACAGAACAGTTTCAAATGCAGGCTTTGTGTCCAATGGATGCTGATAAGGTGACTCAGACCTTACAGAATAGGTCACCATATGCACAAAACATGCCAAGGGGTAAATGACAGGTTATATCACTCCTAGTTTCATTTCCTAGCAAAAGATAAATCAAATGAAAAGCTTTTAAAGTGATAGTAAATGTCACAGGAAATACACAAAGCAAGACAAAGAATGGATATTCGTATGTAGACCTGCTGCTCCATCATTTAAACAGAGATTTGTTACCAAATCAATATTAGAATGTACGTTTGTTTGCTCCCATACATTAGCATCAAGAAAAAAAAAAAAAAACTAATACTTATTGTCTTCTGGAAGTTAAGTTGCCAATCCTGTCAATTTAATTTCTAGTTGGTTTAAAATGATTCAGAGGGTCAATCAAAGTGTTCTAAGCACACCCTTTGAAGAACTGGAAGTTTTCTTTGTAGAACAGTGAGTAGTCTTTGGAAAGACTTTCTGACTTTCTGTTTTCTAAGACTATTCCCTGTTTTTCTAAAGTCCGTAAGTTCTTACCTATTAAAAACTTGTAGACAGGAGAGCAGATGGTCTATACATTTTTATAAAAATGGGGTCACAGTATTTCTACTCTTTAGTTGCCTATTTATTCACATGATATCATGTTGTAAGCCTCTTTCAATATTAATCAATATGCTTCCTCACCATTTTTGAGTAGTTGCATAAAAGTAGAAAAAATGATAATTTGGGAACTTTGTAGGTCTCTATGCCTTAAAATAATAAAACTGGCTTTGCTGAAAATATTCTTGAGATTAGCTAAGAATATTATTACTAATAACTTGAACCCTGCTTTAACGAAGAAAAATCATTTATATCAGTTCTGTATAAACTAGAACCTCTGCACTCCTTCAGGTTATCTGAAAATTTATTCTCTTGACTAATTTAATTGTATCCCTGGTGCTTTATTTGCAGTTTTGCATCAAATCCTTTTTTTTAATGGTATACAAAGAAGTCCAACCCTAATGGATAATCCTGTATGATTATCATAAGTACAGATTAATTGGGTGTGAATCAATGAACCACTTCAAAAAATTATATGAAAATGTTGAAGGGAGGGCCTTCTTCTTCCCTTCTAATGTTTGAAGGAAGCCCAATAACTAACACCTCTTCTCCCTTCTGGACTTCTGAACAACTGAGAAGTTCCCCAAAACACTCCCCTTCTCTGGAGAAAGGTGAGTGGCCAGAGCTCAGCAGAGTTAGTCTGGCAGTAAGTTAGGCTCATGTTGATCTCGTGCTTTACCAGTTTTATAGAGCATCCATCTGAGTCAAGAAAATGCTGATATGGCAATTCAACAACTGTATACTGAACATCCTCTAAATGTCAGGCACAATGCCAAATTCTGGGGTTATCAAACGTAAGATTCTTTTAGTCCTCACCTTCAAAGATCTTGGTCTCTTGGTAAAAGCAAGCATGTTACAAGGATGTGAGTACCTTAGTTAAGATTCATTTAGTTGCTGGTTACAAAAACCTGTGTAAACTAGCTTCAGCAAAGGTTAAACTTATTATAAAGCTTTGGGAATCTCACACATCCAAAGAAGAATGTACCTGAGCATTAGCAACAATGCTGAACTAGGTACTGAAGGACCATTAAGAATTTTCTTCCAGTGTATGTCTGCACCCCTCTGTGCAATATCTTCGTTTCTCTCTTGGCAGACCTGTTTCTTTTACTAGTCACATTCACATGGTGGTCTACCAACTGGTCTGGCCAACACAGAAGCCAATCTCTTTGTGTCTGTATTCAGAGAGAAGGATGTCTAACTGTGGCTTAGGTGCCCTCCTGATCCAGTCACCTGTGGCCAGGATCCCATTTTTATGGGCAGAATGAGTGCTGAGCAGAGAGTCCTATAAATGTCCATTATACTAAGAAATTAAAGACGTGCTCTGAGTTAATGAAGAGGGAACCACTTTGTCTTTTTTGTTCAAGGCACCGTGAAAGATGAGAAGATAAAATATACAACTGTAATATAGGACAGACTATGGTGTACTGTACAATATCACAGAAATAAAACATTCTCTACAAGCACATCAGAGAAGGAGATTAATCTCAAAGAGAGGAAGGAGAAAGATTCTTGAGTTTGGCCTTAAATGGGTCTTCTAACAAGAGGAGTTGTAGGAAGCTAGGCAGGTCATTCTTAGTAAAGATAAAAGACTGAATATTGAGGTTGGAAATGGCCATGCCCACCAGGAACAGCCAGGGGTGTGTGGGGCAGACAGTGACACAGATGAGCCTGGAGGGATGTTGACTGGCTGGCAGCCCTGAATCCTGATGAAATTTCTAAACCCTCTCTCCCCAGAGAGATTTTTCTTATTCCTGAAAGCAAAGTGCTGCCTCTTCAGGGTCCGATGGAGAAAGAATACTGATGTCAGACCAGGAGAAAAAAGCAGCAGCTCAAGATTACCCTTTTTAAAAGCTCACTGCCACTTTCAATAGATGAAAAATGTGTATCTGCAATTCATTGAAGGCAATGAGTAGTCTGTTTTTGAGTTACTGTGGCAACTGTCCAATTAAGTGGAAAAAAAAAGAAGAAGAAACAAATGTACTCTAGCTGTTCTTGAGCTTAAAATTCTTTTTCTACAAAGAAAGAAAGATAGTAGGGAATGTGTGTGGTGGGTTGTTTTCCCCAAGGCTTTCCTAAGACTCTGCAGTTCTTCACTTTGCATTTCAAGCTTGTGTCCTGTCCTCCCCTCCCTGCCAAGCTGGATGCTAGGCCTGCTCTCATGCTTAGGAACATAAGCCCCAGATTTCATCTCAGAGTTTTCTGGGGTGATCTTTACTTACATTCAGCTTCTACCAAAGGCCACTTGGGTAGATTTCAGTTTTAAGGTGGTGGAGTGGAGCCAGTAGGGGAAGAACAGGTAAGAGCAGTGGGTGGGGTGGGTTCTAGCACTGGATTTGACCCCAAACTTATAACCTCCGACGAGAGATGTGACTTTTCTAAAGACACAAGAAATAACTCCTGCCTTGATATATTATACTAAGAAATGAAGGCTATAATAACACCTTGCTGCTGCTGCTCATCACTTCAGTCGTGTCCGACTCTGTGCAACCCTGTGGACTATAGCCCACCAGGCTCCTCTGTCCATGGGATTCTCCAGGCAAGAGTAGTGGAGTGGATTGCCATGCTCTCCTCAATAACACGTTCAGTTCAGTTCAGTTCAGGTCAGTCGCTCAGTCGGGTCCGACTCTCTGCGACCGCATGAATCGCAGCATGCCAGGCCTCCCTGTCCATCACCAACTCCCAGAGTTCACTCAGACTCACGTCCATAGAGTCCGTGATGCCATCCAGCCATCTCATCCTCTGTCATCCCCTTCTCCTCCTGCCCCCAATCCCTCCCAGCATCAGAGTCTTTTCCAATGAGTCAGCTCTTCGCATGACGTGGCCAGAGTACTGGAGTTTCAGCTTAGCTGTGTACAGTAATTTGCTATTTACTTTTAATCATCTCATTGCCTCTTAGCCACCACCCTCTGGTGTAGGCTGTTCTCATCCCTTTAGACAGAAGGACACCTCCAAGCCATGGATCCTGGAATGATCTTAATACAACAGAGCACCCATCATGTCATTTCCTAGCTTACAGCCCTCAGTGCCTCTCTGCCTTCTGCTCCTGGGACAAGACCTGTGTCCTCACCGTGGCCCCGAGGCTCTGCAGGGTGGCTCCGTGCACAGGCTCTCACCCTCCCACCTCTGTGTCCAGCCCGGCTGGCCTCCTTCAGCTCCTCTGGGGTGGGGGCTGCTCCTCCTGTGCAGTAGCTGAGGGCTCTTCTTGGGCACCCACCCTCCCCTCTTCCCACTTGTCCCACTTAGCACCCACTCCCTAACCCCAGTGACACGGAGCACCTATAACTTTCCTAGAACCCTGTCTTATATAGATCTGTATTTAATGACTTAATATTTGTATATACTGTGAAAAGACCACCACAATGTCTAATTAGCTTCCATCACCACACATAATTACAAATACTTTTTCTTCTAATGAGAACTTTTAAGATCTACTCTCTTAGTAACTTTCAAATATCCAAAACAATATTATTAGCTATAGTCACCATGCTCTATATCCCTAGGACTTACTATAACTGTAAGTTTGTACCTTTTACCTGGAATTTATACCTTTGACCATTTCATATGGTAATTACTTACCCAGTTATTTTTCTAAAATAAATACTGATGTGTCAAATCCATGATTTAATCTCCTCCATATTTAGTCTTCTTCAGGACTTTTAATTTTTTTATTTTAGTTCATATACAGTAAAGACATGAAGAGACAATGATAAGGAATGATTTCAACCTTTACATTTCTCATTATCCTCTGAGGTTTCATGTCTTTCCACTTCAGCGGAAGGAGATCATCTGAGCTCATAAGATGTGTTCAATCTGACCAGTCTGGCCCCTGTCCCAAAGCAGAGTAGTTTCACAATCAATAAGCACACTGCATTGAAACCTTGCCCTTTCTCTTCAGACCTCATCCGATTCTTGAAACAGTATCCGATTCTCTAAACAGTCTCATTGTGTAAATAGGAAAGAAATGGTGTTTCCTAGGATGGGAGTCAGAAAGCAGCAGCAGAAGAGAGGCTTACATGCTGAGGCTGGGTCAAATCTGGGCTAGAGGCCTGGCCTGAAAACATGTATGGATAAGCAAGCAGGCACCAGGCTTATAAACACACGGTGTACTTATTCAGAATAGGTGAGGGCAGGAGCGTGGAGGGAGTGCTGTCTGCCTGAAACCACGGAAGTGGCATTTGCAAAAGCTGTAAAACTCTCATCTGCTTCCCCGTACACACATAGTTTCTTCATTTTCTATCCTGAATATTTAATAGGGAAAAAAAAATTTGATGAAACTTCACATGCCACTTTCCCCAGGTGGTGCTAGTGGTAAAGAATCCACCTGCCAATGCAGGAGATGCAAGAGATGCAGGTTCAATCCCTGGGTCAGGAGGACCCTCTAGAGAACGAATGGCAACTCACTCCAGTATGCTTGCCTGGAGAAGTCCACGGAGAGAGGAACCTGGTAGGCTATAGTCCATGGGGCTGCAGAGAGTCCGACATGACTAAGTAACTGAGCACACTCGCTTCTCGTGAAGACAGACCACTGCTAACTCATATAGTGCCTTTGTGTAAATTAGAAAAAGCCCGCCCCCATCCTAGGCACACACATTCTTGAGGATGCACAGGTTGGTGAGTAGATTCAGGCCCCACTCAGCTCCCAGCAGAATATTTGGACAGTGCACCACTTTAGAACTGTACAAGGCAGCCATGCCTCAGAGACAGGTCACCTCCCATTTGCAGCCACAGGGAAAGGGCTGTCTTCTCTCAGCAGCAGAATTTCAGCCCTTCATTTTGAATGCCCCAGCTTTGAAGCATTAACTCCTCTAATACACTTGTCCTACCTGAATCTCCTTTATCTCTGCTTTGGCAGTTGTTTCTTTTTTCTGCACCCCATTCTGTCTGGGGGCCTTTGAGCAGTAGTAAAGAGCAGGCTGATTCTCTTGGTTCCTACATCAGTTTGCCTTTTAGTACTGGGTTGGATGTGTGCTTTTACAATTCAGTGTTAACAGTATCTTTTAAGTATTCCCCCAATAGTCTTTGTCAAAGCCTTTTCAGAAGATAATAAAATGTTTCTCTTTTCCTCCTGTGAAACTTTGTACTAAGATTTTAAAACAAAGAAGGAATGTAAACTACAGAGTGCTCCAGGAGGCACACAGCTAGGTCACTCCAGAAACCAATCTATCAGCACTCTTCTGCATTGTCTTGGGAAAATTAAAACAGCCACAGTGAAGAGGGCAGAGTCCTGGCCTGAAGAATTTCCAAATACTGTTTTAAAACAAGAGGTGCTCTGTGTCAGTGAATCACTGCTGTGAAACTGCCCAGAACTTAAAATAACATCCATTTACTATTTCTCTTGCTTCCCTGTTTCTCAGACTGTAAAGAATCTGCCTGCAATGTGGGACACCTGGGTTTGGTCCCTGGGTCAGGAAGATCTCCCGGAGAGGGGAATCACTACCCACTCCAGTATTCTTGCCTGGAGAATCCCATGGACAGAGAAGCCTGGTGGGCTACAGTCCACGGGATCACAAAGAGTGGGATACCACCAAGTGACTAACACACTTTGAGACACTGGGGCTGGCTGAGCAGATCCCCTGATAAAGGTTGTACTCAGCTAGGCTCACTCACAGTGTGATGGTTTTATGTGTTAACTTGGCTAAGCTATGCTGCTGCTGCTGCTGCTAAGTCACTTCAGTCAAGTCCGACTGTCTGCGACCCCATAGACAGCAGCCCACCAGGCTTCCCCATCCCTGGGATTCTCCAGGCAAGAATACTGGAGTGGGTTGCCATTTCCTTCTCCAATGCAGGCATGCGTGCTAAGTCACTTCAGTCGTGTCCGACTCTGTGCAACCCTATGGACAGCAGCCCATCAGGCTCCTCTGTCCACAGGATTCTCTAGGCAAGAACACTGAAATGGGTTGCCATTTCCTTCTCCAGGCTAAGCTATAGCCCCCTGTTATTTAACTGAACATCGATCCAGACATTATAGGGAAGATATTTTGTAGATATGGTTAACATATGAAATCAGTTGGAACTTCCCTGGAAGTCTAGTGGTTAAGACTCCATGTTTCCAATGCAGAGGGTATGGATTCCATACCTGGTTGGGGAACTAAGATCCCACATGCCATGAGGCAAAGCTGGAGGGAAAAAAATTTATAATCAGTTGACTTTATGTAATAAAAATCATCTTTTTAAAAACTGAGATATAATTGACATATAATATTGTGTTAGTTTTAGGTATGCAACATTATAATTTGATATATCTTGCAAAATGATCACTGCAATAACTCTAGTTAACATTCATAACCACACATACGTAACAATTTTATTTTCTTGTGATGACTTTTAATATCTATTCTCTCAGTATCTGTCAAAGATAAATTCAGTATTGTTACTGTATATTATGTCTTCAGGACTTATTTATCTTAGAACTGGAAATTTTTACTTTTGTCTTCACCCATTTTGTCCACCCTACCTATGGCAATTACCAGTCTGTTCTCTTTATTAGTGGCTGGTTTTTTTTTTGTTTTTTTTTTAGATTCCATATATAAGTGAGATCATACAGTATTTANTGCCATTTCCTTCTCCAGGCTAAGCTATAGCCCCCTGTTATTTAACTGAACATCGATCCAGACATTATAGGGAAGATATTTTGTAGATATGGTTAACATATGAAATCAGTTGGAACTTCCCTGGAAGTCTAGTGGTTAAGACTCCATGTTTCCAATGCAGAGGGTATGGATTCCATACCTGGTTGGGGAACTAAGATCCCACATGCCATGAGGCAAAGCTGGAGGGAAAAAAATTTATAATCAGTTGACTTTATGTAATAAAAATCATCTTTTTAAAAACTGAGATATAATTGACATATAATATTGTGTTAGTTTTAGGTATGCAACATTATAATTTGATATATCTTGCAAAATGATCACTGCAATAACTCTAGTTAACATTCATAACCACACATAGGTAACAATTTTATTTTCTTGTGATGACTTTTAATATCTATTCTCTCAGTATCTGTCAAAGATAAATTCAGTATTGTTACTGTATATTATGTCTTCAGGACTTATTTATCTTAGAACTGGAAATTTTTACTTTTGTCTTCACCCATTTTGTCCACCCTACCTATGGCAATTACCAGTCTGTTCTCTTTATTAGTGGCTGGTTTTTTTTTTGTTTTTTTTTTAGATTCCATATATAAGTGAGATCATACAGTATTTATCTTTCTCTCTCTGATTTATTTCACTTAGCATATGCTCTCAAGATCCATCCGTGTTGTTGCAAATGGCAGGACTTCCTTCTTCTTATAGGGAATAATATTCTATTGTGAATACATACCACATTTTCTTTATCTATTCATCTATCAGTGGACAGTGACACTGTTTCCTTGTCTTGGCAATTGTGGATAGATAATGTCATGATGAACATAGGAGTGCAGTATCTCTTCAAGAGAGTGATTTTATCTCCTTCATATAAAAACCCAGAAGTAGAATTGCTGGATTGTATAGTAATTCTATTTTTATTTCTTGAGGTCCTTCCATACTGTTTTCCATAGTGGCTGCACCAATTTTCATTCTCACCAATAGTGAGATTAACCTTGATAATAGGGGTGAGCCTCATACAATCAGTTGAAAGGCCTTAAGAGCAAAACTGAGGTTTCCCTGAGGAAAAGGAGATTCTGTGGTCTCCAGTGTCACCTCCTGCCCTAAACTTGCCAGCCTGCCAACCTGTCCCTTAGATTTTACAGCTACCTAACTAGCCCCCACAGTTATGTAAGCTAATTCCTTGTAGTAAATCTCTGGTGGAGATATACATAGGTGGAGTTACATCCTACTAGTTATGTTTCTGTACAGAACCCTAACTGGTCAGCTGCTGGGTCAGCCTGGGCCTGGCTGGTCTAGGATGGCCTCTCTGGGATGAATGGAACTCTGTTCTACGTGGTGTCCCATCCTCAGACAGGTTACCTCAGATTTATCCTCATAGTGAGGGGAAGGGGAGTGGGAGGGGGTACCAAGGGAGAATGTGGAAGCATGCCAGGTTCTCAAAGCGTAGCCTCAGAAATGGCACACCAGCATCTCTTCCTCAATCTGTTGGCTAAAGCTAGGCCGACTGGCAGAGATTCAAGGCTGCAGAATAAGACTCACCTCTCAAGGAGAGGATATGCAAGGGCAAGAATGCAGGGAAGAGTGAACATGTGAGGCTACAGTTGCCACTAACCTATCACAGACTGACATGATGGTGCAGAAAAGGACCAACAGCAAAATTATCTTGTAACAATAAACACTACAATTGTATATAGATAATAGATAATTAATAAGAACCTGATGTATAGCATAGGCCGTATTCTGTAATGGCCTGTATGGGAAAAGAATCTTTAAAAAAGAGCGGGTTTATGTATGTATATAACTGATTCACTGTGCTGTGTACCTGAAACTAGTGCAATACTGTAAATCAATGACACTCTAATAAAAAATTTTACTAAATTATTTTTAACAACCAATATGCCTTTTCCCTCTTTTGAAGGCAATAAAATTATAAACTAAAATATTCAGAGCCTTAATTTTTACACTTGTAAATGAAGGATAGTAAAGCCACTTCATGGTATTAGTATAAGAATAATGAGATATCTGTGAAAGCATCTGCTATAGTGCCTGGCAGGAGCTCAGCACATGATACTTCTCTTTGATAGCAACACTTGAGAAATACCACATGCTAGAAAAGAGAGGGCAAATATATTTGAGGCACAAGGCTAGAAAAAATTTAAAGTGTTTTTGTAGCCTCAATATGCATAGGTAGAAACAGCAGATTAGGAAAATGAATGTATATACTAAAAAAAAGAAGAGAGAAAATGAATGTATATATAAAAAAGAAGAAAATCTTCTCACTTGTAACAACAAGGATGAACCTTGGGGGCATTGTGCTAAGTGAAATAAACCAGATAGAGAAAGACACATACTGTATGACTTTATATGTTGAATCAAAAAGCAAATTCACAGGTACAGAGAACAGATTGGCGGTTGCCAGAGATAGGAGGTGGAGAAGGCGATGGCATCCCACTCCAGTACTCTTGCCTGGAAAATCCCATGGACGGAAAAGCCTGGTGGGCTACAGTCCATGGGGTCGCTAGGAGTCGGACACGACTGAGCGACCTCACTTTCACTTTTCATTTTCATGCATTAGAGAAGGAAATGGCAACCCACTCCAGTGTTCTTGCCTGGAGAATCCCAGGGATGGCGGAGCCTGGTGGGCTGTCATCTATGGGGTCACACAGAGTCAGACACGACGGAAGTGACCTAGCAATAGCAGTAGCAGTAGCAGAAATAGGAGGTAGGACTGAAAGGGTCAAACTTCCAGCTAGAGAATAAGTAAGTAACGAGGATGTAAAGTTTAGCATGGTGACTATAGTTAATAACACTATATTGCATACTTGAAAGTTGCTAAGCGAGTACATCCTATAAGTTATTTTCGCTATGAAGGTGACAAATGCTAACTAGATTTATTATAGTATCATTTTGCAATAAATACAAATATCAAGTCATTACATTGTACACCTGAAACTACTATGATGTTATATGTCAACCGAATTTCAATAAAAAAATATTCATAGGTAAAAATTATTTTTAATATAAAATAATTATTTAACAAAAAACTCAGTCAATATACGGTGATTCCAAAACAGTTTTTGAATTTGCAGGGAAAAAAACACCATATGGATACAAACAGAATCCAAAGCCCATGAATTGTCTCCGAGGTTTTGCATTTCCTTGTTTTAATGGCGCGGTTAGAAGCTATAATTTTTAATTTGGGGGCGCTGCGCAGGGTCTTCACTGCCGCGCGTGGGCTTTCTCTGGTTGCGGTGAGCAGGCTTCTCCCCGCTGTGGCTTCTCTTGCTGGACAGCACGGGCGCTAGGACATTGGCGGCTCGGTACTTGTGGCCCGTGGACTTTGTTACCCAAGTTTTAGTGGCGCGGTTAGAAGCTATAATTTTTAATTTGGGGGCGCTGCGCAGGGTCTTCACTGCCGCGCGTGGGCTTTCTCTGGTTGCGGTGAGCAGGCTTCTCCCCGCTGTGGCTTCTCTTGCTGGACAGCACGGGCGCTAGGACATTGGCGGCTCGGTACTTGTGGCCCGTGGACTTTGTTACCCAAGGCACGTGGAGCCTTTCTCAATAAGCTGATGTGATGAGAAAATTAACTGAGATAATGCCCAATACATGTAGTTATTGTTATGACCAATCTGATAAAATGATGGAAGTATTATTTCCGGGTTTAGAATGCCCTGAAATGCTTTTTTAAAAATCATCTCCAGGACTTCCCTGGCATTCCAGTGGTTCAGCATCCACCTTGCAATGCAGGGGACACAGGTTCAATCCCTGGTCGGGGAGCTAAGATCCCACATGCCAAAGGGCAGCAAAGCCCGTGCCCACAACTAGAGAAGCCCACGCACCACAACGAAAGATCACACGTGCCACAGCTAAGACCTGGCACAGCCAAATAAATGAATGAATAAGTGTTTAAAAAACATCTCCACTGCCTACCTAACTCGCCTGTGAGTACTTCCACCCCCAAAACCTAATCCTGCACGTTGGGGTGTTATTGTACCAGCACACTGGGCTGTCTAGACACACAGATTCTGTACCTGCGATAGTCTGGAGGTTCATCTGTCAACTACCGATCTTGCTGAGCTTAGTCTGTCCTCAAAGAGCTTTTTTTGTCAATGCAAAGAACTATTACCACACAGGGCAGCATTACGTAGACAACTCACAACAAATTAAGTTGATAATAGGAACGTGAAGGAATCATAATGTGTAATGCAAAGAACTATTACCACACAGGGTGGCATTACGTAGACAACTCACAACAAATTAAGTTGATAATAAGGAACGTGAAGGAATCATAATGTGTAATAAAAAGCAAGAATAGCAGCAACAAAGCTCCTTCCCCCAAACCATGAGACTGCCAGTTCTAGCACACACTCATGCCAGGCCTGTCCCACAGCCAAGTTCTTAGAGTAGTGAACTAGAGTCCGCCAGGAGGCTGGTTCTTTCCCATCTGCCCTCCTCAGCCTGGGAGTAGTGTCTCCTTTCAAGGTCTCACAATGGTCCCTTCAAATAGTGCTTCCTCACACAACCATCTGCAAAAATAGAATGGATGAATGAAGTGATTTTCCCCATGCATGTCGTTCTCTCTTCTTAATAGGGAGAAAAATCTGTCCTCTGAAGCCTCCCCTGCCCCCCCCCAAAAAGACTGCTTTTTCACATCCTTTTGACCCAGAATTGGTCACAGGCCCATGCCCATAATGCAGAGGACGGCAAGGCAAGATTTGGCATTTTCAGCATCCGAAAAGAGAGCTGGCTCTGCCTACAAGAAGGTGGGCTGCTGATGGGGATCAAGGACTGTCTGCCAAAGGAGGCTGGGAGGAGGGCAAAAGAGGTGGCCCTGGCAGGACTCCAGTGCCTCCCATCCTACCTCCACCAGGAGGTAGCTCCATTCTGCTTCCATGTAGAATCCTGCTCGAATAAATTTCCGTGGATAAACAGCATTTGTAACCCTTTGCTGCAAACTCAAATACCTAATATACTCAGTAAGTCAAGATTCTTTATTTACTATTACATTCCCAACATCTAGGACAGTTCCTACCACGTAGGAGGAGCTTGTGTTCATTTCCTGTTGCTGCTATAGGCAGTAAAGAATCTGTCTGCAGTGCAGGAGACGTGGGTTTGATTCCTCGGCAGGAAGATCCCCTGGAGAAAGAAATGGCAACACACTCCAGTATTCTTGCCCAGAGAATCCCATGGACAGAGGAACCTGGGGAATTATGGTTTGTAGGGTCTCAAAAGCAGAGTCAGACATGACTGAGGACACGTTACTATTGTAACAAACTTGGTAGATAAAAATACACAGATTTGTCATCTTACAGTTCTGGAGGTCAGAAATCCAAAACGGGCTTACTGGGCTAAAATCAGGGTGCCACCAAGTAACACTCCTGGGAGAGCTATAAGAGAACCCTTTTCCTTACCTCCTTCTGCTTCTGCACATTGCCCGCACTTCTTGGCTTGTAGGCTTCTTCCAGCAATGGCATCTCTCTGACGCCTTCTTCGGTCTCACATCCTCTCTGATCATGACCTTCCTGTCTCTCCCTTATAAGGATCCTTGTGGTTAGATTAGATGCACCCAGATAAACCAGGACGATTTCTCCATCTCAAGAGCCTTAACTTAAACATATCTGAAAGACACATTTGCTATGTAGGATAATGTATTCACAGCCTCCAAGAATTAGGCAGTGGGCATCTTTGAGGATGTGGATATCATTCTGTCTAAAACAGAGCTCAATATATATTTGTAGGATTGTTGAATGAACAGTGAAGTGTCAGCATTGGGTGCTGCTTTAGACAGCATCTA
The DNA here is from genome assembly GCA_006410675.1 of Oreotragus oreotragus. NCBI lineage: Eukaryota > Metazoa > Chordata > Mammalia > Artiodactyla > Bovidae > Oreotragus > Oreotragus oreotragus. Next base: position 112,912 of record SJYX01012385.1, read on the forward strand.
GTCTGACCTCCTACGAGGTCTAAGAATCTCTTCACTGGCAGACAGTTATTCTGCATCTGCTTGAATACTTCTAATGCTGGGGGCTCTCCACCTTCCAAATCAACCCTTCCACAACTGGACAGCTGTGAATCTTAGACATTTAATCCTTTCTTACCTTACTTCTGCCCTTCTATAATTCCAGTTAAATATGTGGTGGTGGTGGTTTAGTTGCCAAGTCGTGTCCAACTCTTTGTGACCACACAGACTGTAAGCCAGCCAGACTCCTCTGTCCATGGGATGTTCCAGGCAAGAATACAGCAATGGGTTGTCATTTCCTCCTCCAGGAGATCTTCCTGACCCAGGAGTTGAACCCACATCTCCTGCATTGGCAGGCAGATTCTTTACCAACTGAGGCACCTTCTGCCTTTCTTTCTGGAGAGTTCTATGCATTATATCTTTTATATGACTGTTCTTATCATATTTTGGAGGAAAAAAAACTGACTTACTGTATTTATGACTTAGAAATCTTAACTTTGCACAGCTCCATCTCAGTCACTGGGGGTACAAAAAAGATAAAAGACAGCCCCCTATCTTCAAGGGGGTTATTGTGAAAGTGAATCCTGCACATAAAATGATACAGTTAAAGTTAAATGAGGTCATTCTTGTTAAGTGCTCAGCATTGTGCCTGGCATGTAACAAGTGTTCCAAAAAATGTTACCCGCTCGTCACTGTTCTTACCATGCACAGATGCTCTGGGTCAAATGACTCATGTACCTGGAGTTTGCTGATAGAACAGCGACTGGAGAGGGCTCAGGGAGGAGGGAAAATGGAAAGACAGGCAGAATATATCAATAAACAAACTTAGGCAGGACTTCCCTGATGGTCCAGTGGTTAAAACTCCATTCTTCCAATGCAGGGGGCAAGGCGTCAGGAACTAAGAGCTCGCATGCCTCACAGCAGGGTCAGAGAAAAAAAACCTAAGGCAAAGGGAAGGCATTTCAGGCTGGGCAAACATAGTAAGCAGGCAGTCAGAGGCCAGATTAAATAAGTCAAGTTCTAGGAAATTAATAGACTCATTTGTCTTCTGTAGAGTTGCTTGGGCAAAACAACATGAAGTTTATCCAAGTTGTAGATAGCAGCTATAGATAGCAACTGCCCCACAGTCTCTCCATGTTCTCTCTTCCTGAGCCCTTCCCAGGGACTTGTAGACTCTATAGCCTAATGGTTTCAGGTCCAGGGAGTGTTTCTAATGAAAAGAACACTTCTTTCAATCTGCCTCTTTGATTTCCGTCTCCAGCTGGGAGGTCACCTTCAGCTCCTCTTTGCTCTGTGCTCAGAGACCACTAACTATGTCCCAAATCCTCACCCAACCTTAACCCCTAAAACCTCAAGGAATTGAACACAGATGTTCAGTTGGATTATAACAAAATTGAGAGAAGTTGAGGCAAGGTCAGAGCTGGACTGTGGGTGTGTGGATGGTCCCTGGAAAGCTGTTGTGTCTGTGTTAGTGATAAGCATGAAATGCTTCAGATCACTGAGAAAGCAGGGGGCACATCTGTGACAAGCAGAGGACTCAGAAGGAAGAGGAACCAGGAGGAGTTAGCAAGGAGTTCTTCCAGCCTCCACTTGCTCACCTAATCCAGATCTGCCTTCTCCCAGCCTTACTTCCTTTTAACAGAAAGCTGTGTACTGCTCAGACCCTCAATCCTGTCCAACTCTTTGTGGCTTTGTGGACTGTAGTCTGCCAGGCTCCTCTGCCCATGGGATTTCCCAGGCAAGGATACTGGAGTGGGTTGCCATGCCCTCCTCCAAGGGATTTTCTTGATCCAGGGATCGAACAAGAGTCTCTTGCATTGGCAGGCAGATTCTTTACCACTAGTGCTGCCTGAGAATCCCCTTTGACAGAAAGATAGTGGGACAAAGGATGATGACTCCAGGCAATATTTTTCTCCTTAGAAAGTGCATAAACACACATTGTATGTTTTATTCTGATAATTAACTTGATTGTCCATTTTGCTGAGACTGTCTCATAAGGAGTTGTAACTTCATAGCACCGAAATACAAAGTACTCAAGAGAGACCAGTGTCACTGTAGTTTCCAATGATTGACTCTACGCTTTGCCATTCTATTTATTTTATACAAAGAATCAGAAGACAAAAGTTCAGTTCAGTTCAGTCGCTCAGTCACGTTCGACTCTTTGCTACCCCATAGACTGCAGCACGCCAGGCTTCCCTGTCCATCACCAACTCCCGGAGTTTACCCAAACTCATGTCTGTCAAGTTGGTGATGCCATTCAACCATCTCATTCTCTGTCATCCGCTTCTCCTCCTGCCTTCAATCTTTCCCAACATCAGGGTCTTTTCCAATGAGTCAGTTCTTCACATTAGGTAACAAAAGTATTGGAGCTTCTGCTTCAGAATCAATCCTTCCAGTAAATATTCAGGACTGATCTCCTTTAGGATGGACTGGTTGGATCTCCTTGCAGTCCAAGGGACTCTCAAGAGTCTTCTCCAACACCACAGTTCAAAAGCATCAATTCTTCTACACTCAGCTTTCTTCACAGTCCAACTCTCACATCCATACATGACCACTGGAAAAACCATAGCCTTGACTAGACGGACCTTTGTTGGCAAGTAACGTTTCTGCTTTTTAATATGCTGTCTAGGTTGGTCATAGCTTTCCTTCCAAGGAGTTATCTGCAGTGATTTTGGAGCCCCCCAAAATAAAGTCTGTCACTGTTTCCTCTGTTTCCCCATCTATTTCCCATGAAGTAATGGGACCAGATGCCATGATCTTAGTTTTCTGAATGTTGAGTGTTAAGTCAGCTTTTAAATTCTCCTCTTTTACTTTCATCAAGAGATCCTTTAGTTCTCCTTCGCTTTCTGCCATAAGGGTGGCGTCATCTGTATATCTGAAGTTACTGATATTTCTCCCAACAATCTTGATATCAGCTTGTGCTTCATCCAGCCTGGCATTTCTCATGATGTACTCTGCATGTAAGTTAAATAAGCATGGTGACAATATAAAGCCTTAACATACTCCTTTCCTAATTTGAAACCAGTCTGTTGTTCCATGTCCAGTTCTAAGTGTTGCTTCTTGACCTGCATACAGATTTCTCAGGAGGCAGCTAAGGTGGTAAGATTTCTCAGAAGGCAGTTAAGGCAGGTAAGACAAAAGTGGTAAAGGCCGAATAACTCTCCTTGGTGAGACTCTAGTCAGGTGTGACTTTATGGTCAACATTCACTTTAAATGAGATTAAATCAGGATGAGAACTTGACTTCCTTCTTTGAACCACCAGCCTTGCACAGCCCTGGGGCCGTGTCTGGAATGTGAAACCAAGATCAAGTGTTTCCTCCATGGTCTTCCAGCAATAACTTGAGTTGGGCATATTTTTGACCTGATGAAAACAGGAACTTATAGAAAAACATCAGGAAAAAGCCTCTTTCTTTAAAATTTCTTGTTAGAGACACCAACATTTCAATTTATACATAAAGAAAATACCGTTCCTCCTCAAGAACTAGATCTGTAAACCACTGTTTAAAGTAGTTCATGTAGAGACTGCAATTTAGTAAGATGGGAAAAAGGCTAACCTCACATCCCCTATATTTTTTCCTCCTTGTTTACTCAATTATACAAGTTCTTCCACAACAAGCAGACCTCTAATTGTATATACTTCAGTGAAAGAGAAATGGAACTTGCTGTAAAATAAATTCTTGGGTGCAACTAAATTACATACCGCTTCTCATACTTTTTTTAATTGTCCATTACTTTAAATGAAAACACTCTTTAGAAAAGAACTGTAAACACTCAAAGGATTTCTCAAGGACCAGTTTTCCTTCCTCCTGCTGATACAATAAAGCTATGTTCCATTTTCCAATATTCTCCAGCTGAAGGTCTGAGTTATTTCAAAACTGCATTCACGGTTCTCCCAGTAAAACTTGAGAGTTCCACTTCCAGATCACTTGACAAGCAGAATCCAGCTTCAGTCCCTCTTTTAGCAAATGAATCTACCTTTGTGTCTATTCATGTGACGTGACAAGTGTTCCCTACCCTCATGTAGTGAAGTCGCTCGATACACTCTGTCCTCCTCACTTGACCCACAGACAAGCCATCATGCTCCTTCTGGGCAGCAGGAGAGGGGTTAGAACATGAGCTGGGGCATCAGGAAACCCCACTGGCTGTAGCCTCCTGCAGAGTCCACCTAAGCTTTCTGAGCCTGAGTTTCCCTATCTGAAAAATAGGAAATAGCAAACCTGCCTCCCTCCTAGTGTCTTCTAGGGGATCAGATGAGATCACACATGTTAAAAACATCCCAATAGCCACCCAAATAGCAGTTCCAATAACCATTTAACAAATTGTTCCTGTGAGGTGTTTTGTTGTTTTTGTTCCTTAACTGGCACGAAGAAAAAGAATCCAAAAATCTCATTTTCAGGTCCCAAAATGGGAAAATGATTCTATTTTGGTTGTTCTTTTTAAATTATTCTTTCTTCCTGTTAAGAGTCTGGTTCTCAGTGAGATGAACCCTTCTGAGAACTCCAGCACACTTTTGTGCCTCAACCCCAGCCTTGCTTCACTGCCGTTGCTTCTTATAAGCAGATATAGTGTCGTTAGACAACGTAAATCAAAAATCTTCATATGCTAGCTTTTATAATTTTCCCAGAATGTAGATGATCTACATAGTACTAGTCAAAGTGTGAAAAGGTTAGAAAAGATGCATCCTCATATTGTCTCAAAAACTACAGAATCTCTTTGAAATCCATTTTCTTAGATTAAAAAAAAAAAACTAGATTGATATCTGTGCTCAGTGACAAAGAAAATATTTTTTTTCCTTACAATATTTGTGAATTTTGGGGCAAAGAGCTAATCTTCACTGTGCCATTTTATTGTTATGTAAAACCTCTTTCTCATAATCCCACTTGAAGCTTGAATCCCACATATTCTTTATGCCATGAAACACACACACTGTTTAAGAGAAACAGGAACTAGGAAAACACTCCCCAAATGACCTACTACTTCTCTCTCCTTCCCAGGGGAGGTTTTGTTTTGTGGTCCCCAAAAGGATTTTTAAAAATCAACATTGGCGGGCTTCCCTAGTGGTTAGAAGAATCCACCTACTGATGCAGGAGACACGGGTTCTATCCCTGATCTGGGAAGGAGCACCGAAGCCCATGCTCCACAGCTACTGAGCCTGTGCTCTGGAGCCCAGAAGCTTCAACCACCAAGCCCAGATGCCGCAACTCCTGAAGCCCAGGCACCCTAGAGACCACGCTCTGCAACAAGAGACGCCGCCGCAATGTGAAGCCCACGGACCACAACTAGAGCAGCCCCCACTTGCCACAACTAGAGAGAGAAAAGCCTGCACAGCAAGGAGGAACCAGAACAGCCAAATATATATATATATAATATATATAATATATATAAATATTTATATATATATATATAATATATATAAACATGTGTCTACTGAAGGAGGGGCAGTAGAGGATCTGATTACATGACAACCCCCACAATAAGAGGATGCTGATGTAGAATCTAGCTTGGTATCAGGGCACTGAAGTCAGTTCTCAGCCCAAATCTGGACAGCAATGGAAGCTCAAGTATTGACACATCCCAGTCCAGCGGTACCACATAGCTCAGTTACATCACTCCTATCAGGGTTGCAGCAAGGATCCAGTGAGATCACACCAGTAGAAATACTGCCAGAGCTGTAAAGCACTGTTTAAGTGACAGCCTCATCTTATGACGTGATCTGCTTGTGACAATGCCCTGGTCCCGTAACATAACCAGGAACAGACTCCATGCTGCCATCAAAGCGTGTTGAAGAATGAACGTAATGCCTTATGATTGGTGAAACATCTGTGAAGCTCTGTTGTTCTATTTTGACCTTGCCCACAAAAATTCAGTGATTCAAGGAACTGGGATGATAAAACATCCATACCTCAAGGTGGAGATGTAGGAGTACCAACCCAAAAAGAAAATATTCACACACACCAAATAGCTGCTCTTCTGACAAAGAATACCAGGAAATGGCAACCCACTCCAGTACACTTGCTTGGAGAATCCCATGGATTGAGGAGCATGGTGGATTGCAGTCCATGGGGTCACAAAGAGTCGGACACAACTGAGTGACTTTACTTACTTAATCCAGCCTTGCAGAAGTAGCTTCTTGCCTATACACCCACACAGGGAAGCAGAGTGGAATGCAGGTTGCTTTTACTCTCCCCCTGCATCTGGCATGACTGGGGAAGAGAGACAGAGACCAAAACACACATGTGTCCAAATCCAGCTTCCTCATAATGCCATCAGTCCTTTCCTGACGTTCTAAATGTGTCCCTTCAACAGAATTTCTCACCTCAATTGCCAAATTATCAAATACCTGTTACCAAATATCTAGCACAAAAAGATGTGGCAACCTGAGTTGGTTTGGGGGGGGCAGTGGTTTTGCTCCAGTTCTTCCCACCTTCTCCAGTATTCACTGCATCATCACAGGCTTTGTCAAACAGAATTTCTCACCTCAATTGCCAAATTATCAAATACCTGTTACCAAATATCTAGCACAAAAAGATGTGGCAACCTGAGTTGGTTTGGGGGGGGCAGTGGTTTTGCTCCAGTTCTTCCCACCTTCTCCAGTATTCACTGCATCATCACAGGCTTTGTCTTGGCTCCATACTCATGAGTCACAAATGGCACTTAGGTAAATCAGTACCTATATTTATAGTGTCTCTCTTTGTCAGTTTGTTCGGTTTGGATGTCCTTCTTCATGCCCCCAAATTCTAATTTGGTAACGTAGAGTCTTCTATGCCTCCTTGTACCTACAACACGTAACCGCTCATTCAGACTTACAGATGGCAAGGAGTTGAGTGGATGGAGCAGCAGCAAGGAAGAAGGCTGTATCCCCCAGAGGCACCCACAGGCGTCCAGGGCAGAAACAGTGGGTTGTGTTTTCTCCAAGAGCACCTTACTCCAGATGCAGCTACAGTGGAACTGGATATGAACACCTTATCAGCCATTTCTCCTAGAGGCTTATTTAACATTTTGTTTATATAAAGCTTTTGTATAACCTTATACGGAGAAGGCAATGGCACCCCACTCCAGTACTCTTGCTTGGAAAATCCCATGGATGGAGGAGCCTGGTGGGCTGCAGTCCATGGGGTCGCTGAGGATCGGACACGGCTGAGCAACTTCACTTTCACTTTTCACTTTCATTCATTGGAGAAAGAAATGGCAGCCCACTCCAGTGTTCTTGCCTGGAGAATGCCAGGGACAGGGGAGTCTGGTGGGCTGCCGTCTATGGGGTCGCACAGAGTTGGACATGACTGAAGTGACTTAGCAGCAGCAGCAGCATAACCTTATATAATTTATATAACCATATATAATTGACTTTCTGAAATTAGTGCTTTTACACAAAACACACCTACCATTTGAAAAGAAAGAAGGTAAGGCTTAGAGCCTCTGGAGGCTGTATGGCATCTTTTCACCAAAACCAGAAGTGGTTGCCTTTCACTAGTTATTTCTCATGTATGTGTGTGTGTGAGTTCAAATAAATCTTTTCTACAAAAGATTTACACTGGAATCATGAAGTTTATTGGGCATCACTGGAAAATAACACCCTCCAACCAAACATCCTGTTCCCCTGGGCCTTCATGTCAATGAGTGCAAGGCAGCACATTCCTGAGAGAGAGCTTTCGGCAGTTGTCTATGCCCCCAGAAGCCTGTTCACTATCAGTGCACTCATGGAAATGAAGCTGGGGCTCATTTGAGGCATTTGGGCAAACAGAACAGAAGGCTGTGAATAAGTGCTATGGATATAAACAGATCAGACTCAGGAGACCACATAGAGGTCAGATAGGCCCTTGTATAAGCTGGTGCATTATTTTATGAATTCAGATTAACCCTAAACAAACTCCCAAGACATGATAGCCAGATACAAGAAATGTCTGATACAGTTGGGTATATAAAGTGGGTTTAAGTCTAATAATTCAATAATAATTATAAAAATTGAAGAAGAGGACTCAGGGTCTCCTCTTAGCATTACCTGAATATATTCAATGTCTGTTTGAAAGCAATAATTAGAGTCTGATTAAACAGTCCTTTTCCATCAAAGGCTATTGAGCATCTTTCTATGTAGCTGTATCTTAGGTAAACGTGTGAACTGTAATTGCTTCAATTAGGTCCTGTCTCAAGTGGACTTCCCTAGATGCAGAGCTTTCCATGAAGATTTTTGTGAGTGTGATATTAGGTGTGCTCTTGGGAGAGAGGAACAGATGCAGGAGAGGGCCGCAAGTGAGGACAGCTGGGTATTAGCTTCAGCTTGATCTCAAGGCGACCACTGGGGAGCAGCTTATACCAGAGTCATCCCAGCTTGAGGGAGGGACCAGACCCCTGTGTGCTCTTAGCTGCAGGGGGATGGTGCAGTTACGTGAGCATGAACTCTAGACACAGCCCAGGTTGAAAGCCCAGGCTTTGTTCCTCACTATGTGACTATGTGTGTACATGCTCAGTCCCAAAATATGTCCGACTCTTTTGTTACTCTGTAGACTGTAGCCCACCAGGCTCCTCTGTCCGTGAGATTTCCCAGGCAAGAACACTGGAGTGGCTTGCCATTTCCTTCTCCAGGGCATCTTCCTGACCCAGGGATCGAACCTGAGTCTCCTGCATTGGCAGGCAGAGTCTTTACTGCTGAGCTACCTGGGAAGCCCTTGGCCAGTTGAGCAACAGGACACTCACAGATCCATGATGGTAGCTAAGCTGATGGGACTAAATCTCTGGAAGCCAGGCTATGTGGTAGGGGATGTGGTTTTCATCCCAACCCTGGCCTCACTAAGGACATGATGACATGGTCATGAACCCCTCATGTGACCACTAACTATCAATTTCCTCATCTGTAAAATAGGGACAGGGGATGGTAGAAATGGATTAGACCATCCCTATACTTTCAGCTGAAAAATGAAATGATCTCAGTAACGGAAGTAGGGGGAGGCTCACTGAGGAATAATGGACTTTTTTTCTATTCTTGGAAAGGAGTTCATTAATGTAAATGTGTCCTTGAATAACCACTCCATTTAATCTTCTTCTCTCACCTGGAATAGCTCTGGATACACAGGCAAATCTAAGAAGACAGGCAGTAAAGTTGCCCTGAAGGCATATGTTCTAAAAGAGAATGGCAACGCTCTGTTTTCAGACAAAGTGCTTTTGTGGCAATTTACCTAAAGGGAGCATTAATGCAACCCAGCAACCTCATGTAACTGACTACTGTATCATAGCAAATTAGAGGCAAGAGGCCGGAGTACAGCAGGTGCCAAAGGTTGTCCCTGAAAAACTATACCATCTCTAGGGAGAATGGTTTGGAAAAATCTATCAGCTTATAAATATGTTTATTCTTTACACAGCCCCCTCTCTGGGAATTTATCCTACAAGTATATACATATGAAATGTCATTTATGTGAGTTTATTCTTTGTTCTACTTTTTCAAAAATAGTCTAAGATTGCAAGCAACTCAGTGGTCCATCAATAAAGAACTAGTTTGAAATAATAACAACTATGGTACCTTCCCTGGTGGCTCAGAGGTTAAAGCGTCTGCCTGCAATGTGGGAGACCTGAGTTCGATCCCTGGGTCGGGAAGATCCCCTGGAGAAGGAAATGGCAACCCACTCCTGTATTCTTGCCTGGAGAATCCCATGGACTAAGGAGTCTGGTGGGCTACAGTCCACAGGGTCACAAAGAGTCGGACACAACTGAGCACTTTCACTTTCATGGTACCTTCCATACAGTAAAATACTGTGTAACCAAGAACATCTGTACTGGTACAGAAACTTCTCCAGAATATATTGATAAGTGAGAAAGCAAAGGGAAGAATAGTATTACCATAGATTAGCATGTGTTTTATAAACATATGTGCATATGTAATGTTTGCTTCTTTCTGTGTAATGGAGGTGATAAGATTCTATACTTATACTCAAGTGTAGCCATAGATATCTGGAAGTCAACTTTTGTGTATATGGAAAGATACAAAAAAAAAAAAAAAAAAACCTGTGAGTGGTTACCTATAAGCAATGAGAAAGTGAGAAAATGGGGTGTATGGAGACGTAGGTAGGAGTGAGGAATCTCACCAGTACCTTTTTTAAAACTAATTTTTATTGGCGTATACTTACTTTATATTGTTGTGTTAGTTTCTACTGTACAGAAAAATGAATCAGCCATACATATACACATATCCCCTCTCTTCTGGACGTCCTTCTCATTCAGGTCACCAGTCATTAATCACCAATGCCATTTTACACATTTTCTTTATGGATGTTTCGCCAAACACCATGTATTCTGTAAGGAGAATGGAGTAACTGTTTGATTGAAAATGAAAATGAAAATTTTTAAGGGAGGCAATCAAAGCTGGTCATTCCAACTTCCTTTATTTCATTCTTTCGTTCCGGGATTAGCAAACTATGGCTGGTGGTTAAATAGTGAGACCACATGGCTCCCAGTGCTGAAAATGTTTACTCTCTGGTGCTTTCCAGAAAGTTTGCTAAGTCTAGCTGTACATCATGGAGTTATTTGTGAAGCAGCTGTGACTCCACCTGTCAGTGAGCTTCAAGTCCTGAAGGGTTTTGTCTTCTTTACATCAGCTTTCTGACCACAGGTAGTTATGCACAAAGAAAAAAAGGAAAAAGGCGTGACATTGTACCAGTTACAAAGAGCATTAACTCTGGACACAAAGAGCCCAGGTGGAAGCCCAGGCTTTGTTCCTCACTATGTGACCTTGAGCAGCTAAATTCTTGATCTAAGTATGGTTTTCATCTGTAAAAGGCGGGCGGTTATGGTACCTCTTTCACAGAGCCATTTGGAAGGTTAAGTATATTCATGTCAGCAAGAAGTTTAGCACAATGCCTGTTGGTATTATCATCTAATATTTTTATTTTTTTTTATAAACAGGGTGATGACCAGTTAAATGTGTTTGGAGAAGACACCCTGGGAGGTGAGTTTCCTTTACTGATCAAACTAAAGTTGTCATTTTAGTAGCTCTGAGCATATCTTTTTTATTAAACACCACTAAGAGATAATAACCAACCAAGAGCATATACTTTTTTCCCTCAGCCAGGGATCACAATTATTATTGGAATTCTGGATTTCTCCCCTCTTGGTCCATGTAAAGAACCAAAGTGATGCCTTAGTAAGTGATGTATTTCCTCACCTCCCAGAGGACATGAGCCCCAAGATGCTCAGTGAAAAGAGGATGCTCAAAGAGATCAAGTTCTTTGTAACTGGTAAAAGTGTTTGAAAAACACAACACCCAGTCCTCTTTGGAAGATTCACATATATAAGAGCACAGCAAGGCTCCCACATGTTCTGCAGGAAAGAGAACTGGCTAACTTTAATTCAACATTCTTCAAATTTTATTAGAATGTGAAAGTCCTTTTCCTGTTGCTCCTCTGTAGTGTACCATTGGGATACAACCTAAGAATCACCCAAATTATACTACTTCATAATTTTGTCACATTAAAAGTCTTGCCAAAACTAAAAAAAACAAAAACAAAAAAAAAACTGTTATTAGCTCCACATGGAACTGAAAATAGGAAATTACATAAATTTGACTTTGTCTAAAGAAGATAAGGTTTATGATTGCTCTAGGAAAATTACCTTCTAACATTTCTACTCTGTAATAAATGTTGTTATAATTATGGTCCATGGAAATATATTTACATTGACTATGAGTGCATACAAGTAAATGAATTGGCTTTCTAAACAACCCCAACTGTAATCCTGCTGATCCATGAGCATGAGATGGTAGATAGAGTGTCATTTGATGATAATGGCAAGAGCAGTATGTGAAGATTGCAGTCACCCAATGACATCATGGTGATTCATGGGAAAAAGGCACTTAAACATGAGCAAGTGCAAATAATCAACTCAGTCCCAACTGGAGAGGGACTGATGGATTGCTGAATAAAGTTTCCTTTTTTCCTGGTTACAGAATTAACACACATTCATGTGGAAATTTTTTTAAGGTAGAAAATAAGAGCCATCTAAAACCTTATGACCTCTAAATAGTCACAGTTAACATTCTGGTTTATTTTTATTCCAGTGTATTGTCTATATACCTATTTTTACATAGTTGAGAATACATGTGTATATACAAACATTGTCTCCAATATTTTGTGCTTATCGTAACATAAGCATGTTCCCATGTCATTAAAAACTTCATATAAACTTAATTTGTAATGATCACATTATCTGAATGTATCATCATTCTTTTTTAAATGGACTAATATAGAACCATACTACTACTAATAATAATAATAACAACCAGTTTCCTACATTATAAATAGATTAAAAGTTGTTCAACTCCATAAAAGTACTCTAAAAAAAAGTAAACTGAAAGTCTGAAGAACTTGAGATGACTATTTGGCCCAACATGTTGAGAGCATTCATCTATCTGCCTTAATGAAAGTGAATGTGAATATCACTCAGTCGTGTCCAACTCTTTGCAACCCCATGCACTACACAGTCCATGGAATTCTCCAGGCCAGAATACTGGAGTGGGTAGCCATTCGCTTCTCCAGGGAATCTTCCCAACTCAGGGATCGAACCCAGGTCTCCCATGTTGCCTTAATAGAAGGCTCCAGATAATATAGAATTTTCTCATCACCATGGGCTATTCTGTAAAGAGAATGGAGCATCTGTTTAATTAAAAATAAAATAAAATAACAGCCCTTTAGTGTGAAAAACAAATGGTTGCAAAGACCCCCAAGTTCACCTTCTGCTTCTCTTTCCTGCTCTTTCTCCCTTGTCTTCTTCCTCTTCTACCCTCAACTCGATTCTTCAGGCACCACTCTCTCCCCCTCCCTACTGCCCTCTCTCTATCTCTGTCTCTCTCTGTTGGGCCTTCCACTCACTTAATAGTGGATTCCTGCCAAAATGTAGCATTGCGTATATAAATAAACACCTCCTGACACCACATGACAACTGGAAATCTTTTAGGGCTCCACAGACTCTATAGAGTTTTGTACTTTGCCAAAAATCCCTAATCCTTTCTTTGTCTTAAAGCAGTGGCTCCCAAGATTTAGTTCTCACTCACCACCTTTGTAATTTTTGTTTCATCTCTATGCTCTATTCTATATGTATTATATATAGATATAGATAGATAGATAGATAATACTGTATACTATAATACAAAATAGAATATTATATAATACTACAGTATACATTATAAAATCACGGTTTCAATACAGTTTTTCTTGCTGTATAACTTAAATTATTCTTATTTTAAAGGTTTCATGGAAGACTTGAAAAAGTGTAAAATTATTTTCATGATTGGTGAGTAACAGCTCTCAAATTTTCAGTTGTAACTGCTGATAATAATAATGCGGTAAAGAAGGAAGACTATTCATTTCTCAACCATTTTTTAAGACTTGCACCTTTTTAGTTAAGATTATACCCCTGAGGATTCCATATTTTTCCTTTCATTTATTCAGTTTTATATTGCTCTGGCTCTGTGTCTTTTCAGCAGAGAAAAAGTAGGAGTCTAAGGAATGGCAAACTCCTGAATTAGTTCTATGCTAATAAAATATATTATAATCCCATGGGTAAGAGAATGCCATCTGTTAAAATCTAACACCTTTTCTGTTTGAACAATGATCTGTTCCTCCCTGAACTATATACATCAGTGACCACATATTCAAATATACCTTAATAACCATACCCTGCATTCCACATAGCTAACAACAAAAACAATCTTGTTTGTTTTATGCTCTTGTACAGTGAAACTCATTGGGAAACTCATTATGGGATAAAAAATTCATTTGAGTTTAACTAGCATTTTCTGAACGCTTATCAAGTTCCAAGATATTTCCTTTAATCCTATAGGTTGGCAATCCATCCTTATTACATATCAATTACACAGACAAGAAAAGTGAGCCTCAAAAGTTTAAGGAACTTGTCCAAGGTCATAGAGCTAATTAGTGTGAGAGCCAGATTTACAGTTTTTCTCATGGGAATAAATGGGTCTAGTTGTGCAGCATTCAAACTACATAGAATAGGACAAAGTATTGTCCGAGAACCTCCAAAAACTTAGTGCTTTTCCTTCTAGCTCCTGACGTCTACAGAAAAGTTAATACACCCACCTGTACACTTTTCAGAAAATACCTATTTATATTCAGAAATAATAAAAAGGTCCACACCTCCTCAGTGAGTGGAGGGCGGGGGAAACAGTTATCAGCTCCCTAGAAAAGTAATCAGATATACTTAGAATCTTACACTCTGAAGTCAGGATGCTTCCTTGGAAATCTCTCAGTACATCTGCCTCGTTTTCAGATGAGGAAACTGAGTCCCAGAGACGTTAAGAGATTTGATCAACGTCATTCTAACAACTAGTGGCAGAAAGGAGACCAGGGTCCATGGCTGTGGCTCCCCATTCCAGGGCCTTCCACATCCCACCACCAATGTATGGGGGTTGCCACCCCGACTGTCCACCATGTTTAATCATCCACTAGCTACTTGCTGAATATTGGACCTGTGCCGGACAGTGAGCAGGGATCACAGGGCTTCCATCTTAGAGGAAAAGGAGAACTAATCAAATTCTTATCACAAACCTTGAAAAGCATCGGGAAGGAAACAAAGAGCTGAAACAGTGAGCAAGCTGGGTGGAGTGTTTGGGGTAAAAAAGTGGGTAATCGGGAAAGGCCCTATGGAAGCGACGTTTAAGCAGGCAAATAAGGAAGCGACGGCGACTGAGAAGATTAACAGGAGGCGAGAGGAAGAGGAGGTCTAGCCAAGAGAACAGCGTGCCTAAGCGCTGAGAATTCTTAAGCTCAGCTGCGCTTTGCTTCTGACCTGCTTGTCTCTAGCTGACCTTAGTCCAGGGAGCTGGATGGACCGTTGCCACACTTATTTCACATTCTTTTCAGAAGGTTGAAGTACATTATATCTACTCCTTACTGAAGGAGTAATCATCGTAATCTTGGAGGAAACTCCCCTTTCCACACAAATTTTACTTAATTATCTTGGCATCTAGAGTACACACAATAAATTATATTTTTTCTGTTCCGCTTTTATCTTAGGGGCCAAATTCAGGAAGAGGGGAGACTTTCTAAACCTGAAGTTCAGGAATCCAGAGGTTGAGTCTTTAATATCACATAGAAGTCTGTATTTTTAATAATACAAAAAGAAGCTTTTAAAAATAGTACAGCATATTTTGTGGTGGTTGTTATTGTCTCTGGGAATAATATTATTTCAGATTCACCTGTTGCTTAGCACTATAGTTGAATTTCAACTGTATTTTCAAATACTGCTTCTATCTAGCCAGGTATAGCTAAAGATCTCAGCTGACCTGTTACTAAGCTTTGTGCCCTTCAGAAAATGAAATATTATGATATAAATATGGCATCAAACCAACCTTAAGACCCTCAAGGGTCCACACACCATGCTAAGAACCGCTTCCCTGAATAAAGGATTTGGTTTTATATGTATATATATATATCAACCAAACTCTCCTGTACTTCAACTTGTTATTCAGTCACTGTTATAGTAAAAAAAAAAAAAAAAAGATTTCAGCTTACTGTTTGCACCTGTCTCTTATACACATCTAGATGTGTATAAGAGACAGACCTTAACCCCTAAAACCTCAAGGAATTGAACACAGATGTTCAGTTGGATNAAAAAAAAAAAAAAAGATTTCAGCTTACTGTTTGCACTGTAGAAGGTACAAAGCAACTGCAATAAAAGAAAAAAAGATGGTTCTTCTTCAAGGCTATTTACTGGATTCTGCTTGAAAATTAACACCTTTGTTCTAAATACAGTTAAGCCTTGAATAGCACAGCTTTGTACTGCCCAGAACCACTTAGGCACTGAGTTTTTAAAATAGTAAATACTACAGTATTACCTAGCCCAGGTTGGTTAAATCCACTGATTCAGAATCATGGAGTCATAGGAACCAAGTATTCAGAGAGCTGACAATCCAAGTCATACATGGATTGTCAACTGTGTGGCAGGAGGGTGGGGGGGCATATAGCACCCCTAACCTGCACCCCCACCCGTTGTTCAAGGGTCAACAGTACTTTCTCAGCAGATGGCAGGATGGTATTTTAAGGCTGTATTGCTGCAGGTCACTTTGTAGCTTGTAAAAATACTCCGGATGTCGTCGATATACCCGCAACAGTTTTGATGAGCTTTAATCCGTAAGAGTCAGCTTCCCCTTTTCCACGTGTCTTCCCCTTTTCCACTCCACCTACAAGAGTCTTCAACCCCAAGCCCACCTGCACCGCCATCATCTCTTGAAGCTCCCTCACTTTTGCCAGTCCTCTCCCTTAAAATGTCTTCTCCCCTGGCTAGTCCTGCTCCAACGTCAGGTGTCCGTGTGAAGGGAAAGTCACTCAGTCGTCTCCAGCTCTTTGCGACCCCATGGACTACACAGTCCATGGAGTTCTCCAGGCCACAATACTGGAATGGGTAGTCTTTCCCTTCTCAGGGGATCTTCCCACCCAGAGAGTGACCCAGTGTCCCGCATTGCAGGCCGATTCTATACCAGCTGAGCCACGAAGGAAGCCCGTCTCTGTGAGCTCTTCTCTAATCTCTAGCCTTCCTCCTCCGTGCTCCTTCATCCCTGTGTCTGCATCACTCATTTAGATGCCCCAGAATGACTAATATTTGCTGGAATAATGAATTTTTTAGGAGGCAGTGTGGTCAGTTTCCATAACAACTGAAATAGCAGTTAGAATTCCTGGACTGGAACTGACAGACAGGTTGCTGCTGTTGTAGCTGCTTCTGGCAGGATAGCTTTTAGGTTAATTGTGAGCCTAATCAGACACTTCTTATACCATATGGCTGCTGCCTTCTTACAGAGAACAAGCAACACCAACTCCTCTCTATCCCCAAGCTGGCTATTTCTTGCTCATTTGCAAAATGGTTTTAAGTGGGGACAAGTAATTGCACTGCCTGCCATCTGAGTCAAAAAAGTGTTCAGGGAGAGTGTACCATCCGGACCAAAGGGGAAAGTGACGGCGATGGTCCTAGTTAGCCCTTTGAATGTTGTGCGGCTATTACCACCTCTTTGTTCATGGAGAAGGGAGTTCCGTATCTATTTATAGAAAAATGTCTTCCAAAGAACAGATAAGGGATCTCACAGGATAAAGCCTGATGATCAAAAGGATTGAAAAAGATTCTAAGGTTGTTCACAAGCAAGATACAAGAACAATGCTGATGTACAAGACTGGGATGCAGTCATTGTCGAAAACAGAAAATTATTTGGAAAATGTAAAAATATTGTAAAGAGCCTCATGACATCCCATTAACAGGCTCCTACAGTTTTTCACAACCTTTTCTGGTACACTTCTTTCCTTTTTTCCTTTATAAATCTCTCGATCATTATTATCTTGCTATTCTCCAATCTATTTTGGCTTCTTTTACTCTTCTCTGCTTTTCATGGCCTGCGTATTCCCCAAATGTGATAGCCTAAATTCCCATTAATTNCTTCCAAAGAACAGATAAGGGATCTCACAGGATAAAGCCTGATGATCAAAAGGATTGAAAAAGATTCTAAGGTTGTTCACAAGCAAGATACAAGAACAATGCTGATGTACAAGACTGGGATGCAGTCATTGTCGAAAACAGAAAATTATTTGGAAAATGTAAAAATATTGTAAAGAGCCTCATGACATCCCATTAACAGGCTCCTACAGTTTTTCACAACCTTTTCTGGTACACTTCTTTCCTTTTTTCCTTTATAAATCTCTCGATCATTATTATCTTGCTATTCTCCAATCTATTTTGGCTTCTTTTACTCTTCTCTGCTTTTCATGGCCTGCATATTCCCCAAATGTGATAGCCTAAATTCCCATTAATCCCTGCCCAAAGCCTTGGTAGAAGTGCTTCAGTTTGGACAGTCATCTCATGTTACAGGTGAAGTGAGAGACTTTAGAGTTCAGTTCAGTCCAGTCACTCAGTCATGTACGACTCTTGTGACCCTATGAATCGCAGCACACCAGGCCTCCCTGTCCATCACCAACTCCCAGAGTCCACCCAAACCCATGTCCATCGATGCAATCCAACCATCTCATCCTCTGTCGTCCCCTTCTCCTCCTGCCCTCAATCTTTACCAGCCTCAAGGTCTTTTCAAATGAGTCAGCTCTTCGCATCCGGTGGCCAAAGTATTGGAGTTTCAGCTTCAACATCAGCCCTTCCAATGAACACCCAGAACTAATTTCCTTTAGGATGGACTGGTTGGATCTCCTTGCAGTCCAAAGGTCTCTCAAGAGTCTTCTCCAATACCACAGTTCAAAAGGATCAATTCTTCGGTGCTCAGTTTTCTTTATAGTCCAACTCTCACATCCATACATGACTACTGGAAAAACCATAGCCTTGACTAGATGGACCTTTGTTGGCAAGTAATGTCTCTGCTTTTTAATATACTGTCTAGGTTGGTCATAACTTTCCTTCCAAGGAGTAGCGTGTTTTAATTACATGGCTGCAGTCACCATCTGCAGTGATTTGGGAGCCCAGAAAAATAAAGTCACCCACTGTTTCCACTATCTCCCCATCTATTTGCCATGAAGTGATAGGACCAGATGCCATGATCTTAGTTATTTGAATGTTGAGCTTTAAGCCAACTGTTTCACTCTTCTCTTTCACTTTCATCAAGAGGCTCTTTGGTTCTTCTTCACTTTCTGCCATAAGGGTGGTGTCGTCTGCATATCTGAGGTTATTGATATTTCTCCCGGCAGTCTTGATTCCAGCTTGTGCTTCCTCCAGCCCAGCATTTCTCATGATGTACTCTGCATATGAGTTAAAAAAGCAGACTACTGGCATAATAATCAAGACACCATTCAATGGCTGTGACCTTCAGGATAGCAGGAACACAGGTGGCCTCGTGTATTTTGGTATTGGTGCTCATCCACTGCTTTTAGAGTAAGCTTTGGGAAGTACTTGTGCAATATTTTGTGTTACTCTGTGCATTTTCTAACCACTGCCCTACTTGTCCTATCTACTTCCTGGAGTAAGATTAGACAAATGAGAATTTTTGCTTAAAATCTATTATTTCAATGCCTGTCATTTTACCGTGGTCTATTGTGATTTCAGAGTTGACCTCTTATTTTAAAGAACAAGAATAAATCTAATTTTTAGTGAGGATTTTCTTGGAGATCAGGTTAACATTTTTGGTGGAATTGACTCGGGTATTTTGTCAAATTACAAATGGAAACCAAATCTGATTA
Organism: Oreotragus oreotragus; assembly: GCA_006410675.1. Classification (NCBI taxonomy): domain Eukaryota; kingdom Metazoa; phylum Chordata; class Mammalia; order Artiodactyla; family Bovidae; genus Oreotragus; species Oreotragus oreotragus. The sequence continues at coordinate 132,087 of SJYX01012385.1, forward strand.
TTTTAACTTGATCAAGCTATAATAGAAATCAATATTTATTGCACACTTACTTAACACACAGCAGGCCCTGTATAAAATGCTTTATAATGTTATCTTGCTTAACACTTGTATCCACTCTCTGGAATATTATCACCATCCTACTTTTCCAGTAAGACATCAGAGAGTTAAGTAATTTGCTAATAAGTGGTGGACTGCTAAGTCACTTCAGTCGTGTCCGACTCTGTGCGACCCCATAGACGGCAGCCCACCAGGCTTCCCCGTCACTGGGATTCTCAAGGCCAGAACACTGGAGCGGGTTGCCATTTCCTTCTCCAAATAAGTGATAGATCCAGGGTCAAAAGCTTGGATTTTATTATTAACAAAGATGCTGCCAGTGGTTTTCCTTGAAGTGACCAACTTACTTTATTACTTTTCTAGAAAATGTCTGCCAGATATTCAAGTCTGAAAAACCAGAGTTTTATCTGTTATTCAGTCTTTCAGAAGGTAAAAATGGCATTCAACTGAAAAAACAGCTAGTTCCACAACTCAAGCAATCACACAGTGCTTTTCTTGAGAAAACCATTAAATGTACCTGGTGTGCTGAAGTATCTACACGTCTTCCCATTTTGCCACACAAAATATTACAGTGACAAGTATTTAAGGGTCAAAATTAAGCTTTTTCATTGCATCGTCAAGAGCATTCTTAAGTAAAACTGGCAATTTTTCTTCTTTCTTTCTTTTACTGTGAGTTTATGGCGGTGAAGAATACTAGAGTCATTGGCTTTTATTGGCACCGCAGGTTTACAGCCAGTGCTTTTTCACCATCAGTGAAAAGCAAACAACCTCTTAGTGTTGTAGTGGAAACAGGGGACCAGAGTCTGTGAACCACACTTTGAGAACCCTAGGGTTAATTGGATTTGGGGGAGCATTGTTGAGCAGCTATATGAAACCCCAGACTTAGGGTTTGGAAGATCTTGGAGGAAAATAGTCCCTTGTGCCTTGTTTTTACTTGTCCTTTGAAAAGCAAAGAACCTTACAAATGGGAGGAAGTGGTCAGGGAAAAGGGGTGCATGTCCTGAAAGCCCCCATTTCTATGGGCTCCTGCGGGTGTGGAAAGGCTCCGAATGTTTCTCTGTACCCAGTGGTGCAAGGGAGGCCTGAAAGGAAAGTGTGGGTGCTTGTTAGAACTGGGAAAGAGGAATGCATCAAGAGGTCCAGCGGGAGACTCCAGAGCAGGGGCTGAATGGAAGGTAGAGGGGACGCCTCAGGGACCCACAGCACTGGCAAGACTAGGACTAGAGCAAGAGCAAAGAAAACCCTCCAGATGGGAGACAGCCCTGACTTGGAGACAACTTTGAGCTTGTCTAAGTCCATTTGGGTTTAGACATGGCATAGACTAAAAAGCAGAAACTTATTTCTCACTGTTCTAGACACAGGAAATGCAAGATCAGAACATCAACAGATTCAGTGACTGGCAAGACCCATCTCCTAGTTCCTATATATCCATCTTCTCACACTGTCCTTACATGTGGAAGGAGCTAGGGAGCTCTCTGTGGCCTCTGAGTACCAGGGGGGCCCCAAATAATAGATAATAGCTTAACTGTGATCATTGTTGTTTAGTTCCTAAGTCGTGTCTGACTCTAAATTATTCACCTCTTCATTATGTTCTGTTGTTGATTTATAACACAATGCTTATTAATTTATTAGTCTGTAATAAAATGTGTGCTCAGTCCTGTCTAACTCTTTGTGGTCCATGGACTGTAGTACCAGGCTCCTCTGTCCATGGAATAGTCCAGGCAAGAACTCACTAGAGTGAGCTGCCATTTCCTCCTCCAGGGGAACTTCCTGACCCAGACGTCGAATCTGCATCCCTTTCATCTCCTGCTTGGCAAATGGATTCTATACCACTAATCCCATTCACAGGGCTTCTCCGGTGGTTCAGTGGTAAAGAACCTGCCTGCCAATCCAGGGGACATGGGTGAGATCCCTGGGTCAGGAAGGTCCCCCGGAGAAAGAAACGGAAACCTACTCCTGTACTCTTGCCTGGAAAACCCCATGGAGAGAGGAGCCCCGCAGGCTACAGTCCATGGGATCACGGAAGAGTGAGACAAGACTTAGCAACTAAACAGCAATCCTATTCATGAAGGCTCCACCCTCATGACCTCAACGCCTCCCAAAGGCCCCACCTCCTAATACCATCACATGGGCCTGTGGGATTTAACACAGGAGTTGGGAGAAGGACACAAAGAACTGAACTATCAGGATTTCTGACTATCAGAAATCACTGGATTAGGCTAAGAAAACCCACACTAGACTTGGTTGAGTTTCCACTGTGAAGAAAAAACACGCAACTCGTGAGCTAGGCTGGGTTCACACAGAGAAATATTCCCATGTGACTCCAAGGCCCAGCTGCCCTAACTGTGAGAGATCATGCCATTCTAGACAGAGTCGCGTGATCACCACAGCTCTTTCTCCCCTGAAGGGGCCCAGGTGTGTGTTGACACTCACTCTGACCAACACCTTTATTTTCAAAGTCCAGGCCATTCAAGATGGGAGTAATGGAAGAGAAACATTGGGCCACTTTCCAAGACAACCTCAGATACATTTACACACCAATGGATATCTTTCTAATGTTGGAGAAATGCAGGCATTGTGTGCTGACAATGAACCTACTTAATTATATAAACCTTTTCACTGCAAAAAAACCTCTAAGTATGGTTTGACTAGAACAAAACACTTTCTTCACTTGGTGATGGTGAAGTTGCTCAGTCGTGTCCGACTCTTTGCGACCCCATGGACTGTAACCTACTAGGCTTCTCCGTCCATGGGATTCTCCAGGCAAGAATACTGGAGTGGATTGCCATTTCCTTCTCCAGGGGATCTTCCCGTCCCAGGGATCGAACCCGGGTCTCCCGCATTGGAGGCAGACGCTTTAACTGCTGAGCCACCAGGGAAATTAATAAAGGGTTCACTATGCTTAAAGAACTGTGAGGTTCAAAGAGACATTAAACAATCCTTAGGACACTGCATGACATGGCATAAGGGTTTTTTCCCGTGTTTTTAAAATTATTTCCTCAAAGGAAATAAAAATGTTGCTGAGTTAATGGAGTCCTCCAGGAGGACTAATTATTGCTAACAAAGGAAAGAACACAGGTGAGTAAGTTTTACCAGGTAAAGTGAGGATCTCACAGCCTCATACTCACTGTCTCCCTACCCACTTATTGAGAGCTTTTTGAAAATGTCATTAACTCACAGACAGAGTCACCTGGTGAAGTTTTAGGTACTGAACCTGTTCACTCAGTCAAGGCCATGTCCTCAGGCTTAACTCACTGAAAGCCCCCTTTCGCTTGTTCCAAGACTCACGAAGAATGATCAGTGAACACTGGCAGACACTGCAGACTCAAAACCCGGCACTGGCGATGAGAGAACACCCCAAATCCTGTGCTTGTGTCCAAGCCATGTGTGCCCTTGAACCTGTCCCTTGGCCTCCCTATAACATAATCATTCTCCGGTTTGTGGGTTGTCCACTGAAGGCATGTGATTTCGTTGTATCTTGGTCTGCACCTCCAACAGTCTCATCACGGTTCTGTCCTTATGTCTTTAGCTGTAGTGGATCTCTTCTGGTAGGATTAAGTCTTTTTCAACAGTGGTCATTCTGCAGGGTGATACGATTTTGGTGTGCTCATGAGAGGAGGTGAGCTTAGGGTCCGTCTACTCTGCCATCTTGGACACTCCCCTCCCAGCCTCTCTGGATCTCTTTTACATGGCAAAATAATATTGGTCTCTGTTCATCCCAAGTCTGAGTAGCCAATGAGTTAACGCACTGCCACCTGTTTTGTCAATTAGAAGCATGTACAATGGAGACATGACCCCAAGGAAATGAAGTGTGAAGGCAACTGAATAAGCCAAAGTTCCCATCCTCTACCTCAAAAACAGTTATTTTAGTTGCCTCATAGCAATATTAAAACTAACATATAATGGAGACTTACTATGTTCCATACACTGTGGCATCTTTATACATATTATCTTATTTAATCCTCAGACCAATCATCAGTACTCATATTCTTCCCCATTTTACTGTTGAAGGAATGGTTTAGGAAGGTTTAGGAAGGTACTGTTTTGGAAGGTTAAGTAACTTTCCTCTCAGAACAAGTTTTTCAGATTTCAAAGCACATGCTCTAGAAACATGTGTAAATATATGATGAGGAGGCCAAAATCTAGATGAAGTTGTAGGAATATGGTAGATGAGGGAAGAGCTTGCCAAATTTATTTTAATAAGTACTTCAATTTTCCATTTTACTTTGTTCCTTTATATCCAGCTATTGATGTCTGAAAACAATGACAAAATAATGACAAATGCATATCGATGAAAAAGAACTCTGAGTGCCCAGCTATGTCTCTCCCAGTTATGTGAAATTCCATTTTTTGTAAAAGCACCTTTTTAATTTTACTTTTTAAATTGGAGTATAATTGCTTTGCAATGTGGTATTATTTCCTGCGATACAATAGCGTGAATCAATATGTAAACATATGTCCCCTCCCTCTTGAGCCTCCCTCCTGCACCCCTCATCCCACCCCTCTAGGTCGTCCCTGAGCACCGAGCGGAGCTCCCTGTGTTATACAGCAGCTTCCTACTAGCTATCTGTTTTACACATGATAGTGCATATAAGTCAATGCTACTCTCTCAATTCATCTCACCCTCGCCTTCCCCTCTCTGTGTTCACAAACCCATTCTCTATGTCTGCATCTCTATTTCTGCCCTGTAAATAGGTTTATCAGTAGCGTTTTTGTAGATTCTATATATATGCATTAATATACAATATTTATTTTTCTCTTTCTGACTTACTTTACTCTGTATGACAGACTCTAGGTTCATCCACATCACTACAAATGACCCAGTTTCATTTCTTTTTATGGCTGGGTAATATTCCACTGTATATAAGTACATCTTCTTTATCCATCATCTGTCAGTGGAAATTTAGGTTGTTTCCATGTCCTAGTTATTGTAAATATTGTTGCAATTAACACTGGGGTACATGTGTCTTTTTGAATTATGGCTTTCTCAGGGTATATGCCCAGGAGTCAGATTGCTGGGTCATGTGGTAGTTTGATTGCTAGTTTTTTAAGAAATCTCCATAGTGTTCTCCACAGTGGTTGTATCCATTTACATTTCCACCAACTATGCAAGAGGTTCCCTTTTCTCCACATCTCTCCAGCATTTATTGTTTGTAGATTTTTTGGTGATGGCCATTCTGACCAGTGTGAGGTGATACCTAATGAAATTCTATATTAACTTCAAAAAAGAAAGCAATTTGAACCCATGAAATTATTTGAATCATTACCGAACCCCTCCCAAAGCACAATGATTTCAGAATATATATTGCATCTTTTACGAAGACATATTGTGAGTACCTTTTTTTGAGCCCCATGAAAACTGTTTGAGAAGGCCAAGGGCAACAACTAGCAAATACTTGAGTATTTGGTGCTGGTTGGACCTGAGGAAGTTTGGTGCTTCTGGGTTGTTTTTCTGGTTTAGATGGAGCACCTTGACTCCATATTAATCTCAATGACTCAGTATTGAGGTGAAAGAAAAAATAGCTTAAGCTAAATGATACATAGACTTTAAGGGGGGTGCTTAAACTCTCCTAATGATAAATCTGTTCCCCTGCCACTCTATTAAATTATTCCATTAGGTATATATATATTTGGGGGTTACTTTCATTAGTTCATTTGACATCTTTTTTGAGTTTCTGCTATATATCAACAAAATGATAGACTTAAGCTTACAAAGATGAGAGGCAAGGCTTCCTAGTCTCAAGGAGTTTGTACTGTATAAAGGTGACAGAGAAATAGCTCTGCTTGGTCCATGCAATGGCAGAAGCATAGGGGTGGAGAAAAAGATGAAGTGGGGATGATGGGGTGGAGAGGGGACATCAGAACTGTGTCCTGAGGGAGAAAAGGAACTGGCTAAGTGCAGGCGGGAAAAACACTTGGGATGGGCCTATGGCACAAAGAGGGAACAAGTGTGCAAGAGGGAGCCCCAAAGGTGAGGGGCTAGAAAGTGGCAAGAGATGCCATTCAAGGAGATAAGGAATGTGGGAAGAAGTGGATTTGGGGGAGTCATAAAGAGTTCAGTTTTAAACATTTCAAAATTGAGAGGCTAATGGGACAACCAGAAGTAATATCCATTAAACAAGAGGTTTCTGAGATCTGGTACCCAGAATGCAAGTTCTGGCTGTGGACAGAGACATGGAATTCAGCAGGACAGCAATGTTAGGTGAGGCCATGTATGCAGGAGAGATCGCCCGGTGGGCTTGAGTAAAAGGAGGCTAGAGGAAATTTGAGATCTGGAGGCTCGGAAATACCTGTGCCAGAACCAGAGAATGAAAGAGAAGAAAGCGGAATACAAAAACAAATGGTGTCATAGAAGCCAAGGGAGGAGATATTTTTCCATCCAGGAAAATTTCAATAAAATATAATGAGGGGACTTCCCTGGAGGTCCACTGGCTATGTCCCCCCGTGCTCTTCTATTCACTGCCCCCTGCAAAGAATGTCACAGATATGTTTGAACTTTATATAAATGGAATCGCACTGTATTAGTTTTTATCTGTTTTCTTTCAATATATCATTTTAATGACCACATACTATTTCTTCGTATTGCTATATTATAATGTATTCAGTTTAATGTCATGCATTTTACCAAAATTTTTTAATTAATTAAAAATGCTGTGGGGACTTCCCTGGCAGTCCAGCGGTTAAGACTCTGCACTTCCAGCACAGAGGGCACAGGTTAGATCTCTGGCTGAAGAACTAAGATACCACGTGCTACACAGCAAGCCAAAAATATAAAATTTAAAAATAAAAAAAATTTTAATTAAAATAAAATAAAAATATTGTGACTATCTATATAACCAAACCATTATTTTTCCTCTTAGGGTAAATCCACTGACCTGAAAACTTTTAAGACTTTTTATTTATATTACCAAATTGCCCTCTAGAAACATTGCACCAACTTTATATTCTCATCACAGTTTGTAAAACGTCTAATTTCCATAGTATGGCCCACAATTGAACACAAAACCCCAGATGTAATCCAACTAACATCCGTGACAAATGTCCCTACCTGTCTTAAATATCCTCACTTCCTTTCACAGTACAAAAATAGACTCCAAGCACAAATAGTCTCCAAGTTCTCTGATAAAGACAAAAACAGAATGATAGTGTTGGGAAATGACCTTGGGATGTATCTAGTCCAACAAGCTCATTTTCAGATGAGACTGCAAAAGCCCAAAGAGGAGAAATATCAAAGCAGACATATTTCCAATGAAAACCAAACCAGAAAATCATGTGTAGGAAAAAAAAGCTGCAAAGTAACAAAACAAAATGCATTTGGGGCAGCTGCATTTGGATAGTGATACTATGGGAGATTTTTTATTTTCTCACTTTTCCAAGTGGTCTAAATCTTCAATAAGGAGCATGTATTTCTTATACAGTAGAGAAAAATGACTTTATATAAAAGAAGGAAAAAATAGAAAGGAGAAGCTGAGTTTATAAATAGCATATTATAGTCATTAAATGCATGTCTAGTATCATAGTGTGAAAGGGTTACAAGATAGGAGGAAAGCTGGCTTGATAAGTTTAAGAAGATTTTGGAAGAAGAGTATTCTGGAAGAGTGTGAAGTCCAAGAATTCATAAACGCAAGCAAGCAGAGCCTGAGGAAGTAACTGTTAAAAGGCACGAGTCTGTAAGTGTTGTGTAAGTTGTGTCTGGAATAGGCCATGGAGGTCGCTATGTGAAGGACAGGCCTTTTAGTGGCATTTACTCGTGAGCAGTTTGGAAATCTTGTCTCTGTTTGGATGAGGCGAGGTTGGGGTGCTATGAGCTGTAGGAACATCATGGGAGGTAAATGTTTAGGAATCACCTTCACAGAGCCTGTGACTTCCTCTCCCCCAAGACCTGAGCCTCCCTTGTCTATGTAAGAGGTAGAGTCACGGAATCCAGTTTCAGAGTCTTGTCTTAATTAGACATTTCACAAGTCTCACTAAGGCTGTGATGGTTTTAGCTGAATGAATCACAGAATCACAAACTACTGGAGTTGTCAGAACAGAGATAAAATTATATCTCCCAAAAGTCTCTAAGCTAATAACTGGTGGGCCCTGATAGAGTTTCCAGATTTAATCAATAAAATATTAGACACAATTAAATTTGGATTTTAGATAAGCAATGATAATGTTTTGTGTAACTGGAGAGTCTGTGTTTCAGCCGGCAACCCTATTAGTCCATGATGAAAACCCACTGCCTCGTGACTGAAGGCTGTGCAGTACTTTTCTGAAAGCAGGCCAGTCTGATTTCCAGAATGGCCTTACATATGAGAGGCTATAGAGCTTAGTGGCTACCAAGGTCAACCTGGCCCTTGGGGATAGTTTTCTCATCTGTATAAAAGAGTTACAAATAGCACCTACTTCACATTGTTGTTTTGAAGATTAAATAAATTATTACAGATGAAACATATAGGAAAGATGCTTATTAGGGTCAAATATCAAACACTGTAAACTAAATACTTTTATCTGAACAGTCTGCAGTCACCTTTTGAACTTATCTCTGACCCACTACATTGGTATGAAATAGGGAAGGTATATCGTCATCCTGCTTTTTTAATTTACATGCAGAGTACATCATGAGAAACACTGGGCTGGATGAAGCACAAGCTGGAATCAAGATTGCTGGGAGAAATATCAATAACCTCAGATATGCAGATGACACCACCCTTATGGCAGAAAGTGAAGAACTAAAGAGCCCCTTGATGAAAGTGAAAGAGAAGAGTGAGAAAGTTGGCTTAAAACTCAACATTCGGAAAACTAAGATCATGACATTTGGTCCCATCACTCCATGGCAAATAGATGGGGAAATAATGGAAGCAGTGAGAGACTTTATTTTGGGGGCTCCAAAGTCACTGCAGATGGTGACGGCAGCCATGAAATTAAAAGATGCTCGCTCCTTGGAGGAAAAGTTATGACCAACCTAGACAGCATATTAAAAAACAGAGACATTACTTTGCCAACAAGGGTCCGTCTAGTCAAGGCTATGGTTTTTCCAGTAGTCATGGATGGATGTGAGATTTGGACCATAAAGAAAGCTGAGCACCGAAGTATTGATGCTTTTGAACTGTGGTGTTGGAGAAGACTTGAGTCCCCTGGGCTGCAAGGAGATTAAACCAGTCAATCCTAAAGGAGATCAGCCCTGAATATTCATTGGAAGGACTGATGCTGAAGCTGAAACTCCAATTCTTTGGCCACCTGATGCAAAGAACTGACTCACTGAAAAAGACCCTGATGTTGGGTAAGACTGAAGGCAGGAGGAGAAGGGGACGACAGAGGATGAGATGATTGGATGGCATCACTGACTCGATGGACATGAGTTTGAACAAGCTCTAGGAGTTGGTTATGGACAGGGAAGCCTGGCCTGCTGCAGTCCATGGTGTCACAAAGAGTTGGACGTGACTGAGCGACTGAACTGAACTGATAGCAAATATTCACTCATGATAGAACCATTATCTCCACAGTATTACATTGCAAATATTAAAAGAAAGATCAACGTTACAGACTCCCTGCAGTGACCACTGGGGTAGTCACAGCAAATTGCCTTCCTTAGATTGTCTAATCCAGAAGTTCAAAACAAGCTAACAATCAGAATGACCTGGGGAATTTTTCTGAAGATCTTTTTCGTTATGAAAATATTTCAAACATTCAGCAAAGCTGAAAGAATTTTATAGTGAATGCTTGTAAACTCACAGTCTGGATTTTACCACTGACATTTATAATAACTGTTTTATCAGTTATCTGTCCCTCTATCCATCCCTTTACCCATCCTTTAATACATCCTTTTTCTCCTTACACATACTGCCAGGATCTATATAGTTTCCCTGGAGAACTTTCTAAAACTGTAAATCTCAATGCCTCAACCCCAGAAGTTCATAAAACTACTCTGTACAGTAGAGAAAAATGATTTTGTATAAAAGGAGGAAAAAATAGAAAGGAGAAGTTCAGTTTATTGCCTATTATAAATTGCCTATTATAATCATTTAATGCATGCCTAAGATCATAGTATGACAGGGAATACTGATTCAGGAACTTTTTCAGCCTCCTCAGGTGATTCTGATGCACAGCGAAGTTTGTCAACGTATCAGTGAGAAGAAGCCAGGCTATGCTGTTGAAGCTAGGTCATGCTGTGTAACAACTAAGCTGTCCTAAAAATCTCTGAGTTATAGAGTGATAAAGATGTTTCCTCTTTTTCGTCTTCCTCCACCACCTCTTCTCGTTCTGGACTAATGCCACATGTTCATCAACAGTTGCCTGGGCTTCAGTCTGGTAACTATGTTATCTGATCCCCTGCTGTTCCAAATACTGCTAGTATTATAGCAAGGTGAAAAGATGTACAGTAACCACGTATTGGCTGTAAAACCCTCTCCCTAAACGTGACACACATCCACCTCTGCCTACATTTCACCGGCCAAAGCACGTCACTTGGGCACTTTTAACACTTTATTGGCCAGAGGTGTATTAATAAACCCATGAAATTATTTGAATCATTACCGAACCCCTCCCAAAGCACAATGATTTCAGAATATATATTGCATCTTTTACGAAGACATATTGTGAGTACCTTTTTTTGAGCCCCATGAAAACTGTTTGAGAAGGCCAAGGGCAACAACTAGCAAATACTTGAGTATTTGGTGCTGGTTGGACCTGAGGAAGTTTGGTGCTTCTGGGTTGTTTTTCTGGTTTAGATGGAGCACCTTGACTCCATATTAATCTCAATGACTCAGTATTGAGGTGAAAGAAAAAATAGCTTAAGCTAAATGATACATAGACTTTAAGGGGGGTGCTTAAACTCTCCTAATGATAAATCTGTTCCCCTGCCACTCTATTAAATTATTCCATTAGGTATATATATATTTGGGGGTTACTTTCATTAGTTCATTTGACATCTTTTTTGAGTTTCTGCTATATATCAACAAAATGATAGACTTAAGCTTACAAAGATGAGAGGCAAGGCTTCCTAGTCTCAAGGAGTTTGTACTGTATAAAGGTGACAGAGAAATAGCTCTGCTTGGTCCATGCAATGGCAGAAGCATAGGGGTGGAGAGAAAGATGAAGTGGGGATGATGGGGTGGAGAGGGGACATCAGAACTGTGTCCTGAGGGAGAAAAGGAACTGGCTAAGTGCAGGCGGGAAAAACACTTGGGATGGGCCTATGGCACAAAGAGGGAACAAGTGTGCAAGAGGGAGCCCCAAAGGTGAGGGGCTAGAAAGTGGCAAGAGATGCCATTCAAGGAGATAAGGAATGTGGGAAGAAGTGGATTTGGGGGAGTCATAAAGAGTTCAGTTTTAAACATTTCAAAATTGAGAGGCTAATGGGACAACCAGAAGTAATATCCATTAAACAAGAGGTTTCTGAGATCTGGTACCCAGAATGCAAGTTCTGGCTGTGGACAGAGACATGGAATTCAGCAGGACAGCAATGTTAGGTGAGGCCATGTATGCAGGAGAGATCGCCCGGTGGGCTTGAGTAAAAGGAGGCTAGAGGAAATTTGAGATCTGGAGGCTCGGAAATACCTGTGCCAGAACCAGAGAATGAAAGAGAAGAAAGCGGAATACAAAAACAAATGGTGTCATAGAAGCCAAGGGAGGAGATATTTTTCCATCCAGGAAAATTTCAATAAAATATAATGAGGGGACTTCCCTGGAGGTCCACTGGCTATGTCCCCCCGTGCTCTTCTATTCACTGCCCCCTGCAAAGAATGTCACAGATATGTTTGAACTTTATATAAATGGAATCGCACTGTATTAGTTTTTATCTGTTTTCTTTCAATATATCATTTTAATGACCACATACTATTTCTTCGTATTGCTATATTATAATGTATTCAGTTTAATGTCATGCATTTTACCAAAATTTTTTAATTAATTAAAAATGCTGTGGGGACTTCCCTGGCAGTCCAGCGGTTAAGACTCTGCACTTCCAGCACAGAGGGCACAGGTTAGATCTCTGGCTGAAGAACTAAGATACCACGTGCTACACAGCAAGCCAAAAATATAAAATTTAAAAATAAAAAAAATTTTAATTAAAATAAAATAAAAATATTGTGACTATCTATATAACCAAACCATTATTTTTCCTCTTAGGGTAAATCCACTGACCTGAAAACTTTTAAGACTTTTTATTTATATTACCAAATTGCCCTCTAGAAACATTGCACCAACTTTATATTCTCATCACAGTTTGTAAAACGTCTAATTTCCATAGTATGGCCCACAATTGAACACAAAACCCCAGATGTAATCCAACTAACATCCGTGACAAATGTCCCTACCTGTCTTAAATATCCTCACTTCCTTTCACAGTACAAAAATAGACTCCAAGCACAAATAGTCTCCAAGTTCTCTGATAAAGACAAAAACAGAATGATAGTGTTGGGAAATGACCTTGGGATGTATCTAGTCCAACAAGCTCATTTTCAGATGAGACTGCAAAAGCCCAAAGAGGAGAAATATCAAAGCAGACATATTTCCAATGAAAACCAAACCAGAAAATCATGTCTAGGAAAAAAAAGCTGCAAAGAAACAAAACAAAATGCATTTGGGGCAGCTGCATTTGGATAGTGATACTATGGGAGATTTTTTATTTTCTCACTTTTCCAAGTTGTCTAAATCTTCAATAAGGAGCATGTATTTCTTATACAGTAGAGAAAAATGACTTTATATAAAAGAAGGAAAAAATAGAAAGGAGAAGCTGAGTTTATAAATAGCATATTATAGTCATTAAATGCATGTCTAGTGTTATAGTGTGAAAGGGTTACAAGATAGGAGGAAAGCTGGCTTGATAAATTTAAGAAGATTTTGGAAGAAGAGTATTCTGGAAGAGTGTGAAGTCCAAGAATTCATAAACGCAAGCAAGCAGAGCCTGAGGAAGCAACTGTTAAAAGGCACGAGTCTGTAAGTGTGTAAGTTGTGTCTGGAATAGGCCATGGAGGTTGCCATGTGAAGGACAGGTCTTTTAGTGGCGTTTACTCGTGAGCAGTTTGGAAATCTTGTCTCTGTTTGGATGGGGCGAGGTTGGGGTACTATGAACTGTAGGAACATCATGGGAGGTAAATGTTTAGGAGTCACCTTCACAGAGCCTGTGACTTTCTCTCCCCCAAGACCTGAGCCTTCCTTGTCTATGTAAGAGGTAGAGTCACGGAATCCAGTTTGAGAGTCTTGTCTTAATTAGACATTTCACAAGTCTCACTAAGGCTGTGATGGTTTTAGCTGAATGAATCACAGAATCACAAACTACTGGAGTTGTCAGAACAGAGATAAAATTATATCTCCCAAAAGTCTCTAAGCTAATAACTGGTGGGCCCTGATAGAGTTTCCAGATTTAATCAATAAAATATTAGACAAATTTGGATTTTAGATAAGTAATGATAATGTTTAGTGTAACTGGAAAGTCTGTTTTTCAGCCAGCAACCCTACTAGTCCATGATGAAAACCCACTGCCTCGTGACTGAAGGCTGTGCAGTACTTTTCTGAAAGCAGGCCAGTCTGATTTCCAGAATGGCCTTACCTATGAGAGGCTATAGAGCTTAGTGGCTACCAAGGTCAACCTGGCCCTTGGGGACAGTTTTTTCATCTGTATAAAAGAGTTACAAATAGCACCTACTTCACATTGTTGTTGTGAAGATTAAATAAATTATTACAAATGAAACATATAGGAAAGATGCTGATTAGGGTCAAATATCAAACACTGTAAACTAAATACTTTTATCTGAACAGTCTGCAGTCACCTTTTGAGCTTATCTCTGACCTACTACATTGGTATGAAATAGGCTCACAGTTCAGCTCCCAGTATCTCCAGCTTGATGCAGAGAAAACTAAAAGAATCCCTCATCTGCAACAGAAGGGATGGCACAGATTTTGATAAGGCAGTGAGGATTCTTATTAACCATTATAGCAAATATTTGGAAAACTCATCAGTGGCCACATGTCTGGAAACGGTCAGTTTTCATTCCAATCCCAAAGAAGAGCAATGACAAAAAATGCTCAAACTACCACAATTGCACTCATCTTACACGCTAGCAAAGTGATGCTCAAAATTCTCCATGCCAGGCTTATGCCAGAATTTCATGTGAACCATGAAATTCCAGATGTTCAAGGTGGATTTAGAAAAGGCAGAGGAACCAGAGATCAAATTGCCAATATCCATTGGATCATCGAAAAGGCAAAAGAATTCCAGAAAAATATCTACTTCTGCTTTATTGATTATGTCAAAGCCTTTGACTGAGTAGATCACAACAAATTGTGGGAAATTCTTCAATAGATAGGAATACCAAAACACCTTACCTACCTCCTAAGAAATCTGTATGCAGGTCAAGAAGCAACAGTTAGAACTGGACATGGAACAACAGACTGGTCCCAAACTGGGAAAAGAATATGTCAAGGCTGTATATCATCATCCTGCTTTTTTAACTTACATGCAGAGTACATCATGAGAAACACTGGGCTGGATGAAGCACAAGCTGGAATCAAGATTGCTGGGAGAAATATCAATAACCTCAGATATGCAGATGACACCATCCTTATGGCAGAAAGTGAAGAACTAAGGAGCCCCTTGATGAAAGTGAAAGAGAAGAGTGAGAAAGTTGGCTTAAAACTCAACATTCAGAAAACTAAGATCATGGCATCTGGTCCCATCACTCCATGGCAAATAGATGGGGAAATAATGGAAGCAGTGAGAGACTTTATTTTGGGGGCTCCAAAGTCACTGCAGATGGTGACTGCAGCCATGAAATTAATTGCTCGCTCCTTGGAGGAAAAGTTATGACCAACCTAGACAGCATATTAAAAAACAGAGACACTACTTTGCCAACAAGGGTCTGTCTAGTCAAGGCTATGGTTTTTCCAGTAGTCATGTATGGATGTGAGAGTTGGACCATAAAGAAAGCTGAGCACCGAAGTATTGATGCTTTTGAACTGTGGTGTTGGAGAAGACTTGAGTCCCCTGGGCTGCAAGGAGATTAAACCAGTCAATCCTAAAGGAGATCAGCCCTGAATATTCATTGGAAGGACTGATGCTGAAGCTGAAACTCCAATTCTTTGGCCACCTGATGCAAAGAACTGACTCACTGAAAAAGACACTGATGTTGGGTAAGACTGAAGGCAGGAGGAGAAGCGGACGACAGAGGATGAGATGGTTGGATGGCATTGCTGACTCGATGGACATGAGCTTGAGCATGCTCTGGAAGTTGGTAATGGACAGGGAAGCCTGGCCTGCTGCAGTCCATGGTGTCACAAAGAGCTGGACATGACTGAGCAACTGAACTGAACTGATAGCAAATATTCACTCATGATAGAACCATTATCTCCACAGAATTACACTGTAAATATTAAAAGAAAGATCAACGTTACAGACTCCCTGCAGTGACCACTGGGGTATTCACAGCAAATTGCCTTCCTTAGATTGTCTAATCCAGAAGTTCAAAACAAGCTAACAATCAGAATGACCTGGGGAATTTTTCTGAAGATCTTTTTCGTTATGAAAATATTTCAAACATTCAGCAAAGCTGAAAGAATTTTATAGTGAATGCTTGTAAACTCACAGTCTGGATTTTACCACTGACATTTATAATAACTGTTTTATCAGTTATCTGTCCCTCTATCCATCCCTTTACCCATC
Source organism: Oreotragus oreotragus (assembly GCA_006410675.1). Taxonomy (NCBI): domain Eukaryota; kingdom Metazoa; phylum Chordata; class Mammalia; order Artiodactyla; family Bovidae; genus Oreotragus; species Oreotragus oreotragus. Next base: position 147,784 of record SJYX01012385.1, read on the forward strand.
CTTTAATACATCCTTTTTCTCCTTACACATACTGCCAGGATCTATATAGTTTCCCTGGAGAACTTTCTAAAACTGTAAATCTCAATGCCTCAACCCCAGAAGTTCATAAAACTACTCTGTACAGTAGAGAAAAATGATTTTGTATAAAAGGAGGAAAAAATAGAAAGGAGAAGTTCAGTTTATTGCCTATTATAAATTGCCTATTATAATCATTTAATGCATGCCTAAGATCATAGTATGACAGGGAATACTGATTCAGGAACTTTTTCAACCTCCTCAGGTGATTCTGATGCACAGCAAAGTTTGTCAACGTATCAGTGAGAAGCCAGGCTATGCTGTTGAAGCTAGGTCATGCTGTAGTAACAACTAAGCTGTCCTAAAAATCTCTGAGTTATAGAGTGATAAAGATGTTTCCTCTTTTTCGTCTTCCTCCACCACCTCTTCTCGTTCTGGACTAATGCCACATGTTCATCAACAGTTGCCTGGGCTTCAGTCTGGTAACTATGTTATCTGATCCCCTGCTGTTCCAAATACTGCTAGTATTATAGCAAGGTGAAAAGATGTACAGTAACCACGTATTGGCTGTAAAACCCTCTCCCTAAACGTGACACACATCCACCTCTGCCTACATTTCACCGGCCAAAGCACGTCACTTGGGCACTTTTAACACTTTATTGGCCAGAGGTGTATTAATGCGTCTTTTGTTACTCAAAATTTATTGACTGAAGACCTTTCATTATCACTTATATAAATCACCAGCCACAGGTGTTATTAATAGTTTCTGCAAAAATACCCCAACAATGAGCTGAGTTTAAAAGGTGAGGATGAGTGAGGTTTCCTCACAGAGACGCACTATTGAAAAGAAGCTATAATATTTAGAAACATAATGTAAAATGCAGCTGTTTCCAGAAAAACATCTGCCTCTGTTTCATCGACTATGCCAAAGCCTCTGACTGTGTGGATCATAATAAACCATGGAAAGCTCTTAAAGAGATGGGAATACCAGACCATCTTACCTGTCTCCTGAGAAACCTGTATGTGGGTCAAGGAGCAACAGTCAGAACTCTGTATGGAACAAATGATTGGTTCGAGACTAAGAAAGTACTTCAGGACTGTCTGCTGTCACCCTGTCTGTTTAATCTATACTCTGAGCACATCAAGAGAAATGCAGGGCTGGATGAGTTCCAAGCTGAAATCAAGATAGACGGGAGAAACATCAACAACTTCAGATGTGTGGATGATATCACTCTAAAGGCAGAAAGCGAAAAGGAGCTAAAGAGCCTCTTGATAAGAGTGAAGGAGGAGAGTGAAAGAGCCAGCTTAAACTAAATATTAAAAAAACTAAGACTGTGACATCCAGCCCCATTCCTTCATGGCAAATGGGGGAAAAAGTGGAAGCAGTGACAGATTTCCTCCTCCTGGGCTCTGAAATCACTGCAGATGGTGACTGCACCCATAAATCAGAAGATGTTTGCTTCTTGGCAGGAAAGCTGTGGCAAACCTAGGCAGTGTGTTGAAAAGCAGAGAGATGACTCTGATGACGAAGTTCCGTATAGTCAAGGCTGTGGTCTTCCCAGTGGTCACATACAGTTGTGAGGGCTGAACTGTAAAGGAGGTAGAACACTGCAGAATTGATGCCTTCGAACTGTGGAGCTGGAGAAGACTCCTGAGAGTCCCTTGGACAGAAAGGAGATCAAACCAGTCAATCTTAAGGGAAATCGACCCTGAAAACTCATTGAAAGGATTGAGGCTGAAGCTGAAACTCCAGTATTTTGGTCATCTGATGTGAAGAGCTGACTCATTGGAAAAGTCCCTGATGCTGGGAAAGACTGAGGGCAGAAGGAGAAGGGGACAACAGAGGATGAGATGACTGCATGGCATCACCAGTGCAATGCACATGAAGATGGGCAAACTTTGAGAGATGGTGAGGAGAGGGAGGCCTGGTGTGCTGCAGTCCATGGGGTCTCAAAGAGTTGGACATGACTGGACAACTGAACAAAACATTAATGTAAAATAGCACAGGAAACCACTAATTTAGTAGAGACTCTTTGATTTACAAACAAGGAATCTAGCGTCTGAGGATACAGAGTGAGTCTCCCAAGGTTACCCAGCTAGTTAAAACCAGAAATGGTCTAGAACCAAGGTCTCCTGACTCCCAAAGTTATGTTCAGGGCTACCTCCCTGAAGCTCCATAATTTAATAACGATACACCAGGTATTGATAAATAAGGCACAGTCCTTCTTAACAAAAACTGCTTCTTGGCCTTTTGGCTAAGATCACAGGTAGTATGGGGGTTCCCCCATAGCTTGGTGGTAAAGAATCCACCTGCCAATACTGGAGACGCAAGAGACACAGGTCCAGTTCCTGGGTCAGGAAGATCTCTTGGAGCAGGAAATGGCTACCCGTTCCAGTTAATATCCAGAAGATGTTAAGAAGTGTCAATGATACACAGAAGACCTATACAAAAAAGATCTTCACGACACAAATAATCACGATGGTGTGATCACTCACCTAGAGCCAGACATCCTGGAATGCTAAGTCAAGTGGGCCTTAGGAAGCATCACTATGAACAACTAGTGGAGGTGATGGAATTCCACCTGAGCTATTTCAAATCCTAAAAGATGATGCTGTGAAAGTGCTGCACTCAATATGCCAGCACATTTGGAAAACTCAGCAGTGGCCACAGGACTGGAAAAGTCAGTTTTCATTCCAATCCCGAAGAAAGGCATGCCAAAGAATGCTCAAACTACTGTACAAGCACTCATCTCACATGCTAGTAAAGTAATGCTGAAAATTCTCCAAGACAGGCTTTAGCAATACGTGAACCATGAACTTCCAGATGTTCAAGCTGGTTTTAGAAAAGGCAGAGGAACCAGAGATCAAATTGCCAACATCTGTTGGATCATCAAAAAAGCAAGAGAGTTCCAGAAAAACATCTACTTCTTTACTGACTATGCCAAAGCCTTTGACTGTGAGGACCACAAAAAATTGGAAAATTCTTCAAGAGAGGGAATACTAGACCACCTGACCTGCCTCTTAAGAAACCTATATGCAGGTCAGGAAGCAACAGTTAGAACTGGACATGGAACAACAGATTGGTTCCAAATAGGAAAAGAATACATCAAGCCTGTATATTGTCACCCTGCTTATTTAACTTATATGCAGAGTAGATCATGAGAAACGCTGGGCTGGATGAAGCACAAGCTGGAGTCAAGATTGCTGGAAAGTGAAAGTGAAGTCACTCAGTCGTGTCCAACTCTTTGCGACCCCGTGGACTGTAGCCCACCAGGCTCCTCCGTCCATGGGATTCTCCAGGCAAGAATACTGGAGTGGGTTGTCATTTCCTTCTCCAGGGGATCTTCCCAACCCAGGGATCAAACCCAGGTCTCCTGCATTGCAGGCAGATGCTTTAACCTCTGAGCTACCAGGGAAGCTGGGAGAAATATCAATCACCTCAGATATGCAGATGATACCACCCTTATGGCAGAAAGTGAAGAGGAACTAAAGAGCCTCTCGATGAAAGTGAAAGAGGAGAATGAAAAAGTTGGCTTAAAGCTCAACATTCAGAAAACTAAGATCATGGCATCTGGTCCCATCACTTCATGGCAAGTAGATGGGGAAACAGTGACAGACTTTACTTTTTTGGTCTCCAAAATCACTGCAGATGGTGACTGCAACCATGAATTTAAAAGATGCTCGCTCCTTGGAAGAAAAGTTATGACCAACCTAGACAGCATATTAAAAAGCAGAGGCATTACTTTGCCAACAAGGTTCTGTCTAGTCAAAGCTATGGTTTTTCCAGAAGTCAAGTATGGATGTGAGAGCTGGACTATAAAGAAAGCTGAGCACCGAAGAACTGATGCTTTTGAACTGTGGTGTTGGAGAGTACTCTTGAGAGTCCCTTGGACTGCAAGGAGATCCAACCAGTCCATTCTGAAGGAGATCAGTCCTGAATATTCATTGGAAGGGCTGGTGCTGACACTGAAACTCCAATACTTTGGCCACCTGATGCAAAGAACTGACTCATTTGAAAAGACCCTGATGCTGGGAAAGATTGAAGGCAGGAGGAGAAAGGGATAACAAAGGATGAGATAGCTGGACTGCATCCCTGACTCAATGGACATGAGTTTGAGTAAACTCCGGGAGTTGGTGATGGACAGGGAGGCCTGGCGTGCTGCAGTCCATGGGGTTGCAAAGAGTCGTTCCCAACAGAGACTGAACAGAATTGAACTGACCCATTCCAGTACTCTTGCCTGAAAATGTCCATGGACAGAGAAGCCTGGAGGGCTACAGTCCATGAGGTCACACAGAATCAGACATGACTGAGTGAATAAGCGCACACGCACACGCACACACGCACATTCCTATCAAGAAATTCCCAGGCCCAGGACTTATGGTTAAGACTCTGCACTTCCAGTGCAAGGTGGGAGTGGATTCGATCCCTCATTAGGGAACTAGGATCCCACATGCCACGCCCACAACTCAGAAGATGAGAAAAAGATGCAGCAACTTCAAGTTTATTAGGCTTTCAGTCAAAAAACAAAAAAGTGAAGAAGTTCCCAGTCCCGTGTGAAGTTCTTTCACGTAGCCTTCAGCTGACTCTATCAGCAGGCATACTTCATTCTATTCGGCAAATAACTTGAAGCAGCAATGTGTTTCAGAACTAATAGAGGTACTGTCTTTGAGGATAAAGTTCTGTTTTTCTTAACTGTTTTTGGTCAGAGAGAGCCGATTCCCAGCAACGCTACTGAAACTCAGCATGATGACACAGCTCCCCCCAGATACAGGATGTTTAAGTGACTCATGGGCCACAATAGTTGAGGATCATTCCTAGGGCATAGTCATTTCATGATCTGATAGCAGGATGGCTTTTCTCTGAAAGAAATCATGCAGTTACAAAAACCTGAACCCAACCTTGAAGCCCATTTTCATTTAGAGAGAAGGAAATATTTCAAAAGGTAGAAATCTGATAACATTTTTTTTCTTAAAATGACTTTTTTTCCTGATAGACTGTTAAACAATTTTGAGGATTATCTAAATATAGGATAGTTTGATTCACAAAAGACATTTGAAACCTTCACAGGCTATAACTGTGAAGACTATCCATCTTTAAAGATGCTAAAATTGTACCGCAGTATAAAAATTCTGTGTCTAATCTTTGTAAAAAGCATGGAACGTTAGAGCTGGTAGTATTTCTAAGCATCACTAACATGAGCTGCCTTGTTTTATAGATAATAAGCATTATGCTTATTGAGTGTTTCACATGCCAGCAACTGGTCCAAGCAATTTATTTGCATTATCACATTTTGTCCTCACAGCCAATAGGCATTACCTGTGTTGTTACTGAAGAGGCTGAAGCTCAGAGAGGACAAGTGACTCCATTAAAATCATCTCACCAGATAAAGGCCTGGGGTGTGAACCTAGAGCTCGAGTCCTTTGACCCAGAGTTCCTTTAGTGTGAAAAGGAGTATAGTCGTCCCTGTCATGGGACCACAGGTCTCCTAGACTTCAACTCATCAACAACTGCCAGTGATGCTTCCCAAGGTTCCCTGGGGAGACCAACATAAATAAAGCCATTTCTGCTCTCTGTGACGGGGAAGGCAATGGCACCCCACCCCAGTACTCTTGCCTGGAAAATCCAATGGACAGAGTAGCCTGGTGAGCTGCAGTCCATGGGATCGCTAACAGTCGGACAGACTGAGCGACTTCACTTTCACTTTTCTCTGTCATTCATTGGAGAAGGAAATGGCAACCCACTCCAGTATTCTTGCCTGGAGAATCCCAGGGATGGGGGAGCCTGGTGGGCTGCCGTCTATGGGGTCACACAGAGTCGGACACGACTGAAGTGACTTAGCAGCAGCAGCTCTCTGTGAGCGTGTAGCTGGCAAAGGAAAGGAGAGAACACGGGCAAATCATGCGCCTGGAAGTCATGGGAAAAGAGATTTTTAAGCTGTTTATCAGTGATGTTAAAAGCTACTAAAGAGTCAAAGACAGTAAAGTCTAGAAGAGGATCATTGAATAATATGACAATTATGCAATTACTGTTGAACTCTATTTCTTTTATATTTGTTTACTTAGGCCACGTCAAGTCTTAGTTATGGTGCTTGGGCTCTGATGCCCCTCGGCGTGTTGGGATCTTAGTTCCCTGACCAGGGATCAAACCTGAGTCCCCTGCGTTGAAAGGTGGGTTCTTCACCACTGGACCACCAGGGAAGTTCTTACTGTTGAACTTTAAAAGATCAATTTCAGAGAGTAATGAGAGGAGAAAGTAGCTTGCGAGAGGTTAGGGAGTCAATAAAAAAGGAGGAAATTAAATTGGACAGTTTCAGGCTACTGAAAAAAAAAAGAAGAAAGAATGTGGAGACGACTAGAACATACATACAGACAATGGTGGAAATATTTTTATTTGGATTGGGAAAAACTAAGTATGTTGTCTACAGAGGAGATAGTGCTAACAGAGTAGTAAATTTAGTGTGGACAAGAAAGAGAAGATTTGGGCTTTTGGAGCAGGCAGGAGGAGAGGATCCACTCGTCATTAAATTATTTACTATTTCAGCCATTATGAAAAAGTGGACACCTGGGACATCCCTGCTAGTCCAGTGGTTGTGTCTCTGCACTCCCAGTGCAGGGGGCCTGGGTTCAATCCCTGGTTGGGGAACTAGATCCCACATGATGCAACCGAGAATCCAAGTGCCACCACTAAGACCCAGTGCAGCCGTGCAAATAAGCACATAAAAGGAAAATTTACAAAGAGAAAAAGTAGATGACATTATACAGTAGACATTTGTGTTTCAAGCACTCTGTTGGGGCACTGTGGTAAGCAAAGTATACCCATGTTGTATAGAGTCTAATATGGAAGACAGACTTCAAGTAAACTATAAATAGATACTATATCCATGAAAACACTATGACAGAAAACGCTGACGTGCTATGAGAGGCAAAGCAGAAAAGTTAGCCTTAGAGCTTGCTAAGTCATTTCAGTCGTGTCCAACTCTTTGCTACCCAGTGGACTATAGCCCGCCAGGTTCCTCTGTCAATGGGATTGTCTGGGCAAGAATACTGGAGTGGTTGCCATGCCCTCCTCCAGGGCATCTTCCCAACCCAGGAATCAAACCCACATCTCTTAATGTCTCCTGAATTGGCAGCACCTAGAAAGCCCAAATAGTTATAATATCTTCCAAATGAGAGAAAGGAGAGATGGCGAACAAAGGATAAAGATACACTTTTTGAAAATGTTGAGGAAAGAAGATAATCTTCACCTTAATAGTGAATAATAGGACTGAAATGCCTATTAAAAGTGAGAAGAGTGAAAATATGTTTGAGGATTTGAGGACAATGGGGAGATATATTAGAATCTATCTATGGACATCAAATTTGGTATCAGCAAAAGAGGAATATATCTGTCAAGAAACATTAAGAGCTTTTATCAAGCTAGATATAGACCCAGTTGGCTGACTTTCTTGGGGAATTCTTAGCAACCCAGAGTAGACGCAACTCAAGTAAATGGTAGAATGGGCAGAGAGCAGGCTGGTGGTTCTCGTCACAGTCACAATAGAACTCAAAGGGTGTAGAGATTCAGAGTTACGAGAATGGCTCTGGAACCCAGCTGGTCAGGAAATGGAGCCCCAAGGGAACAGACCAACTCGCTGAGGTCACGGTGAGAACAGAGGACACGTGGAGAAGCCAAAGTGTCAGTCGCTCAGTCACGTCCCCATGGACTGTAGCCCGCCAGGCTCCTCTTTCTATGAGATTCTCCGGGCAAGAATACTAGAGTGGGTTGCCATTCACTTCCCCAGGGGATCTTCCTGATTCAGGGGTTGAACCTGGTCTCCTTCGTCGCAGGCAGATTCTTTACCATCTGAGCCACCAGGGAAACAATCAGAGGTCAAGGGAAAAGAGACAGGGAGAGCAAGGTGTGAGTGGGGTGGGAGGACAGACCCAAGTAATGATGCACTCCTAGGTTCAGCCACATCAAAGAGGAGCTAAAATGGGGTTAGTAATGAAGGTCATTGGTGCTGAAGAGGTTTAAAGAACGCTGAGGCTGGGGTGAGATGGTAATTAAGGCCTAAAGATCATTGCTGATGACATTAGAACCTATGGAATGCTGTCCCCTCTGCTTTGCCTTGAAAATGTAAACGTTATGGGCTTTCCAAACCAGATACATATATTTGTACAGGTACAGCCATATATATATATGTATACATATATGTGTCTGTATGTGTAAACACACATATTAGTATATATCTTAATTTCCTGTAAGTGGTCTGGACATCTCAGAGTGATGGCTAGTCCCCATCCCTGTTGTTGGATTATGTTTGATTCCAGCCTTGATGTAGATGAAGCCCTGCAGATGTAACTCAGTTCAGTCACTCAGTCGTGTCCAGCTCTTTGTGACCCCATGAATCACAGCACGCCAGGCCTCCCTGTCCATCACCAACTCCCGGAGTTCACTCAAACCCATGTCCATCAAGTCGGTGATGCCATCCAGCCATCTCATCCTCTGTCATCCCCTTCTCCTCCTGCCCTCAATCCCTCCCACCATCACAGTCCTTTCCAGTGAGTCAGCTCTTTGCATGAGGTGGCCAAAGTACTGGAGTTTCAGGTTTAGCATCATTCCTTCCAAAGAACACCCAGGACTGATCTCCTTTAGGATGGACTGGTTGGATCTCCTTGCAGTCAAAGGGACTCTCAAGAGTCTTCTCCAATACCACAGTTCAAAAGCATCA